>PVKB01001805.1:0-356048 GCA_004027205.1 Ctenodactylus gundi
TTGGGGCCTTGATTCAGCGATTAGAGCAATTGCCTAGGAAGTGTGAGTCCTTGGCTAGATCTGCTAGCATCATGTAATACCTGGCGTGGAGGCACATGCCTATAATCCCAGCGCTCACGTGGCTGAGGCAAGATGACTGCCAGGAGTTCTAGGCCAGCCTGTACTATTGAGAGAGTCCTTGTCACAAAAATAATTAAATAAATAAACAAATATGATCTTAAAATCTCTAAGATGTGGAAACAGTTGCCCATAAAGACACCAGTCATGAAGTGGAGTGCTCTGAGCTGCAAAACCACAGCATTCTCCACAGGTGCCAAACTGCCAAATAATGTTCCAATGAGACCAGCAGGACCAGATGGTCCAGCCTTCCTGGGGACACTGATAGCCGTGGTCTAGTACTATGGCCAGCAACTCGGAAAGGAACAGGAAAATGACTGTGGGTGAAGGACTAGTGCAGCCCACACCGGGCACTGAGGATGCCCAGCCGTTTCTGGCCTACGTCTTCCTGTATCCTGAGTTTGAACGAACGCAAGAAAGAGACAGAGACCAACATACAGATGGTTCATCTCTGGTTCACAACTAAAGGCGAAATGCTTTGCCCTACATTAACTATAAGCAGGCAGTATTAATACCAGTACACATGTGTACACATATACACCAATAAATATTACATGGGGCTGTGTTTGTACAATAAGAAGTTTCCCAATGAGAAAGAAATGCTTTTAACTTCTGACATTCAGGGCAATTCTAAATTGAAAACACTGAAAAATTATACAGCACTCGCTTCTTGATAAAGAACAAACTATTGGTTTACAGAGAATCCTGTCTGATTTAATCTTTTTTTCCTCCATAGATGTCTATGGCTATCTGTATAAATAAGACCTAAGTGGGAAAGGTCCTACATTAAACAAAAGAGGGAATCAGAGTTTTCTGTAAGTAGATAATTGTGCTTTGCTTCCTGGAAATCCTTCTGTAAGTGGATATGTGCTTTCAATAACAATTCTTTGCTCATTAATAGCAGCCTCTTTGCAAAAATATTTTTTTTCATGCTCTGTCAATTCTAATGTTTTGTTACAGTCAAGGGTCATTCCAGCTCGTGCTAAGCTGTAAAAATACTGAATACCATGTTTTTCTTTATTTTTTGAACAGTGATGGTCCCTGTGTTGTTTCAAAGAAAGAAAGAAAGAAAGAAAGAAAGAAAGAAAGAAAGAAAATGTAAAAAGAAAGAATCCCTTATAAGTGAATTTCACACCTTGTCTCCTAGCTTCCCCGTTTTCTAAGACATTGAGTGAAAATAGTTTGAAATGCACTGAAAAAAAATTGAGTAGAAACTTGGTCTTTGATGAGTGGAAAATTATATTTACTGAAAGTCAAATATTTTAATTATGGAGAAATTTTAAAAATATGTTGATTTTACTGGAAGGATCATCTATTTTATGGCCAAAGAGACCTCTTTGATACTGACTTCATTTTGGTAGCCAAGTAAGTCTACTGCAGCTGAGCTGTTTTGGGGGCTCACTGGTCACCCTGAGGCTACGCAGGGAGAAGAACTTCAGAAAGCCCATGTCTGGACACGCTAGTCTTTCTTTGTCGCTATTTCCACATATGGGAAATGTGGTCAGAACCGCCTGGCAGGGTGCTGGGTAGCTTTGATTGACAGGTCCTGAGACTGAGGAATGCACTGCAGAGCAGTTCCCAAATCCCTGGACGTCGTGTCTACGAGTGACCAGTGAACTAGGCTTCGCTGATTTATTCCCCACGAATAAACAATTTGATTCCCTGAAACAAACACATCTCTAATAGGAGTGATGGGAAATGGCCATGTCCTCATTTCCCCCAGTGACCATCAGAAAGTCTCCTCTTAGGAATTCAGAGGGGTCTAGTCAGTAGAGATTGCACAAAAGGACCTATCCCACTCGCCAGTGGGGATCCTGTTTGCCCTGAGGGAAGCTAGTTCACAGGTTCCAGAGACCTACGGATTCCAGCTTCTAACTCTGAATTTCCCATAGTCATCCTTGGCCAGCTGGCACATCCTGGCCCTGCACAGTGCCACCTGTACAACCTTCTTCCTCCATACTATTCTCTGGACCTTGTGCAGGCTGACCTAGGGGACAGGACACATGGCATCTGTGCTGGTGTTTGCTCCAGGTCTAACTGTAGACTTGACAGAGAAATATGTAATTTTTTAGGGGGGAAATAAATCAGCTTGTCAATAGAGTCCCACTTCACTTGAAACACACGAGAATGACATCATTGGAGAATAGAAAACAAGAAAGCAAAGCAAAGCGAACCTGGCATTTTGGAAAGGAAATAACCTGAGGAGTCCAAGAGACTAAGACTAACATGACTATGAATTCACCTATGATGTGCCACCATCTAAAGACAGGTTTTGAGCTTGTTAAGCATTGATTTGTGCACACAATATTGAGTAAAAATTACAATGTATTGTTGACTATATTGCTTATTCTATGCATTAATGGAGTATATAATATGTGCTCGTAATGATACATGCTAATAATGATGTGTATTATCAAGTTATATTGCTAGATTGTACAATAGTATAATATATTTGTAAACAATTTTAGACAAAGTTAAAATATTTGCTTACCTTTTACTAGCAATCACCTGACATATAAATGCAATAAACTACATATCACAAAGATCACTTTCTTGTGACTATCAAAAAATTGCATAGGATTCTCTTTCAGGAAAATTTCTACAAACTGAAAAAATTTTACGCAATTTTGTCTGACTTAATAGATCCATTTGAAAGAAATCCTACTTTTATACTGAAACAAAAATTGGGGTACACATGGCCAATTTCTGTTTCCTGGTGTTGGTGACAGAATCATAGTGTAGAGATTCTGTGACCACCCACATCCAAGACCCAGGAGTCACTCTTGGTGCGTGTGTATATTTCACTGTGTTTTAATGACTGATGAATACTTATTTAAAATAAAACCTCATCACTGAAGTTAAAAGACCAAAAGCATCTTTTTATGCATTAGTTTTATCCAGCTATTCAGAAGATCAAAATTTTTGATTCTTGTTTGATTCATTCAAATAATTCCATTCTTTCTGATGGTAGATAAAAGGTAGATAAAGGTCAAAATATATAACTAATCTCATACATCACATGAAGAAAATATTTAAAAAGTATGAATTTCCACAATGAAATGAGTGTCAGATCCAGCCATGTCCTGGAATATTTTGAGGTGTTTTTACAGGACTCATTCTCAGAAATTTACTGATTAATCAGGAAAGAATTTGACGAACATGTCGTATAATTCTAATGTATAACAAAGGAGTTGAAAAACTACAGTCCAGGGGGAATTAGGAACAGACTCGTGATGGAAACAGAAATCTACCTGCAGAACACTTATTGCTAACTCTGCAATACACTCTGTAGTGCCTAAGTCTCACCATCTTCCTTCAGTAAGAATAATTGTAATGCACAGTGTAAGGAAAAAAAAGAAAAACGAAAATGAGATAATTCTGTAGTTGTAGCAAAACAAAGGTAGAGGAAGAAATTTTAAAAAGATAGTTACTAAAACTACTTGTATTATTTTTAGTATTTTATATTGTAGTTTTAAATCCTGTGCTCTACAGCATTTTAGATGAAGGTTTAACATTTTAGTAAACCATAGCATGCCTGCAAAAATTTAGGTTGTTTTCCTTTGTCACAATCATATTCATAAACTGTTCATTTAGACAATAACATTTTTTCTCTTATACATGGAGGCTTTTTTAGAAGACAACTAATTAGTTCTTTTAAAATATTCTATTAATGATAGAATACATATCTGACTATTAGTCTTCCTAAAATACATTTTCTAGAAAGTATGTGTGAATAAAAATATTTAGAAAATAGAGTAATGCCATCTGCACAGTTACTCGTGAAGAGAAATCTTTTTTCTAATCACCTGACATGCAAAATGCAATAAAATACCCATCAACAGATACTGATAGTGTGCCACTGATAAATTCCAGGAGGGCGACCTAGTCAGATGGGGGCCTCCTTGTCAGCCAGCTCCCCACTTCAGGCCCTTCCCAGGGCACCCACGTGGGAACTGGACCACAGTCCTTCCTCTCAGGAGGCCTGGCTTGGCCAAGCGCACTTAATGCAATCTACAGTCTGTGACCCGAGTCACCGGAGCCTGTATGCTGAGCAGCTGTCCCACCTGTGAGGGTAGGATGGCTAGATTCACCCCGGAGCCCTAGGGACTATGCGGGGACTGTGTGTGCACCTGCTCGCCCTCGTCCTGCCTGGCCACCGGTGTCTCCACGGAGCAGTGGACAGAGGCCCCGAGTCCCGAGCCTGTTGACACAACTGGAGCCACTCTATCTCAGCTCAAGTGGAGCAGTGGCCGTGAAAGGCTTCTCTATTCCTGCCTGACTGCAAAAACACCCAAGCGGCGTCCAGGGAAGGAAATTGCTAGTCACCTTAGGACAGCGGGGAGAGGTTTTATTTTATTTTATTTTAAGTAGCCCTATCAGTCAGTTTCTCTGGGCTTATCAGGATGGTTTGCTGTGGGATCTCAGACTTTCTGCGACTATGAGAGAAAAAGCAACTCGTGGGTGGTGAGTGGCTGCCCACCCCAAAGTAGGAAGAAGGCACGAGAAAGCTGGGCAAGAATAAAGTCCTTCTCTCGTGACTTGCACCATTGAAGAGGGTCTGCTCTATTGTCCCCACAGATTTTTATAACCTGAGGAGTCTGACACACAAATCTGAAAGACAGTGTTCAATCTGATGCGATAGCCTTTCTTAGGAGCCAGTTAGAATAAAGCCAGTTCTAAAGGTGATGAGAGATTGTGACCGAGACTGGAGAAAATTGCCTGTGGTGTCAGACTACAGCATTCAGAATCGTCACGAGGACAGACGTGACGACGTTTGTATGATCGAGGTTTCATCTGTTGTTATTTTTGTGCCGTGGTCTCTTTGCTCTGACAGTCAAATACAGCTGAACGAACTCAGCTGGGATTGGGAAAACACAATATGAGACTTAAAATTTATTCACAGTTACCAGGGAAATAGCTTTTCCTTCCTCTGGACTAACGTTATATGTGTGTGCGTGTGTGTCTGTCACACACACACACACATATATGCATACATGTATATATGCATATAGATATCTGGTACATATCTACATATACTGTGTATATAGAGCTATGTGTATAGATATACATATGTCAGATATATACAGATTCAGGTGGAACACACACTGAATGCACTGTGTTTTTAAAAAATATGTTAACAATGGTTTTTACTGATGTTTTGAAAGAGGTCTGTTGTACAAATGGTAGCAGATACCGTAGGCCAGGACTGTAAATCACTGCTGGAGTAGATGAAACCCTGAAACACTGGTGTGCCCAGCAGGAAAACAGCCTGAAATGCGGCTCTCAGGGTGCTTGGTGACTCTGCTACACACACACACTGGTGACCTGCAGATTCACAGACTTCCAAGCAGACCCAGCAGACACAGGCGCTGACATGACCCACGGATGCACGCTCCGCTGCTGTGTCTGCTGTCCAGGTGTCTGGTCCTCTGTACTTGTTAGATCTTTATACCACTACTTTTGTTTTCTCTTGATACCCTTGCCACTTTGAGAGACAGCGAGCCAAGCATTCCAAACTTGTGGAAAACCAGTTCACTTGTCTGAAACTTCTCACCTGGGTATTGATTTCTTTCCCTCTTATCTCTGAAAATAATTTTATAATGTCATTAATATTTTGTTCGTATGAAGCACATTTCCTACGATTATTTAAATGGCTTGTTCTTCAGAGAGTGCGTTCTACTCTCAGGACTCCACAGGCCGCAAGGGCGGCAGCCAGAACTCAGCGCAGCGTCAGGGCGGCTGAATTGCCAGCTGCTGCCGGTGGATGGGCCGGGCACATGTTTGCTCCCTGCACTGGCCACGTTGAACAGCATGCCTTTATCCAGCTGTCCGGTGAGTATTAGTGTAAGGCTTTCTCGATGTCATAAATAATACAACTTACAAAGCAATGGGTCCTGTGACGGCTTTTTCTTGGCATGTACTACGAGGACAGCAGCCTGCCCTGCCACTGCAGGCCTGGGTCAGTCACGAGGCCCCCCACAGTTCACAGGGGCTGCTGAAAGCCTGCTGATTCCTCATGCCTCCCGTGTGTAATCGCATCCTAGAGACAGAGTTACGTGCCAGTAACAATGGCCCTTTTCGGGAAGGCTCAAAGCACCATCCAGGCAAGAGGGCCTTTAAAGGGCCATCTATAAATGTCCCACAGACATCGTGACAGCCTCTGCACGCAAGGGTGTCATCAGCTGCCATTGTCAGTGTTTGATCCAAAGACAACTGCCAGCCCTGTGCCTCAGACGCCTTGAACTTTTAAATTTATGATTTCACACTTGTGGCAAAACTCTTGTCATTGAAAAAGACAAGGACAGGTTCCAAAAATTAATGTTTCCCTAACTACAGTTGCCAAGGCACACTGGGCCTCATGGTCTGGTAGTCCTGCAGGGGAGAACCTCTGAGATTGGAAGAAAATTGCAGGTAAATGTGGCAATAGGTGACATTAAAGTTCTCATCTTCAGTGAATTTCCTTAAATGATGAATGAGTGGTTTTGAAGTAAGGTAGAAAAATTAGGTAGAAGGTAGAAGGTAGACAAGGAAATATATATATATATATATATATATATATATATATATATATATATATATATGATATATGATATATATTTATACTGGGGTGTGAATCCCTTTGCACTAAGCTATATTTCCAGCCAGGGTTTTGTTTTTGTTATATTTCTTTAAAAAATATTTTGAAATAGATCTTGGATAGTCAGTCGCTGCATTGCTCTGGCTGGGTTCTAGCTTGCTATCTTCCTGTCTCAGCTTCCCCGAATGCTGGAATTATAGGTGTACATCAAGGTGTACACCACCATGCCCAGCTGGAAATGCTCATTTTAAAAAGTGTACTTTTAAGAAAAAGTGAAACCACAGAACACAAAATGGTGCAAGGTTACCATGTCTTCTTCTGTCCCAAGAAACTTATTTCAGAAGGAAAACAAAGCAAAAAAATTACAAGCATTTGAATCGAGTGGAGCTTTGCACCTGCTTTCCCCACAGTCTTCCCTCCTCAGGGGGTGACTCATCCAGGGCTAGGCCTCTGTCTCACCTCCATCACCAACATGGGGCTGACCCAGCCCAGCCCTGGTGTTCTGAGGGCCCTGCACAGCAAGTTCACCAACACCTCTCACTGTGAGGGTCCCAGTGCAGTCCCATCAGACCCTGGGTGTGAACTTTGCTGCCTAAGAGCCTTTCCACCCTGGTCATGTCTCGCAATTCTTTACTTTGAGGAAAGAAATCAAGAAATCCCACCACACAAGGTGGGTTGGGTCCTCACCTCACTGTGGGGAGCCCCCTCAGATCTCTGTGGGGACAGGCTTACGGGTGATATTTTGGGCTGCCTCTTTGCAAATGGTTCAGTGTCATAATCCCCTTCATGCCTATTTGTCTTTAAACAAAATTGAGCATCTAGCCCACAGTAGAAAATTAAAATGAAAAATGTAAGTCTATTATCAGGATAATTAATTGGCTGAACAATTTAGGTAACTGTCATTTAACCAGCGTCTTATTTGATTGTTTAAATTCAAAATTTGTTGTGTGACAGCAAGCAGCACCCTCGTGTGACTGTGTAAAAAGAAGGGGTCCCAGGAAGCAGGGCACACATACACACAGTCTTGTTTTTGCTGCTATGTGCTATGTGTCCTCCACAGACAAATTAATTCCATTTGTTTGTTTTGAACCTCAAAGCACAGAAGGGTAAACAAAAGCTTATTGGTATCCCTTGGTGGGGAAGGGAGGGAGGGAAGCCCTGGAAGAGGGACCGTGATGTGGGAGTCCTCTGCCCTCCAGGCCAGGGCGGTAAGGGAAGATGCAAAAAAGCATTCTCACAGTTTCTGCCTCTCCTCTCTGCCTATGCACCCTGGCCACCTGACGAATGCCCACAGCCTTATAGGGTGTTCCCTTCCTCCCCAGGGCCTGACCACCTCACCCCAGGCATCCAGGGTGCCCCCCTCCTATCCCAGGACCTGACCACCTGCCTCTGCCACCCTGAGTTCCACCCAGAGGTCCACGTGAAGGATTCCAGGCCTTGGTCACTGGTTTTCGACAGCCTCAGCTTTCCAAGACTCAGAAATGATGTTGGTGGGAAGAAGTGTCAAGCTCCCAAGGAGCTGGGAGCCCGTCTGTCTTCCCTGACTGTCACTTAGTTTTCCTCAGGGAAAGCGATGCTCAAGGACCCAGGGTCCTACTGAGAACACTTTACATGAGATCACTTATGGCTGCTAAGCTTTGTCACCTCAGATTTTGGTCCCATGAGTCTGAAACCCCTGGTAGAAACCCACAAAGACCTAAGATGCCTTTTTCATTCACACTTAAGGACTTAGAGATTTTTTTCAATTAATTCACTTCAAAACATTGTCTTCATAATTACAGAGCATTTTGATTTTTTATTTAAGTAAATAAAAACTCTTTCTCGGAACTCCACTTGCCCCAGTGTGGCGTGTGTAGTGATGGAACACTGGCATTTGGGGTGCGTTCACTTCTGTTCACTTTTCTAGGCTCCTAGAGAAGCCGATCTGTTCTTCAACATCCAACAGTTGCATTGACGCAGGGATGTGGGGCTCCTATTCACCTGCCCAGCCTTTCAGGGAGGAGAGATCTTGGGAGGAACAGGTTATCCCGCACAGTCTACGCCTTCTGATCTCAGGTTCTTCTCAACAGGAAAGCCAAAGGAACGGGAATTCCCTTCTCCTGCGGACAGGAGGGTTGTTCCGTGCTACTGTGTGACCCACAGACCTATTCTGTGGAGCCGGAAGCCCTCACAGCTGTGTGCATGTGTGCTGGAGATTAGGGTGATTGCCCTGAGCTCCCTGCTGTCTTTTATAGCTGCCCTCCCTCAGCTGTCGCCTCCCCCTCTCACTTTCACCTTGAAACTCTCCACAGCATGTGGGAGGCGACCCTCATGCCTGGCATTCCTTCATTGCTAGGATAGCAAGTGATTGAGCTCTGGGCAATCACCAGGTCATGCAAACCAGAAGCCGCCTTGGCCGCTCAGGCCAGCCTGCTAAAACCAACAGGAAAAGTGAAGGGATGAGGAGCAGAGTCAGAGTCAAAATGCAAGAAACGTATCTACTAAGTTAATCCTGAAGGCATTCATTCCATTTACTGGCTTCTGTTTTAGGGGATGGATGGGTATAGCCCTATTGCTTTGCACGTCTCATTTGAAAATTGGATATTTTAAATAATATGTTAGAAAACTCTAAATTCAAAATTTTTTCTCACCCAAAATTGTTCTTGTTGCTAATTTCTTTGTTGATTTATTGGATTTTTTTCCCTCCATGTTGTATGGTCACTGATGTTTTTATTTTGCTTGTTTATTTTTTGTTTTTAAATCTGGCTTTCGAAAATTAATATTTTTTTTCTCTGTCTGCTCAGCTTAGTTTCCAGGCAGTGATTAGAAAAGTATGGACACAACCATCTGGAGATGCTTAGGCCCACGGTGCCACTGGATGGTCTCTGTGCGGATGGCAGCAGGGACTCACGACCAGATCACTGCAACTTTGTTGTCTCTGCATGTGTGATGCAAAAAGGACCCAAGTACCATCTGCCTGTCACCAGCACTCTCTACTAGAGAGTAGAGTTTTTCATCAAGTACTATTTATGAATATTTATTGAGTATTTACCAAGTTTCAAGAAATCTATTCAAAGTAAGAAATCAGAATATATGTCTGAATTCTAATAATTTTTCAAATGCCAGGTAGGCTCTCAATTTTATGTTTTTTTCTTCCTATAAAAATATGCCACTTTGGCTATTCTATTTTCTGGTCCATATAATACTAGTTTGTACTTTGTTAAAAATCACAACTACTGTGCATCAGAAGCTTCTTTTGTACCAAGAACCACTAGATTGTAGTAACCCTAGAGGTTGTCTTCTTCTTAGAATTGAGGCACACCAGGAGCAATTTGCTGTGGTCCCAGGTTTACAATCCCAAGGTTAGTGAGTTGCCGAGGTCAACACTGAGCAGAAGACCTTCTGACAGCATCCTGGCTTCTCATTGACTACAGATAATATGTATGCATTTTTGTAGTGTTCCAGCATCATCAGGCTTCATTCAACATTGAAGGGTGACCCTCAACACTCATAATATAGAAAACAACCATCTAATAAAAAAAAAACACACTGATGTATATTTAATTAAGAACTACTACTTTTAGCTCAAGGTGCAGCTCCAAGGTCCATGTTTCCTTGTGATGATCTATACCTCTTCAGACACGGTTCACCAACCTAATTTCTAAATGGTGTTATAAAATATTAATTTTTATATAGTTTAAATTTATTAAAATTATTTTAGAACCAGTTTCTTCTCACTCTCCATTTACAAACATCCTTCAGGATCTTAGTGTCCATGAAACACACCTTGGTGAAAAGAGCATTAACATTAATGTAGAAATAATGTTCAATCAGGTTAGAATAATGAGCAAGTACAGGAGTATTAGGACAGCTAGGTGGTTCTGAGAGGGAGGGGGGAGTGCTTGGCGGCCTTAGGTGACGCGAGCTCGAGGATTGGGTGCCTACAAGGGATCCTGTAAAGCCAGAGAAGGTATGGAGAAAGCTGTGACTGAGAACCTCCCATCCTCCCCAGGTACTGTGACCAGCCTTATGGTCATGAGAGATTGTGTAAGCGCAGAAATGAGAGATTAATTAGATAGACACATAGATCAAACCAGATTTGTATAAAACACCTGTACGGGTTCCTCTGTGAACCTACTTTGTGTGTGTGTGCGTGTGTGTGTGTGTGTGTGTGTGTGTCCCTCTCTGTCTCCCATGCAAGCACCCTAGCATCCTGTGGTATTTAATTTTCATCTATTTTCTTAGTTGTCAAGTAGAGGCAGGTGGCCCTTACAAGAAAGGAAAGCCAATCAAAACGTGTTTGAGTGCTTTTCACAAAGATGACACTTTAAACAACAGTTGGAAAAGAGCTTTGGATTTGTATTCAGCCAAGTAGAGGATAAATTCCAGTGAGATAAGGAATTATGGAAGGCTGGAATGAAAACACATGCATCAAATAACAAAAGCCTGCTAAAGAAAATAGGAAGGAATTAGGAGCAAAGAAGTCAGAAGCAAGCCGTGGAAATCTTCCCTTAACACGTTCTGCCTTTTGTACCAGCATCCTAATGTGCGAGACAGTGTCTGAATCCAAAATCCTCACTTCTAGATCTTTAGTGTTTCTGATATATCACTTTTCAGAATTGAAGGAATTCTTTTATTTAGTCTCGTGACATTTTCCTTTGCATATCTTGGCTTTGGAAAATTGGAATTTCTAAACAAAAATAGCTGATGAAATTCACAACAGATGTGAAGAGACAGTAAAATCTGTGAACGAGGATTGCCTCTCCTATGAACCCATGTGGAGCTGAGTCCTAAACACGCTCTCCCAACGGCCAGCTTCGTTTTGCTTTCTGACTTAAACCTGGAAGGAAGAAAGAACATGGGAGCTCCTGCTGGAACCATGCAATGATGTTTTTCTTTCCTTTTCCCTCTTTGACTTCCTCCCTCTACGCGGGGGAGGTGCACGGAAGTGTGGAGATACTGACAAGATGAAAGAAATTCTTATCCCTTTCATCAACATTTAGAACAAAAACACAGGGTGGTAGCCATAGGCAATCCTGATTTTTGCTTGTTTGGTCGTTTTGACAATGTCTTGCTCTGTAGCCCAGGCTGGTCCTGAGTTCACTATGTAGTACATACAGGCTGACCTCGAACTCATGGCAATCCTCCTGCCTCAGCCTCTGAGTGCCGGAATCACAGACGCAGGCATTGCATCACTGCACTGCTCCTCCAGCCTCCCCCATTTTTCCCCTTCTCGCCCTCCCCCCACCCCCCACGTTCCAGCCCGATCCCTATTTCCAAATACCACAGCAGATGGCAGTAGTCTCCGGGAAGGACAAGGACGAGTAGGCGCGGTTTTTGCCTCTTCCTAGGGTTCCTCAGCAAGTCGGTATGCACTTCGGGATGAAATCAATGCTAGTTCCTACAGTATTAATTTTTTTCTGAGTAGCTCACTAAACCCTCAAGCCTCCTGACCGCTCCATAGCAACTTCCTGTGTTGCCTCCCCTGGTCTGCCTCCAGGAGGCTGTGCCAGGTCAGAGGAGAGGTGGAACTCTGGGTCGCCTCTCTGAGGAGCCCTTCGCGATGGCGGAGGAATGTCCTTCTGCGCACCCTTCCTGACTCCCTCGGCAGCTCATTGAGCTGGCTCTGCCACAGACTTGAGATAAGGATGTCCCTGGCGGGTGGGGAGGCCCCCTTAAGAAGGTCTCACGTGTTGACACATGTTTGAATCAGAGTTTGGGTTGTACTTTTTAAATATGCTTTTGAAACATTTTTAAAAATTAAACACATTTTGTTAGTTTTCTTGCCCTATTAATAAAATGAAGCCATTAAAGAGAATGGGGTCAAATATATATATCAAAAGATCACACTGCTATCAAGGGGATTCTGACACAAGAATTAAGCTGGAAACAGTGCAAGCCCCATGGTATGTCATGGGCTCTGTTTGATTGTGTGTTAGGAGGAAAGCCAATGTTTTCAAGTGTTAAAATATTTGGCAAAGGTAGCGTTTTATTTTTATCTATAAACCAGTTTTAAAATTTTCTTTACTGTTGACTACATTCCTTTTTTTTAAATTTGGCAAACAGAAACAGATGCAGATTGCAAAACACTAGGTAGGAGCTGTATCCGTTGCTTCTCTGTTGTAAAATTTTTCTTCCAATAGTTTTCTGCAAAATATTTTTTAAAAATAATTTTACCAATTAAATAGTAAGTGTGGGCCTAAAAGGTACTGAGACCCTACTGTTTGTCCTCTTTATGAAAGGATACTCATTCAGGCTGGAGAACTGGCACAGTGGTCAAAGCACTTGCCTTGCAAGCTCAAGGCCCTGAGTTTAATTCCCCAGCACCACATAAAGCTGGGTATGGTGGTGCACTCCTGTAATCCCAGCACTCAGGAGGCTGAGGCAAGAGAATTGCCATGAGTCCAAGCCCAGCCTGGACTACAAGGTGAGTTCAGGACAAGCTTGGGCTGTGGAACAAGATTTTGTCTCAAAAAATAAATAAATAAATAAAAATAAAAAGGACGCTCATTCCCTGAACTCATACTGATTTCTCCTAAGCGATTTCTTCTTCTCTCGGCTACAAAAACGACTCTTGCTAGTAACCTATACTCCAGATTGCTGCCTTTCATTTGAATGAGGATGTCTGAATTCAAATGACAGAACATTATTATACAGAAAATTTTGAAATTTTGAAATTTAGAAAAGTATAAACCAACAACCAACTTCAACATTCAGATAGTTACAGGACATTTCAACTAATACTATCCCATCAAAAGCTACCACGCTGAATGAAAGATAGCTGCTTCTCAACAAATATGGTCGGACTAAGATGAAAATGCTAATATGTATAGGAATGAGTGAAATCAAGTGACGTTGTATGGAAATACAGCAAGTGCTAATGGCCAGTGCCTTTCTGAATGGTTAAGTATTGATAACAGTAAGTAAATTTGCCCGCCGCTTAGTCCTATTACTTATTGGTACCGTTTTCCCTTTCCTCGATGCTATTCCAAGATATAATCAGTTCAACTTTGAAATGATAGGTGTGATCAGGATGATGATACACAGGCTGGAGAGACAAGTTAAACGTCCGGAGCCTCCTGGACAGCCTCGCAGCTCAGCTGCTACATGAGACGGGCCTGCCACGGAGGTGATCGGCCTGGCCTTGTCCTGTGCGCGGGGCCCTTCCATGCTAATCCCCTTGTGCTGCGCTGCAGCTTGCGTGCTCCTGTGCCCTGCTGTGGCAATTGTTAAATCTTTGAAAATTGCACTCGCCTTTCATTTCTTGATGAGCTTAACAGGCGTAGAAGTTTGTGCTTGTCTGTTGGTTATGTCATTAACCTCTTCATTAACTTCCAGGCTCATGTCCCTTAAAGCGTTCTGCACCCCAAGGGCTCCTTCCCATCCCCTTCAGTAGGAGGTGACAGCCATGTCTTCGCCATCTTTCTTCCCGGCTTGCCATTCAGCTTAATTCCCGGTTCATGGAAGGAGCGCAATGCAGTGTGTGGAATGAGGAAATAAATATTGACTTCCCCAGCCTGCTGGCCTGTGTCGATCCAGTTATATGAGCAGCTGCCACCTCTTCCTTCTGCGTTTGTCGCTCATTAGGGACGAGTTCCCTTTCTTGCTTAAGTATTGGGAAGTGTGTTGGGTTTACCCTCTTCGTTGCTGGGTGGCTCTGAGGCAATTCCTTTGGGATTTTTTCTGGCATGCACTGGCACCACCCAGGACTGTGAGAAGCAGTAGAAAGCGTGTCACTAACATGGTAAATAGCATTCATAAGAAGCGTGAGATAATCTTCCCTTGGCCTGATTTTTCTTCTAAAATGTGAGTTTGAAAATTTAAAGAAAAGCTAAGGACGAAGTGTAGACTGTCAGGTTTTCACGAGTTTGTTCCCTGAAACCTATTATTGACAAAGCTTCATAGTAAGTGGTCAGATACTAGAGACCTAGCTATTCTCGCAGTAGGATGGAGCAAATCCGTTCCAAGCTTGGAACTTCCATAAACAGCTTTAAAATTAGCATGCAACCTGACATGAGCCAACCGAATTCCTTTAAATTAGGTGTCATATTTATCCTAAATTAGCTTTTAAAAATGTGTGTTCTTTGGAACTACTAATCTAATTTACACTTCTAAAAAACTTACCAAGACGAAATCGCTATTTCTTTGAGGGTTTTTTTTTTTTTTACAAAAAAAGAAAAGAAATTGAAAATAGTGAAGCGTGTTAAATCTGAAGCCTAGCTTTGAACAAGCTACCACCAACCCTCAGTGCGTTCTTTTAAGTATGTGATTTCTTTATGGGAAGAATCAGTGTTGGTGCAAACGTGATGCTTGGCTATCCCTCCACCTAGTGTAATCTTTTTCTCAGCATGTAGGTAGTATACTCTGATATTCCTGGACCTTCTCAGGTGGAATTTTGAAAATGTATGCACAACACTGAAAATGTATATTTTCTTCTTCAGGAAAGAGAGAGATGGTAAACACTGAAACATACTCGTGACAAAGACTGACATTTTAAAATATATATTGCTGTCATTAAATGTTAGTATCAACCAAATCATACTTTAAGCAAAACAACTTTAATGACAGCTCAAACTTTGTAGACCTCTATAGACTAAAGTATATAAGAGAATTAATTAAATAAAACTTTAGCAGCTGGCTCACGAGCTGTACTTAATGAGCCATTGGTTTAAAAAAAAACCAACGAAGGTACTTAATGGAGTTGTTTCCTAAGTTCATTTGTATAGTGTTTCCTTTGCTGAAATAAAGGCACCCATTACGAAGGCACTATTCAAAAATAAAATAAGCAAAACCACTGCAACCTTATTCTAAATATTTGAGTAACCCCCGTGACGGGTCAGTCCCCAGCCTGAGCTCAGATAGCAGCCCAGCCACGCTCCGCTGGGTTCTGTACAATTCTCCTTCCCGTCTCTTTTTGAAGAGGTGGTGTCCATTACAGCCCAGCTCCCATGTGCCTTATAATTTCTTTTTAATACAGCATACTACTTAAGAAAGGCTGATTTTCCAAGTTCTCTAACTTTTTCCTCATTGAGCATGTTCATCTTATAACAGCCCGGCTCCAGTGGGACTGGCCTGGGCAGTGTTGCTTCCAGCTGACCCGCAGCCATCTTGAAGGACAGACCCACAATGCTGTGCACGTGGCCTCGGCCAGGATTGTGGCTTCTTTCATTGTAACGCCTCATGGAAAGTGAATTTTTGCCCTTATAGTCGTGTCGTTTTACACTTACCGTTCAAATGACAAGTTACACTTAGTGGAATTTTAGAGTTGGAAAGGACCTCAAAGATCTCTTTGTTCATCCTCTTGTGCTTCCTAATTCTTACAAACGCAAACTACCAGGCACATTTGGGCATAGTCCGTTGTAAATGGATAGTTTACCCCAGGCAATTCTAAGTTGGAGTTGTCATAGATGGTTCTCCTTTCTTCTCCCCTTTCCTTTTCCACAACAATGTGTTCTACGAAATGAAAGTACATCAAAATACAGTGATAGACAAATGCCCCTTGGAAATTCATATTGATGATATTCAAATCTTCATGCATTTAACATGACATTCAAATAAGAATGAACAAGGAACCCACAGTTATATCTCAAAGCTCTTCTTTGTACACAATTTTTAAGTTTTATTTTGTTTTTAATTGACAAAAAATGAATCACGTATACATATTGAGTACAATGTGTTGTGCCTCAATGTATCTGTACCTTATGGAAGGATCAAATCTGGGCATAGATATCAACTTAGGTCTCAATTTATACAGAAGTTCATGTTCCAACAGTATTTTGATGAAGAGTGGTTTCATTGATGCTAAAATCCAAGGGTCTGTTTGTGTCCTACCATCTCCCTCTGGGGCTGTCCATTCCTGAAACCTTCTGCTAGAGCCTCTCTCCGGCTTAGCCCAATGTCTCCTACAGCCACCAGAGCACCCTTGCGGAACATGGAATAGGTAGGACATGTTGCTTGAAACAACCTGGATAAATGATTGGAATTAGTGGACAGATACCCCAGCTTCCTCATCCTTCCTTAGAAGACATCCAGGTATGTTCCCATGGGCTCCTGGGAGTCACCTGTGCCACAGCACATTCTTTGGTGGCTCTTTCCTTTTCCTGGCCATGGTATCCTGAGACCACCTCTAAAACAAGCAGCTGCCATTGAAAGGATTGTATTGAGTATAGATGGGTGTAGTAAACATCCTGTGTTGAGCTTTATTTATTTATTTATTATTGCAATAGTAGGGATGGAACTTAGGGCCTTATACTGAGCTACATCCCCAACACTTAAAAAAAATAATTTGAGGGCTGGAAGAATGGCTTAGAAGGTTAAAGTGCTTGCCTAGCAAGTGCTTAAGCAAGCACTAAGTAACTGAATTCAATTCCCAGTACCACATAAGCTGAACATGGAAGTACATGCCTGTAATCCCAGAATTTGGGATGCTGAGACAGGAGGATTACTGTGAGCCCAAGGCCAGCCTGGGCTCCATAGTGAGTTCAGGACCAGCCTGGGCTATAATATAGTGAGACCTTGTCTCAAAAATATATTTTGAAACAAAGTCTCACTAAGCCACTGGGTTGCCCAGACAAGGCTTGCACTGTCTCAGCTTCCCAGAGTGCTGGGATTACAGGCCTACATCACTGGGCGTGGCTATAAGTTGAAATTTATTAGCAACTTCTATAAAGGAAAAGGCATGGAAGTTGAGAGATGACTCATGGACTTATTCACAAGGAACAAATACCAAAAATCTTGAGTTTTCTGTCTCTACCCCATACTTCCTGAAAAACTGCAAGCTACTTTCTGGGCCTTCCTTGTGTGAATAAGAGGTAGCCTTCTTTTTACACTACTATGCAAATCTTTCTTTTTTCACACATGTAATAAAGCAAGGAGACATATCGACGCTGTCAGCTTCCGCTTGGAGCAAATGGAGTTTCCAGGTGAACTTTTGTTTCCACTTGAATTGACATATTTGGGTTCGTGATAATGCCAGGTAACCCTCTATTTAGGCTTCATACGGAACAAAATTTTTTCTAAGATTAGCATGTAGAAAGCTATATTCATTTTAATAACCAATAAAATTCCAGTCTTTCCTCTCCCTGGGAGTAAAAATGCACATATGCACAGCTGTGACTTGCTAGGGCGGCACCAGCTCTCTCTCCTTAGAGCAACATGAGCGTGAAGGGAGCAGGCCCGCACCAGTCACTGCCTCGTCCCAGTTTTTGTTTCCCGACCTCCTGTTTATCCTGGCTGTGATGCCCTGATTATTTTTGTCTGCCTTGTCAGGCCTGACAGGGAAATGTGTAGAGTCTTCCTGATGTAAGGCAAAAGCCCGTAATTACTATTATTACTCGACACAGTGGTGTGGGTTTCCCATTTCCTTCCGGAGCACCCGTTTTCCGCATTGCTTTTGTTCTTCCTCCATCAAACATCACCTGCTCTCTGTGGCCTGTGTGTTCTGCTCCCTCCAGAAAGAGGGGGTCCTTGAGTCACTTATATCTTCTCCAGAGCTTCTCAGCCCCCCAATACCCACAGCAAGGCTTTCCCTCTGGGGATTTGAGACAGATTCTTCCTGTTTGTGAAATGGGTCTGTAATTGCATCAGGGATGCTGCTTTGATCTTTATATATTTCCTTTTTGACACTAACTTGCTCATTCCCTAATTTCTTTGCTTTTTTTTTTTTTTTTTTTTTTTGGACAAGAGCTTTAAGTTCCCTGGGGTGGAGGTCAATGTTGAGAAAAGACGCCATGTTTTTCTCCTTCCTACTATACCCCTGGTTCTTGGCACTTGTCTGCCACAAAACAGGCTTGGATATTTGCTGAGAAAAAAAAAAAAAAAAAACTTCCCTTTGCTTGGGGAAGATACTAGACACACCTTCCTCGAAGAAGAAATCACATCTTCTATCTGTGCAGCAAAGAACTGGATTCCAGGGAGCCACTGACCAAAAGACAAGAAAGTCCGACTCCCCTGCAGGTAAGTATTGAATATATCCATGCTTTCTGCAGGTGAGTATGGAATGCATTCAACATTTACTTTTTTACAATGTAAAAATATTTTTGTGAAAAAATATGCTTCCAATTTCACCAAGAATACAATGGCTTGTGAAGTTATTCCAGGGAAGACAGAACTATGATTTCTTTTCCTGACATACTTCCCTGAAACTATGTCACCAGTACATTAGAAAGCATAATGTGTGGTGTGTGATGAGGAAGGCACCTGTTGCTTCGCAGGCATCTGAACATTTCTCCACAAGCCACTTTATCCTTTGCACCTAGATGGCAACATTGACAAAGCAGCAAAGACCATGAAATCACTGGTAAGTAATAAAAATCTTTTGATTAATTTGCTGCAGGAAATAGTCTCATTTTAGAACTGAAACATCTGATGGTAGAAGACATCAAACTGTCCAACTCGGACAAGTTTCAGCCACTCTCCTGGCCCTGCTTACAACCTAGGGCTGCAGCGAGGGGAGTAAAGTGTGGTCCTCCCACCCTGAATCACAACATTTCCCTGCTTCCCCTCCTCAGTGCCTGTGGCCAGGTGGAAAATTGAAAGAAGGGACCGCAGCAAAGACCTTTCTCGCTTGTGCTGTCATACTCCTGCTGAACACTGTGTCTTTGATAGGTACTTTAACAGAGGTTGTGGAGACTGCCCACTGACCTCCATGCACTGCTGAACAAGTTACCGTGAGGGATATGCTCTCCTCGAGCTGCTTTCTGTCTCTTAGAAGTCCACGTCATCTTCAGGGCTTTCTTCTGGGTCTTTCTCACTATCCCAGGTCTCCCTAAGTGGTGAAGTCTAAGAGCTCCATTGGCCTCTGCCACATCCAACCTGGGTTTGTTGATCACGAGTCAGAAAACCCACAAAAATTTCTTATAGGAGCGTCTCTTTCAAGGGAAAGTCATGGCAAAATGAAATGGCTGTTTCTAGAGCCAAACAATTGCTGGATAAAAACTTATCTGGCAGTTTTAACTAAAGCAAAAGTTCTTGAGTTCAATTTTCAGCAGTGAGTCCTCATTCTGTGTTTCCATCGTACACACTGACATTGCTGATACTGTTTCTTAGATTCCAGCACCATGGTACTCCTTTATATAAACTATGACTTGGAAAGGATCAGAAAAGAACATTTACAGAGTAGCATGACACTTCTATTGTGACTCTTAGTACTTCTATGCATTAACCTTTTTAATCCTCTACAACATACCTAGGAAGTAGCTATTACGGTTTCCAACCCAGGGGAAGGGACATAGCAGCAGAGCCGCAGAGTAATAAACAACATAAACGAAACCCCACAGCCACAGAAGGCCAAGCAAGGAGCTGCTCTGTGCCTCAGAGTCCAACTGAAGACTCAAATCTCTTGCTAGCTACCTGCTTCTGCCATTTCTATCCAACCAATGATTATTTAAGCTTGTATTTTAGGTACTTAACTCATAGTAAATATTTTTTAAAATTCTTTTTGATCTGAGTGTATATTGCATTTTGAATTTTATAGTTCATCTTTATATTTGGAGAATGTTAATGACTTTCTCCTTTTAAACAATTACCAGTGACAAACAATTTATTAGACCACCACAAGGACCTGTTTTAAGGAAAATAATGGAGCTCCTACATCTGTGGTTCTTTCTGACATTGCTTTTGACCAAAACTGAGTCTTGTCTTTTCTAAAGTTGTCTAGACTTTCTAGCTTCTTTGGATTCTTCATAGAATTGCAAGTTTTTAGGAATAACTTATAAGCACCACAACTTTTCATGATACTAAATCAGAAAGAAAAATCTGTAGTTTGCGCCCTTTCTGTTACTTCTGAATCAAAGATGCTACACTTATGTGAGAAATTCAGGGTTTCTTAAACGTTCTGACCTTCAGAAAGGGGTTGTTTACACTCAAAATCCCCAACTGGATTTATTAAATTGTTTCACCTACATCTCCTATTTATAGCTCGGTTTGAGAATGTAGGTGGGTTGAGAAAAGCAAAATACACTAACTCTACATTGAACGTTAGTCTTTAGACTCCAGCTGTAACACATTACTTAGTAGTTAATATTGTAAAACCTTTTTATTACTCCACCTAAGATTCTGCCCTCACCTGTAATTATACCCATGTTTATTTATACAACAAATACTTGGCATTACAAAAACAATTCTGTACTCAGATATTCTGAAGCTTTAATCCTAAGAAACTCTCTTCTAAAGAATCCCCACTTGCCTCAGAAACTTCTGACAAGGCACCTTGGTTGCATTTATAATTGTTTTAGATTCTATAAATAATCTTTAAATACACTAATCTTAGTTGTAATTGCCACAAAGCTGTACTCTATTTTTCAGCTTAGAGCAAGAAATAATTTTAATGTCTCGTCTACCATAGACCATTTTTCAGTCTCAGGCAACTGGGAGAACCAGGACCTCTTGCCTAGGTGCTGGTGTTTATTGAATGAATCTAAATGAAAGAATAAAAAGTTGGCACTGCATTTAAGAGAGTTGGCTAATGCTTTCAAGGCCTTTGATTAACATTATCTAATGTCCTTTATTCAGTTCTGAGTAGAAAAACCCAGCAGCTATCCTGGAAGGAATACAGTCATAACCACAGGGAAACTTTAGGCCCAGCACTTAAATACCATGGACCTAAGTGGAAACCATTGCTAAAGGCTGAGGATGCCATGGGTTGTGCGGTTGACTGTAAAATCACAATATCTGTCAACCTATGCTTGCTGATAGGACTTCATGGCCTTTATGGAAACGAAGCTTTAAAGGAGTTAAGAAGTCGCTCCTCGTTGTTTGAGGCACTACCTTGGGAGAGATCCACAGTCAGCCACTGGGTCAGAACCCAGAACCACCCAGGTGCTGGCTTGGGCTCCCAGGACTGCACAAGCTTTGCCTCACGTGCTCCCCATTAGGATTGTATGTAAGTTGAGTGTCAGCCGTGTGTGGAAAAGAAACTCGGGCTCCACGATTATTTATTTTGGGATATACATGGATACCACAGTCGGATTCTTTCTCTAGATATATTTTTTTTCTTTTTGACCGCTGCTACATTGGAGGGTAAAGATCCTTTAAAAGTGCTGTGGAAATGCGAGCTTCGTTTCTCCCTACTCAGAAAGACCAGGGAGCCACCCTGGTTCCTGCCCTTCCTTCTCCCACATCCAGCTGGGCTCAGGATCTCCTCTGCCTCCAACAGGACCACCACTCACCCCTGGGAGAGAGAACCACTTGGGCCTCCCTCCGTCCGTGACTGGCTGCATTCTCCCATGTCTTCTGTTGCTCTGGCAGTGGAAACCTTGTTCCTTGGGCGGTCTAAATGAGCATTCCTCCCATGTAAGCCCAGCAGCGCCTGGCACACTGACAGACCATAGTCAAATTGAAGCTTTGGCTCCTGGGCTTTGTGACCTGAACTTGTCAATTTTGTTACAGAAGATAATTTTTTTTTTTCAGAAAGCACATGTTTTATATCCATAGAAGTGTTCCTTCCTCTCAGGAAACTTAGAAACAGCTTGCTTAACTCTGTAATAAGTGGCCTTCACTGACAGGTGGTTTGGAACTTACAAGTTGATTTACCCAACTTTTGATTGCCATTTGTACTAAGAAATTTAAGTCCATCGCTGAGATGCTGGGTTAAGTTTTTAAAAGCAAGCAATAATTACCCTAAACAACAAATCAAGGACATATTTAAACTTTGGATTCCTATGCTAATTTTTGTTAGCTTTGAAATCTCTTCACCTGGACAAAATAAAAATTAATGAGAATATTTAAATAACTAAATAATTAGGTAGTGAATAAAAATATCGGGTAAAATGTTTTGTTGTGTAAAATATAAACCACATCTCTCTACACCCAAATCTAATAACTCAATGTCAACTTGACTTTTATTTTTATTTTTGTGAGGCAGGGTCTCGCTCTGTAGCCCAGGCAGGTCCTGAACCCACTATTTTAGCCCAGGCTGGCATTGGATTCAGGACAATCCACTTGCCTCAGCCTCCAAAGTGCTTGGATTACAGGCATGCACCACCACAGCCAGCTTTATGTGGTGCCAAGTAATCAAACTCAGGACCTTGTGTTTGCAAGGCAAGTGTTTTAACCACTGTACCATTCCTCCAGCCCTTCTTTTCAACTTTAAAACTAGCAAAATGTCCTCACATGCTGGTTAGTGAGTAAATGACTTTGAGACATGGCCAGAACCATCACTGTCCTGGGACATTACCCCATGTACTGGGTCTCCCACTTGGTCTTGGAGAAAGGCTGAAGTTTCAGAGGGACCATGCACCTGATCAGCCGGCACTGGTCCACATACAACCTTAGATCATAGAATTTTCTAGATGCATTCCAGAGTATGTGTTTCTTGTTTATTTTGCTTATTCAGTAGACTTACTGTCTTTGAAGAAAAAAGTCTTCAATCAATTATGGGTATAAATTTGTACTTGAGTACTAATATTAGGAATGAAAATAAGCAGTTAAGATGTTCATATTAATACTATTTTATGTCATTTGCAAAGAACTCTTTTTTCTAGCCTACACAAGAATAACACTAAAAATTATGGTTTGAAGCAGAAGCTACAATTACTCTTAAATAAATATTTGAGCAACTAGTGTTTCTATTTCATTTACAATCGAAAGAGAAGCCAAGGGGTGTTCCTGTCATTTTAATGTCTTTCAAGAAAATAAACAGTGAGCTACTTCAGTCACCCTTCCTAATACGTTTCAGTGCTAGAAATCATTGGCTGGCACATAAAACTCGTCATTAAAATTAATTTAATTATGCTTCCATAGTTGAAGATTTTGACTTCTTTGGCATCAGTAAACATTTTCTGCTGATATGATCCCTTTTGTTTTCATCCTATTTTTTGATAACAGATACTTCCCATCAGAGTTATAATTAAATTTCCCCATGGTTATTAAATAATAATAATGTGACAATTTTTGAAAACAGAAGTTTAAAACCTTTTGAAGGCTACATAAAGGAATAAAAATAAGACGAGCCACACAATTTTTATCTGGCAATACACCACCTCTGAAATAACTTAGCAGTCTTAAGAGGGTAGGTGTACAAATTGTGAAATAGTTCATGTTCAACTCTTACAGCTTTAGTGTGTGGGCTTAGCTATGTACTTACAAATAGCAGGGGCTCCTGCAGGAGGGAAATGACTGCAGTTCCTCTGGGGACTCCCATTTCATTTGCCTTTCTATTACTGTGCCTGGTACCTTCTCCCCAGTAGGCTTCCCGTCCCCGTGAAACCCCCAGACCTCCCAAGGGCTCCCCTGGTCTTCATCTCTGCACTGCCAGTGCTTGGCCTACAGGTTAAGACCCTTAGGGAAAGTAAGGACAGATTCAAAAGGAGAAGGAAGAAAGACACATGGTAGGAAGGCTGACAAGGAGAACGGGGAGTCAGAAGGAAGAGAGAAAGTGTTAACATGGAAGATGCAAACCAGTGGCTAGACGCTATCACTGAGCAAAGCAGCTAGACCTTCAGGTTTGTAGGAACCGGCCAGTCGAAGAATCCTGCTCTTCCCACTTGGGATTCCATTTCTCTGAGTTGTGCCTGGAGACTGTGTTGGGGAGTAAAGAGCTTCTTGAAGGTGATGGGTTGGAATGGAGAGACATAGTAATTGTTGACTTCAAATAATCATGTCAATATGAAAAAAATAGTGTTGCTCATAAATCTTAAAGTATTGAGAGTTCACAAATTCCGGGATATGTAACAAAAGTTTATGTTCTTGGTCAAGACAGCTTGATTTGGGAAGTTTTAAAGAAACTTTTTGACAATTCAGGGGAAAAAATTAGGTCGGATACCTGGAGTGAGTTATCTTTTATTCACGTGGAGGAGAAATATTGTGGCACTGACTTGTTCAGCCTGTTTTAGAGTGGGGGAAATGTAGCTTAACTCTATAAATTTCAGTGTGGACACAAAGTATGGGCTGATCAAAGAGAAATCAGGTTTGTAATAGAGACCAACAAAAAGAAAGGGTGTAGTAAAAAAGTGATAAATGTAGAATTTATCTCAAAGTTCAGCCAAGTTACATGTCATTCTGAGAGTCTGAAGGAAGCCACTTCTTCTACAATATTTCCAAGATACTTCAGAGCAATACAAAGCACAGACTTCCCGAAAACAAACAAGTGCTGAATTCATGATACCGATGGTGTTGTGATAACACACCAAACCCACTTTAAAGTATGTGGGAGAAGAGAACTTCAGGACTCCTAGGGGTCCAGGCGGCACTGGAAAGGCTGTAAAGTTGTGTAGGCTGGAGGTTAACTGCCTCCTGATTGATTTGATGTCTGATTGTGACCTGAGGTTGTTTACCAGAAGAAAGCAAGAGAGAGATAATGGAGAATGAGAAGAAGAGGAGGACAGAGCTTGTAAAATGCTGATTTCCCAGGGTAGGACAGTGTGTGGGGGTCAATGTGTCAGCTGGAAAAAAAAAGAAAAGCTCTACATTCCCAAATTCCCATTTTTACCCTTTAAATTAAGTGCATAGCTTGAGATGTTATAATACATGCTTTCTCCAATTTACATGAGTTTTTTTCAATGTACCTAAGTATGCATGCATAATCATGAGATACTCCACAACTTCAGTCTTTTGAATTACAGCAGGTGGGATTTAGGGAGAGGGTTTTCATGGCTTCTAAGTGTGCTTATCATTCATGATAGTAAAATAGTTGCATACATTTCTTATGATTAAGATATATATTTGTATACATAATGAATATAAATTTCAGACATTCAAGCAATATTTTTATAAACAAAAGTTTAGGCTCACAGCTTGAATTTTTAATCTGTTCTTTCTCTTCTGTGGGGTCTCTTCTTTCTTTCAAGCAATGGCTCCTTTCTCATACTGTCCACTACAGCATCTGTTTTCCAAAACATTTCTCTTTATTCTCTTTGCTTTGGCCAGCGCATCTTTAAGGCATCACATTAACCCTGGCATCTTGGCCACATGTGTCTCATAAGATGCCTGTGGCCCAAGGACCTTCATGTTGTCTGTTCAACGTCTCTTCCTACTCTCAACTTTTACAGAGAGACTCTTCTTTTTAGCCATTGACAAGTTTAACAAAGGGGGAAATGTGTCGTTTACACACTTTCTACACATGCAACCCAAATTTTTACATGGTATTGTTAAAACATTCTGTGGAACATTTATGCGTTTGAATTTTTCAGCTGTCTGTTGCATAATGTCTCACTTCTTGAGTCCTCCATGACTACTAGTGTAAGTTTGGGTATCTTCATCTGTCGTTCAGAAAAGTGACTTCATTGCAAACTACCCTCTCTCTCCAAAACCCCCTCTTTATGATGGCATTCATTCTTCTTTGTACAAGTCTCCTCTCATCTCTGGAGCTATTTATCACAAGTTCCCTAGGACCACCTGCATGGACCACACCACCAGGAGTTCTGTCAAAGTCATGTGCTGCTTCACACACAAGAAGGACAAATGCTACAAGCTGCTCTAGGCTTCTGGCCTTTGTTTTCCCACTGTCTCCCAACTAGATGAAGCCACTGCTCTGTCCCCTACTGGCCAGCAGGAATTGTTCGTGCTTTGGCCCAATGACGTCCTGTTTCACTTCTGGTGTCTTGGTCCATCCCCTGGGCGCAGCCTGTGAGAGCTGCTGTTCATGGAGTCCTGCAGCTTAGAGAGCAATTTTATTATTTTGTACTTCTAGGTGGAGATGGAAGAATTAGAAAGATTAATTAACTTGTCATGAAACATTAATAGTATAGGTATATTTGTTGGTATGGAGCTAATTGGCTGACCCTAGGAGATTGGAGCCTCTGTGGTAGGAGAGCAGTCGTCTTGTGATTCACTAGCTGGGAAAAAGTTTTCCTGCTGTTAAGGTTTCACTCGCCTCTTTTTCTAACCCTGGCCTCCAGGCTTGTCCAGGTGACAAATGTCAATTTCTCCTTTAAACTGAACCCTTCAGTTTTTGACTGGAGATTCTATTTTCTTTACACCAGCTAAGCCCCGACTTAGTGGCTGGACAACTCTATTTCCTGGATTAATTCCACCAACCAACTCTATCCCACAACCCACCCCTTCACTCTCAGCCCAGGCTCATGACCGAGGTCATGTTTTCTATGGGTAGATAACTGGAGTCACTCACCAACTGCTACAGCAATCCCCTCCTGCAGCACCTCACCCATCAAATCTGATGTCTGTTTACATGAACCCAAACCTGCCACGGCACTGTGTGTCTCCTTGCCAGGAACCAACTGGTCTCTGGTGTAAGATTCAGCTCTTGTACCAGAAGCTGGTACCTCTATCCTTTTCATGAAAACTCCTGTCTTTCTCTCACCGAAACTTACACTATACCTTGAGGGGTTTACTATAATGCCTTGGTAAAGGCTGCTGACCAAGGCTTTGTCCAACAGCAGTCGTCTACTGGGGGGTCATTTTGGAGTTGACTTAGTCTCTTTTGGTTACTGTTAGCCACCTATCTCTAATTTTGATGTTGCTGTGGTGTGTTTACTTGTTTTCCTCTTTTACCCACATAACCTGGGGATCTTCATTAACCTCACATGGTACCTGGGGAAGTCACAGGTACATTTAAAGAGAAATCTTTAGCTGCTCTGTTTCCTTAGGTGTTATACATTAATTTTATATCGTGCTGAGGGTACACCCAAATGGCAAATTTGTAGTTAAATTATCTTGTGATAGGCACATAGTCATCTTCAAGAGGCCACCGTCAGAAGAGTGGACAAATTCCTAGACCCTCTACCTGGAGTGCCTTCTGTGTTTCCTCCCAACCCAGACAGAGGCTCACTGGTGGTTTTTGTTAGAAGCCATGACTCTTCATTGGGTTTACAGACGCTCAGGAGGGAGCTGAAAATAGAAGAAAGCTGGAGCTTTGTTTTGTGAAACTCTGGGTCAAACCCTATTTCCCCTGTGTACAGGCATGCTTGTCACTACAGATTTCTCTGTCTAATAACTGGCAAAACAAGATTTCTTGGCCCTCAGTGTACCTGCCTATTTGGTTACCTTTCAAGACTGGGGGTACAGAACAAGAAATTTACGGGGACATTCCGAGGACCACTTGGGTTCTAGGAAAGCCACAAGATGTGACCTGAGCTTCAGGGCTATGACTGAGCTGATACTGCACCGCTACCAGCCGTCCTCAGCTTGGGCTGAAAGACTGGCCTCCTGCCTTGGTTGGGGGCCCTCTGGACCCTGGTGTCAGAGAGAGCCCAGCTCTTAGGCTGGAGGTGCTTTCTTATTTGTTCTTACTTTTCTTGTCAAGGAACTGGCTTAATTTTCTTAGTTTCTTTTTTCTTTCAGTTGACCCTTGCTTCTTCCACTTTCTACTTTAGTTTTCATGTCTACAGTCACTAGTTTATATAGAAAATAATTTTTATAATTCCTACATAGTATTTTACTAATAATAGTTTTTATGTTTTTGTGTTGTAAATAAGAGTATATGATGGCTTTAGAAAAAAATTTATAGAATAAAAATTAAGTTTTAAAAATATACATTATATAAAAGAAAGTTATCGGCTAGATATTTTTGGTCTTGCGTGTGCGTATGTTGGTGAAGATGAATCCCAGGGGCTTCACAGAAAGTGACGTGCCCAACCCATTTTATTTTTGATTTGAGAAAGGGTTTCACTTCCCATGCTGGGCTCAGACTTATGCCTCAGCCTCCCAGAATGCTCAGATAAAGGACCTGAACCACCAGGCCTAGCCTTGGTGGTCTTTTCTAAATGCACAGATAAAGAGAAAATACACTATACAGCTGTGTCACTAATTCTAGAACTAAGCCATCTTTTTTTTCCTTTGTGGATGCACAACATATAAGACACGATCTCTTCCACTAGAGACGGTGGAAGGAACACAGTAACTAACATCTTGGCTAGTGGCCAGGCTTTTCAGCATGCGGCTGCAGAGCCCAGTGATGTTCCTACACAGAGCCCCTTAGGGGGTTGTTCTCCTGAAAGGTGTATTTCAATCATGTGGTCTTTAGGAGAAAAAAAAATTGCTGTTTTATTCCTATACTTAGTAAATTGAGCTGAGCAGTCATGCTGTATGAACGTTGGGGTTAGAAGATGACATTTCATATTACAGCACCTGTGCTGGAGGCAAGCACAGGTCCTGCAGCCCGGGACTCCGTGATCTTTTACATTCAAGCATCAGACAGCATCCCTGCCCCTACCACCTTCTCATTGGCTGAAACTGTGTTTAATAAAAACACTAATCTACAAAGCGTGTTCTTTTCTTAAAGTGCTTGAGGAGTATCTACTTGCTGGAAACTGTGTTGTGAGCAAAATTATGTAAGCAAATTACCAAACTTGATTAGGTCCAAAATTAAGTCTTAAAAATGAATACAAAATGAAATATTTCAAACTCTCAGAACATTTGTACAATATTTACATATAAAAAGGAGGTATTGACTATAAATTTTGAACTTTAATTTCATTCAATGCCTTTACATCAGACAAGGACATTTAACATTTAAGAAAAGGAAAGAATTGTGGTTAATGGACATTAAAGGCATTTTAAATGTTGACTAGCAAAACTTTATTAATAGCTTTTATGTTCACATAGAATTTTTAAAAATGCTATTCTTCTCAGAGAAGAAAAGTATGTGTATCCATGCAAATTTATTATTATAGGCTCATATCTCAAAAAATTGTAAAATATTTGATGGTCAATTCTGTGCTACACAATTATCCCATTCAGGGGATATACGAGTGGATATTTCACAATTTCTATTCTGGGTATTTTATGTCCTCAGTCATGGGGCATAACAAGGAAAGTATATTTTACATGAAGCACAGCCTGCCTGGTGCAGGGAAAGCATTTAAAGAATCTTTCCTAGTAACTGTAGTGATAATCAAGGCGTGAACAGACTAGCCCTCCTTCCAGAAAATGGAATTTCTGTAACTCCAAGAGACCATGGAGCCATCTTCCCAGAGGGAAAATACTTTTGTCTGGAAGAACTTGTATAAAAACTCTCTATCTCTTACACAGTGATTCATTTCTAAGTGCTCAGTTTACAGTGGGTAATCAAAATACAGTGAATGTTCAAATAAACCTATTTTTTTGAGACAAGGTCTCGCTTTGTATCCCAAGCTCAAATAAATCTATTTATTCCAGTAAAAAACACTCTGCCACGAGTTCTCCTCAGAATTCTCCCCCTAGCTTCACTCACTTATTTCATAATCCTTGCCACTTTCTGAAGTAATTCTGAAAGTTCTATTTTTTGAGTTTCTCTACCAGTGTGACCGAAATTCAGAGGCTGGGCTGTTGTCCAGTATCATGCAGTAGAAAAGCAGACTCATAAAAACACGATGATGTGCTTTCATCCACTTTGGTCACTGAATTTGGCACTGTGTGATTTCTGACTCGTCCTCAAAGTCCACATGGCCACGAAAGGTCAACATTTTCAATTAAGGACATTGAGGCAACCAAGACTGCAACTGAAGACACTCATGAAAGAGAACTTTGAGAACTGCTTCAGAAGATGGCCAGAACAATGGAATAAGTGAACCGGAAACAAGGGATAAGATTTTGAAGCGGATTGATGACAACATGTCTTTTATTGTAATAATTGTCTTTAATTTAAACATGCATTGTATTTTTTGATCACGCCTTGTGTATCTCCTCCTCCTTGAATTTTAGGACTGTTTCTACCATTTGAACCAGCAGTGTCCTTTCTGTCACAACCCTACCACTGTACCTTGGTCTTAGATTCCCAGACCACAAATCTCCAATCCAACAAATATCGTGATGGATCAGTTTATTTCCGGTGTGACATGCAGGACACTGTTGTCACTGTTTCCCTCTCTTTGGTACACCTGGACCTAGAGGTCAGGAAAATACTGCTAAGAAGAAACAAAAAAGCCCCAAGGTGTTGGGAGTCAGAAGCTACGTGCTAAACGAACACCAGGATGGTCTTGAAGTTTCAGCATGGGGTAGTTTCTACATTATTACTCAAACTTTCATTCATTTCCTCATTATTTTAGTGTTTGAAGATACACAGTAAAGAGGCCAAGTGAATAGAAGCCTCCAGAGTTTGTGCTGAATGAGTGTTTATGTAGAAAGATAGACATTTAAAGAGCTAATTGGTAAAATATGGAGAACAAGTGAATTTTGAGATTTTGAGCTCAGTGTGGGAATCTGTAGAGGTTTCTGCAACCAGGTGATTCTGTAGGAAGATACATGCTTCATGCAGTGAACCTTGCAGAATTGTCCATCAGACACTCAGATAGTCACACAGACACAGATTTATTATGTACAGATAGATACATATGTGTATCATATCTACATCAGTTTTAAATTATTGACATCATAAAGTCACTCAGTGAGAACTTATAAAGGAGGATCGAGATGAGACTCGATCCCAGATTCTACCACCTCCACTTTGTATTAGGCCACAAATAGGAGGTTCAGTCAACTCATTCATTCTTCACATACAATTATTTTCAAATTTTGTTTTGTTCATACTCTTTATCCTATTGATGACTTAGTGTGAAGATTTTGCAGGACAGAAATGTAGCGTCTTTGGTTTCAGGCTCCAGCCCCACTTAACACTTTTTGCTGGCAAGACCGAGGAGATACAGAGACAAAGGAAGGCTGCAGAAGGTCAGCAGGAAAGATCAAGAAACATGAATTCACAGAGAAATTCATTGATTGCCTGTGACTTTTAGCCTCTTCCATCCTGTCATAACTGAAAAAGATTAGTGCTTGATTGGCAAACTGTTAAATATAAAACTAATCAACAGAATATTTTAGGAGTTAATATTTTTGGTCAGTCTTGACCAAAGTAATAATACCAAAGTTGCAATAACATCTGCTCCTTCCCATCTGTTCTCCACAAGGCTGGTAAACACCTTAAGCACAGTGTCATCTCTACCTTTTTTTTTTCTAAATTTATAGAAAACAATGTCCTAAAGAAGAGGGTCATTTTTTTTTGTGCAGCATAAACTGATGTATATCAGGTGTTCACTTCATGGAAGTGTACATGGCTAACCCATCATTTCACAATATCATGTATTATGCTTTGTCTGGAAGATAACAGCACCATGTTCTACCTAAGTGTGAACGAATCTTCTCTCTGTGAGGACAAAGACTTTGAGAACTATTATAGATTGCTGTGCTTATGACATATATTTATAGAATTTTATAGCATTTTACTTCCTTAGAGTTAAATTTAAAAAATAACTCTAAAGTTATTCTATAATTTTCACAAGGAGAATGCTCTCTAACAGGTACTGTTGGAGTGGTTATTTCAAACACTTTGAAACTTAGAAACAAAGACTGAACTTTTCAAAACAAAGAAAACCACGTCCCTCGCAACCCTTTTTATGGTGTAGTTGGGTGGAGTAACTCAGCAGTCACCAGAGATAGATATATCCAAAAGAAAAATGCCTCTGATAAATTCACCACTCAGTGGATCCAACTGAAAGTCAAACAAGAGCTAACGAAGTGACAAGCACACAAAACATTATCTACAAGGAGAGAGTCCACACAGCTGCCCTGCCCAATGGCTCCACAAGGATGTCTGAGTTCAGAAAGGGCGGGGGGAGGAGGGAGAGAAAATGCTATTTTTCATTTATTTAAAAGGATCGTGGACTACTGTCCACAAGTGCATGTGAAGGATATTTGACTGAGTTTTCCAGTATTTTCCACACGTAAACCATATCAAAAATGTTGAGAGCAAGGCAGCACCTCTCTTCTGCTCTCCACCACGAGCTGACTTAACTATGTAGGCAGAATCTTTCATGTGAAATGTCTTAGTTATGTATTCATTGCTGGAGTAGAATACCGATATCTACGACTTCAGGGAGGAAAGATGTATTTTCGTTCAGTTTCAGGCGGTCTCGCACCGTCCATTCATGGGATTCTGGCAATGGCGGAAACACATGGTGAAGGTTTCGTCAGAGAAAAGCTCTTCATGAAGTGGCAGACAGAAAGGCGTGAGAGGAGTGGGCTGATGTTAACAGAGCAAAGTCAAGTCCAGAACTTTCCAAGAAAAGCCTGTACCAACATTTCTTTTTCCTTCCTTTATTTAGTGCAAGCTACTAGCAGGGGCCCCCACACCCAGGGTGGGTGCCTTTCCTCATTTCCTGGCCCACATGCCAATACTTATTTGATAGGTCTGCCCTGAAGACCCTCTTAATCTCAACAAGTTGATACACTTTTTCCAGGTCAAGCCCAAAGCATCCTCTCCTTCCAGCCAGAGCCTACCTCCCAATAGCACACAAACATCTAAGTACCTGAGGCTTTGGGGGACACTCCAGATCTAAATCACAGCAAAGAATCTTTAGGGTGAGTCTTTCCCTTTCTCCTGTCTTGCACACTCCTACCCTAACCCCTCCTTCACTCAGGATGAGACCACTACTGACTTCTCTCACTCTTCAGACTTTTCACATCAAAATAACTTCATGGAAAGCGTAGAACATCATGTTATGATTTTTTTCCCTTTTTATGAATTTGTTTTGTTTTCTGAATTTCTCCTAAAATGGTTGGCCGCGGGTAGTGTTTTCTCCTCATCTGTCACCAAGATCACCACAATGAATCTCTTTAAAAGCAGATCACTAGGTAAAGGAAAAGTTAGCCACAACATTTATGTGCTCTATGAAAAGCATTAAAAACTAGCATTTGTAAAATTTTGCTTGTGCATTTACAGCTACAATTGGGGGTAAAGAGTTTTGATTGATGGTACTATAAATGTCGATTCAATATAAAATGGCTTGTAGTTTTATTGAAATCTTTGTGCTAATTGATTTTTACTTGATTGACTCAAGCAATTACTGACAGAGTTATATAATAATATCCTGTATTTATTTAATACTCAGTTTTTACTCACACTTTAATCCGGGCCAATTCTTGATTACCAATCTAGGCGTGCTTCACAAACCCTAATCCAGGTGTGGTTTCTGATTCCCTCAAGGTGAAATAATCTCTTCAATGGTCACACACCCTAAGGTGTTTGTTGATAATTTCAATCTTTCTTGCATAGACAAGGTGCACCTCAGTATGGCTGGGATGCTGGCTTGTATTCCCTCAGGGTTCTGCATGGGTCATCTCTCATTCTTTTGTTCCTTGCCTGTGTCCTCTACTCCTGACCTCCCCCACAGGCAACAGGAGGGCAGAACAAGTATTTTTAAACATGCAGTTGTTTCCCACTAACCAACCCTTCCTCTTCGTTGCAAAGCACATTGAATCCCTTGGGGATAAGTGAAAAACAAGAAACCATTCTTTTCTGGCTGGAGTGGGAGCATGCTTCGGCAGGGCCATTTGGATCACCAAAGCTTAAATTTCAGTTAGGTCCAATTTTGAGGTTGTGTATTTACCACATTGCACTTTGAAACTCAGCAGTCCATGCATGGCACACGTATCCTTGAATTACACACAATTTCCAGTTAAGCAAACCATGGCATTGCCAGACATTATGAATAAACATAGGCTATTGTGTTTTTAAATTATGCTACTTTCAGACATCATTTCCGCCTTCATCCTTGTGTCAACCAATCACTTTTCAGTTTTAATTTGCCTGCTCCGACCCAGAGCCCAGGAAGGACATGCACTGCTCAAACCCCGAAGTTTCTGATTTTTTTCTGGTCCCAGTGACACCTCCAAGGGGCTTGTGTGGAAGGGTGGATGACCGATGGACGCAGTTTGGGGAGGCAAGGGAAGGGGTGTTGAGAAATGAACTTGCACTAAACCGCAAATAAAAATAAAGACGCAAACAGTAAGTGATTATCCCTAATGGCAAATCAGTTTTGGACAGTTATCTAAAATCTATAGGCTAATTGAAAAACACCGTTGCTTTCTGAGCATGATACGACTTCAAGTTAATGAACCACAAAGTCTGTAATCTGGAATGCTGTACCTCAGGGCATATTTAAACGGAGTTTAAACAAATAAGGACTCCCCATACTGCCCCAAGTAAAACGGAATTGTTATTAGGATTTGCACAGCAGGAGGTAAACATTCTTGAAATAATTGGACATGATAGGATATTATTCTTTCTTTTTTAAAAAAAAGCTTTACACAAAACATATTTCTTCCAAATTGGTCCTATAGCTTTGACAAAGGACTCTGATCCGTTTTGAGTCATGGAACCAAGCCACCTTTTCATGGAAAATGTCAATTATCAGCATAGAATGCTATGATGCACACAAAGATTTTTAAGTTGATAAAAGGTAAGAATTTAATTTTTGAGTATCAACAGCACTGAATAATGATGTATTCAATAGATACTATGCATATGAAAGTAATAAGAATAAATTTTAAAAGGCTCATAGATGTCTACATTGGAACACAATTTACAATCTTTTTTTTTCCCTTGAGTGCTAAAGATGGAACCCAGGGCATTGGCACCAAGCTATAGCCACAGAACATTTTTATCTTTATAGAGAGGGTCTCACTAGGTCACTAGGTTACCCAGGCTGCACTTGAACTTGTGCTCCTCTTACCTCTACTTCTCAGAGTGCTGGGGTGACAGGCATGCACCATGGGCCAAGCTTGAATGCTTCTGTGTGAAAAGCCATGGATGAAGAAAGAACCCTCGTGTAGGTAACATGGTGACCAGCTCTGCAGAGGCCCATCATCCTCTGCTTCTGGGTACTGCTCTCTGAGCAACTTCTCAAACAAATTGGTCCCAGAGGTAGGATTGATGTTATATTAAAATATAAATGCTTCCAAAAAGTTAGACTTCCCTTTTTGAAAAGATCTGATTTTTTGCCACGACTGAAAGGTGAGTTCTCAATTGGCAATAACCAATCCTTGACCTCTAGTGTGCTTTCGTAACAACAGCAGCAGTCCATCATGATGAGGCCAATTGCTTACACTGAATTCCTCTCACCATTAAGAGGAACATACTGGATAGAAAGTATCTCTGTTTTTGTTGCTATAATCAAATACTTGAGTCAGGGTAAATCATAAGAAGGGAAATTTATGTTCTCACAGTTCTGAGGACTAGAAAGAGTCCAAATCCAAGCCCCGGAGGCTGCTGTGAAGTCCAAGATCAAGAATCGGGGGTCAGATACCTAGCGAGAGGGTGGTTTCCTCTTCCAAGATGGTGGCTCACCGATATGTCATCAGAGAGAAAAAAAGGCTCTTTCCTGTGTGGCAGAAGGGCAGACCCACAGACTTTTCTTTTTTATAGCAGCATTAATCCATGTACTCTGCAGAGCCTGTGTGGTACAGACACTTCCCACTAGTCCAGCTCTCACCTTGTGGAACTGGCAACAGTATTTTCAACCCATAGATTTTGGAGGACATACGTGAACAGTATCAGGGACCTTCCAGGAAGCCGTGTTTGACTTTCCTGTCCTTTGTGTCTCTGGCAGGGTCAGAGGCTGAGCAGTCCCGTCCAGTCTGTGGCTGTGTGCATCTCACAGCAGTGTCCTAACAGACCCACTTCCCATTAAAATGAGAAGATTTTCTGTAAAACTCACTGTTCTTGCCCTATCCCCAGGGCAGCCGATGGGACAGAATGAGGATTATTCACTCTGTACTAGTATTCTAACTCAGAAAAACTTGGGGTGAAGGCACTATCATATGAAAAAAAAACACTGTTATAAAATTGTCAACACCTACAGTGTCACTTCCTTTAATTCTTGTAGCCGGCATTCGTAGATCAACACAAGCTAAAGAAGAGGCTGTGAGCATCCTGCCCCTGTTCGTGTCACAGTGCGGATGCCTGCAACGAATGCCTTAAAGTGTTGGCTTCACTTATTTCTTTGCTCCTCCTTAACCTGAAGGCTTTATTATCTATCATGACAGCCCACCGGGCAGTTGCCTAAGACGACCTCCTCACGATTAGAAACTTCCTACAACATTTCAAGAAATGATAAATTATAGAATGAAGGGTGATCACATGGGCAGGATGTCTCTTGTCAGCAAATGTGGACACAGAGAACGAGGCCAAACTTGCACCACTGGCATTGTGGTTGTGTTCTACCTGCACTGCAAGGAGTAAGTGCTAAGGAATGTGGATTTTGTTTTACGGTTTCTTTCTTTCTTTCTTTCTTTCTTTCTTTCTTTCTTTCTTTTCCTAAGTTTGTTGGTTTGCGCTTCAGATGGGTTCTTGCTCTATAATCCAGCTTGGTCCTGAACTCACTGCATAGCCCATTGTGGCCTTGAACTCACGGCAATCCTCTTGTTTCAGCTTCCTTCCTGCTAGGATGACAGGCATGTGCCACCATGACTGGCTAAGAGGAGCCTGGAAGTCCAACTGAGAGCCCTGCTCTTACTAGGTAAGCACTCTAACTAGTGTGCTATTCCTCCACCCATTTTTTCCCTGAGGTTTTGCACTGCATATTTTTGTTGATTTGTAATTTATAGATAGTAAAATGACCAGATCAGCATTGCACAGTTAGATCAGACTTGACAACTGTGTGCACCCTGGTAACCACCACTGATAGCTAGATATGGAACATTCCCACCCTTCCAAGGTTCCCTGGTGTCTATTAGGGCAAATTCTTCTACCTCCCATCCCTGCTAAGCAACTGCTATCTGGTTTCCATCATTATAGATTACTGGTCTGTATTATTGGATTTTGTGTAAATGGAATCATGTGGCATATTTTCTTTTATGTCTGGTTTCTTTTGTTCAACTTAAGGTTTTTAAATCCATTAATATATCAGTAAATTTTCATTTATTTTGCTTTTCTGAGTCCGAGTTCACTGTATAAATACACTGATTTGCTTATCAGTCGTCCTGTTGATAAATATCTGGATGGTTTCAGGTTTAGGCTGCTATGAACAAAGCTTCCACACACAGCATGCATTTTCTTTCTTCAAAGCGAACACCAGGGGCTGAGCTGTTGTAAGTACGTGGTTGTGCCCTGAGGACAGGTCAGGAAGCTGTCCCTCTTAAGACAGGCCAGCCGTTTGTCAGCATTTGAGTCTCTTCTCAAGAATGCTACACTAACTAAGAGGCGAAAGGGCAGGGCTGTCAGGGACTCACTCCAATATTCAATAAATGAGGACACAGTGGTTATCTACTGTGGCTTCGTAATCTGCCTTAATACCTAGTAGTGTTAACTCTATGTCAATATGCTTCCTAAAAAGATTTTGGCAGCATTCCTAAATCATTCGTTTGCTTGCATGTTCATGTGAACTTTGTAATTAGCTAATTTATTTAAGAGGGAAAATTTTACTGGTATAAGGATTGCATTAAATGTTTAGGTTAAATTTGAGAGAAGTGACATAATGTTGGGTATTCATAGCCCCAGGTTCTCTCTTCAGTTTCTCACTAGTATTTACAAATTTATCTTACTGTTGTTGTTGCTCTTTACTTTTTAAATTCAAATTTGTTTATTGTTGACTTCCTGTTTTGTGTAAATTAGTCAGAATCAGTTTTTGTTACCCATAATTAAATTATTTAATCGAAACAATTTACAACATAATGAGGGTTTTGTTAATCTGGGGGAGAGGTGGAGAGGCTAACGTGATTCTTCACAGATGGATAAAGTACTGTCTTCCTCAAATTAAATTGAAAAATTGTCAGAGAATAAAAATGTTGCATTGCAGGCAGAAATCTGTCCCTTGGGACATCTGATCAAGAACGAGACCGTTTCTTTTGATGTTTGTCTGAGACAATTTAGATGATGTTGGGAGTCCCCAGCTTAAATCAAATGAAGAATAAAAGTCCAGGTGTGAAGAGAAGACAGTCATCAAAAATAAGCCAGATGTTCTGCCACTGGATTTGCTCCAAGGCTGGGGTTATTTCAGGATGAGTTGAGTGAGACTAATGAGTCTACAGGCAATTCTTCTTCAGTCAGTTCCTTGGCATGTGGTGCCAGCCAGAGAGGGAATTGGGTGTGGGATAAGTGGTGTGTTGCTGTGAAAATCGGACAGAGAAGCAGGTGGTTAGTTACAGAGAAGGACAGATACCCCGACAGCTGACGCAGGAGGCCTTGAGGTTGACAGCCCAGAAAGACCTCCACATGGGACCAGTGGTAGCTGGTACTCGAGTGGTAGGGTACTCCTACCGAGACAGAAGAATGCAAATTCTAGGTAAAAACTGGAGGGAAGAGTAAGTAAGACTGAACTTCTAAGTAATAGTGATTTCTAGAATTTAAAAAATAAGAGAATTATAAGATATATCAGTAGCAATTTCACATGGAAATTCCTCATCTTCTGTATTTAACATCTTATGACTTCTTTAGTAGATTTTTAATAAAAATTTATTACTAGAAAGTCAATTGTATCATACACATATAAATAATACACAAAATATCAATTAAACATGTTTAATATAAAAAGTAAAGCCCTTCCTTTCTAATAACTTTCACTAAAGGCATTAGCAATATCCTGTGGTAATCCTCTGTGAATCCTACTCAGAGCTTCATACTCTCTGCATGTTTAATGTTTAATACCCATGGACTCATCCTATATGTGACATCTTTAGAATCCTTGGTTTTAACCAGAACATCTCAGAGAAATTTTCTTCTGAGTAATAAAAAACAAACCTCTTTTCAATTATGCTATTATTATGCATATATTGATAGTATGCCCTGTGTTTGGTCATTTTACTAAGAAGTATTAAAATATCAAAATTCTAGATAAGATGTTATTTACCCATGTATATTAATATATATCACAGAAGCCATAAAATATTGGTAGTGTGGGGTTGCTTACATAAACTCTGAGCTTAATGAGTCCTTTATTCTATAGTGCCCTTGGTGACACCACGTCCAAGTGCCTAAGTGCCCGTGCAAGAGCTGGAGTGTCCGATGGCTGTTCAGCCATGAAGTAGACCTCTTGTCCAGGACTGCAGGACAGATGGTGAGAGTCTACTGCTGATCTCAGTTGTTCCACGAACAACAATGAAGACTGGAGACTAAAGATTGGTGACTGAATCAGCAACTGGCAGACAAGCCCACGTGGAGATTGGAGCATATTTGCCATGAGGAATTCCGTGTAGCAAGGCGCCTGTAGACAATTGTGAAGCTGAGAGCTTTCCTAGGGGAAGAAGAAGTAACACTCTTTCTCCTTCCTTTCTTTTATACCATTGGAGTTCCAGTTGGGCCACCCACATCTGGGTGGGGGCTCTTCCCTCATTCGCTGACCCACACATCACTCATAATCTGCTCCAGGCTGGTTCTCAATTTCCAATCTAGACATGGTTTCCAAACCCTAATCCAGGTGTAGTTCCTGATTTCAGCTCACATAATCTCTCCAACGGTCACGGGGCATTTGCCATGAAACTGTATTTCTGTATACACTGGTTACTTTCTTCTTAAGAACGTACAATGGAAAAACGCATTTGTACTATTTATGAAAGTTGAAAATCATCAAGTTCGAACTTTTTTTCTTAAAGTAAACCTATTACTAAATGAAATTCGATATAAGTGATTTATGAACTTCTTTGAGAGTTCGGTGTCATTTCTTGTGGTATGCCATGTTTCTAGTTCGAGTACTTGAAGCACTTAGGGTCTCTTTGAGTTATTCTTGTTGTCTAACACATAAAGTTGGATTAAATAAGTAAGCAGTTATACTTCAACATGGGGTTAATTTTTATCCCAAAGGCAGAATATTAGTAAATAGTTAAAAGATACGAAATCAAGTATAATCGTATTATATTCTAAATGAAAGAAAATGAAAGAAAATGAGAGAAAATGTTGACTCTTATCCAACTGGCCACTCATTTCTTTGTATAATTCAATACTGGACTTGGCGTCCTACCTATGCATACCAGAGACTGAGGGGAAATGTGTATTAGTTGATCTTTACTTTGTCTCTGTAAGTTTTGATTTATTGTCAAAAAATAAAAAGGCCAGCAAGAATTTGTACTGTGGATAATAAGATATCTCATGTATCTCTAATGAGGTACTTATAAAACACTTAAAATGAAATCCAGTGATATTTTGGAAGTATGCAGGTTATAAAGGTTTCAGCATCTCCATTATTTAGAACACAAGCACAGTTTTTGTCAAGTACACATGAGTTTAAAATTATAGGTGAACATTACCCGCCCTCCCCCAAAAATGTTACCAACAGCCAAGCATGTGCATTATCGCTACACTCTTTCTGACATCGTATCTTTATGAAAAGTCTCTTAAAGCAGACATAAAGTTGACAGAGTCTTAAGTTTATTACAAGCTTAGAAGCTGTCTGTTTTCACTGACTTCTTATGCCATGCTGGGAGAACTTCTTGTCTGACTTCCAATTCAAGTAGTTTCGTGAGAGAATGCAATAATTAAGTATGTAGGAAGTTTCCGAATTTTTCACAAGAGATAACATGGAAATCTGAAAGATTGTAAGAGGTTACTTTGAAAATGGATGAGTTCCTAAACACATAACAACCTCCAAAAGAGAAAGATGAAGAAATTAAACATCTCAATAGGCCAATATCTGCCTAGGAAATATAAGAATTAATAAAAACACTTCCAACTAAGAAGAGCACAGGACCTGACAGATTCTCAGCAGAATTCTACTTAAAAAATCAAGAAAGATTAATGACAATGCTCACCAAACCTTTTCAAGACATTGAAAAGGAAAACAAGTTGCCAAAATCATTTCTCAAAGCAAACATAACTACGATTTCAAAACCAAAGACAAGCAAAAAAGAAAACCACAGGCCAATATCCCTAATGAACACTGATGCAAAAATACTCAATAAAAATTTTTCCAACGACTTCATCAAATCATAAAGAAGATAATACACCCTGACCAAGTGGGCTTCATTCCAGAGGTGCGAGGATGATTCAACATATGCAAATCAATAAACAAAATACACCACATTAACAAATGCAGAGATAAAAATCATATTATTATCTCAATAGATACAGCAAAAGCATCTGACAAAACCCAACACCCATTTATGATAAAGACTCTGAAGAAAATAGGAATAGAAAAAAAATAGAAGGATGCTACCTCAACACGATCCAAACTATTTCCTCCAACCCCTCTGCTGATATAATCCTAAGTGGAGAATGACCAAAAACATTCACACTAAATTCAGGAACAAAAAAGAGATCTCATTATCACCCCTACTCTTCAATATATTGCTTAAATTTTGGCAAGAGCCATCAGGCAAAAGACAGGAATAAGAGGAATACACAACTGAAGGGAAGAAGTAAACATATCTCTATTTGCAGATGACATGACACTCTGCACAGAAGATGCAAAAAGTTCCACTCAAAGACTCTTAGAGCTAATAACTAACCTCAGCAACATAGCAGGCTACAAAATCAGTCCCTAGCAGGAGATCCATGAAAGAGAAGCATTTTTGTAATCAAATTATTTCACAGTGGCAATTCACATCCTCTGAATTTTATTGTTTCGCAAGTAGAGCTTTCTCCGCTCCTCCCCTTGACTGACTTTCAAGACTAAACTGAATGGATTCGAGCAGTGGTGGCGTTTACACAAGGACAGTCAGGTAGGCGAGCCTCGCTGCACAGCACTCCTGGTTGAGTGGCACCGCTGGGATCCGTCACTCAGTATCCCCCCAGCAGGTGTTAGAGAGAGAGGGGGGCTGTTCGTCACCATTCTTATCAGGATGACACTGTGATTATTTGGAAATGATTGTTTTCATAACAAGTTGTTGTAATTAATCAAATACTATCTAACTGGTGACATTGCAAAGAAAGACGAGTCACATTTACAAAAACCAAGCTTGGAAGAAGATGAAAAAGATTCCCGTGTGCTTTGAAAGAAAAACATAAGTTTTCTGCTAAGAAAGACATACATGTGGGGCAAATGTGGAAGATTCGGAGGTATTTTTTAACAATGTAGACTGTTTCCTGAAGTCCTTCATGCTCATTATGCTGCATACGTGTTTAAAAGCTGATTTCTACTTGAACTAACGCTGGGAGGCATGAGCTAGGTACCATAGGGAAACTAGTGGAAGAAAGATTACACAACAGTCCCATGCTTGCAAATTTCTGAAGGATGGTTAGCTGCTTCTGGTTTTATTAAATGTGAGAGGTGCCTGGAGTATGTAGCTATTTTTAATCTAAGGGATGAAATGAAATATGTGAAACCTCAATTTTAAAAATCTATGTAAAAACATTTAAACTAAACTAAATAAATTAATAAGTGACTTTCGTGAATTTATTGTCATTTTTATACTTTCTTACCCATTTTCACATAATCAGATACTGCGTTTATTTCTTTTTTTTTTTTTCTTGTTTGGAGCATTTATGTATCAAAGGTAACCTTTTGTTAAAAGATGACATCTCCAAGTCTATTCTGTTAAGAATAGCCCAAGATACAGATGGATGCTTTTCTCAGAGACTAGTTATAATGGCAGAGTAAATACTGAATGAAGTTTATAATAACTTATATAAAATATCTAATGATAGAACTTTAAGGGGCTAAGTGATTTCAAAATTAATATGAAAACCTCCAAAAGATGAGTTACCTAGCAGAGTATATAATGACAATCCTGTTTCCTTGCTAAAATACTCATTAGGTGTTCATCTTCAAAACACTTATGTGAATTAAATTGAAAGGAAAATTTAAAAAATGGGAAGTCCCTGGGGAGACATTGGCAGGATCTGACCTCCTCAACTCACTTTCCACAATGGCTTGATTACGTCATTATGCCGCAGGAATGGTCACCTTTTCTTCTTTTGGAAATAACCATTTATTTCTTTTCATCTTATGGCAAACATTTTTTAATTCATATTCACAGTTGTTTTAAGATTTGGCTTTTACCATTTTCACCCTATTGTTCAGTGCATTATGAAGTAATCAATGCAGCTGATTTTTATTGTCATTCATGCACATTCACTTAAAAAGAGGTTCTGACACTGAGCTCAATAGAATATATTCTATAAATGCTTAATTTGATTATAATGTTCAGTACTGCCAGAAAATGATGTGTTCGGGATAAGCGTCTCTTGTTAGGAGCTTTCCAAGCCTCTAAATTTTATACCTTTTATAATATTTTCACTTGGGAATATTTTTCCCTTTTACTATGCTAATTAATATCGTACAAAAACCATAATATGTTTAATCATAGCTTTGAGAAAAATCTTTGTGTGTTTGGACAAAACTTCACCTATTCCAAGACTTGATTTGTTCTCCAGGACTTAAAGAAACAAAATTGAAATAAACGAAAATAATAGAGTCACAAGACATTGTTTAAAAAAAAATAGGGTAGAAAGAATAAAAGAAATGTAGACATAGGTCTAAGGGGGCATTTGACTTGCTGAGAAATAGAAGATGAAACGTTCAGAAAGCCAACCCCAATGCATTGAGCATACCACTCACGTAAAACCATGTGAGACGATAGGTTGTGTTACCTACCCATCACAACTTGAAGACAATGTCAGGTTGGAGGCTGATTGTAGAGATCACCCAGGGCACATTTTCCACCCGGCACAGGGGATGCTGGTTGTAGAAAAGAACTGAATATTACACTTAGTGACAACACCCTTTTATGTCTTCCTGATGACTTCAAGGATTGAAAAAATCTTACTTCAAGCAACACTCATCAGTCTTTATGTCTAATTTTATAGCAGCCTTTCCTAATCCACTAACACTTTGCTGGATGCACCTCCTACCCTCTAATTACAATTTAACACTTAGACATTTTATACAACAAATATTGAAGAGCCTAGCTTTTTTATTAATTGGAAACATATCTGCTCTTCTCTCATGTATGCGGAGGATAAACAGCCCTGCACCTGCTCATAGAGAGGCATCAGGAAGGGACGATAGAGACAAGTGGCCCTTTTGGGCACAACCGCTGACCAAGCTGAGACAGTGCAACACAGTGCAGCAGGGCCACATGTCCAATCCAAGAGGAAGATCTTGACGGGCCTCGTCACGTGCTCTTGCGGGGTCTGAAGCTAGGATCCCAAAGCAGCTGTCACCTGCCAACTTAGTGTCATGGAAGGTAAGGCGCCTGCAGGTACCACTCTTGCCACAAAGAGATGGGATTTGAGCTCCAAGACCAACAGTGTACCTATCTCCATGCTGTCGCCATCACAAGGGGATGGAGAGCTTTAGGTAAAGAGAATTTCCTTAAATATGAAGACATAATCATTACCTGTTTGGCAATAAAGCAGGCTGGTTTCTTTCCCTGAAACCTGCCTCAATGAAATCTGTGTTAATCTACTGAGCATTATTTCAATGACATAGCTGGAGCTGAGTAACATTATAGAGAACAGAGGTTTGTGTATATCTCAGTTCTAGTTGCCATATCTGGCAATGGCCGTCTTGGTGGCACAGTCTTGAAGAAGCCCAGGGCATCCCATGGTGAGTGACATTGAGGGTAATAGATGGCTTTTTCCCCCCTGGGTTCCATCTCTCTTATAAAGTCATCAGTATTGAACCAGGAGGGCCCCAGCCTGACGGCCCTTCCTCCTTGACACCCCACTTCTAACCACTGCATGAGTTTCCACCCTCTTAATAGCTCAGAGAGTGGAGTGCATTTTAAGGCCTAAACCCTTAGGAGAGCACCCAAACCATACAACTGTAAAAATATCTCCAAGTATTTGAGGGTAATGTGAATTTCCTCCAAGTCTTCTCTCTCTGCTCAGTCTTCAGAGCATCTGTTCTAGGTTTGGATCACTTTCTGCTCCCCCAAAGCCCCCACGCACAATCAGGCACAGTTCTGTTCTGCATCCATTAGGGATTGTTGGATGTGTGGAGAGGGAACCCTCAGCCAGGGTACTGTTTCAGCACGCTCTTCAAAAGCTGGCGTTTACGGGGGCTCCTCCAAGATCTGGTGCCCAGAATCGGGACCCTCCTCCAGCTCTGTGTGCTTAGCTCCCTTTGATATTGCCATATGGAAATCAGTCCAGGCCAAAAGTGGATTTTCTTTTTTAGTATCAGAGTAACACTGTTGGCTCCTATGGAGTTTGTGGTCATATAAAATCCTGGCCCTTTATGTGAACCCTTGTCATTCCAGAACCAACCCATATATTACATTCAGAAGAAAAATGGTCTCATCTTTGAGCAGTTATATCCTGTACTTACAAAATTATCTTTTGAACTTCAAATCAGGGCCACATGTCTTCTCTGCTAAGCTTCATCTAGCTGCTGTAGGTTCTCTCTACCAAGTTCAGTTTGCTCCATGAGCCACCCAATACATTGGCAATCTGAAACTCTTTCTGCGGTGTTGACCAGTGGGTCTTTTTTATTTCTTACAAAATCAGCCAAAATCAACCATTTCAATCAATGAAGTTTGACATAGACCTTTCATGACGATGAATCTGGGATGATTTTGTTAAGCACCTATGAACTAGAGCAATGTAGGTGATTCCAAATATTAAAAAGAAAAATCACAACAGCTGTTGCATTCCCCGGGTGGTGCAGTCTAGCTCCCCGCCAAGGGAAATGCACAGTGAAGGCCCAGTATGGGTGTGCAACTTAGATTCCAGTTCCCCCTGCACCACCCCAGAGCTCTGTAAGACCCAGGTCGGCCTCTTGGAATCACTATCCTTATTTCTCGGAAGATGCTCCTGTGACTAGTAAGTGAGACAGGCAATTAACACTGAGGAAAGTTTAGGGCCTAGAGGACGAATGAATCAAATGTTGAATCTTTCCTCCGTAAAGAAAGGGTACAAAGTTATTTTGAGCTGTGAATATCATAAACTCTTATTATTTGTTGATTACTCTGCCTTTCATAATTCTTTAGTATCTATATTAGTACTTAACTATTGGAGTATCTGTTGAGTTTATAGAATAGTGTATAGTGTGTCTGTTTAGTTTATAGAACGGTGTCAACTTACATAAGGCAGAATGGAAAATCTATGAGAAGATATGGAACTCAACATTGTTGACTTGCGCTTTGTAACTCAGAAGAATAGGCCACCCAGTCTCTGAAAATTTCCAAACATTAAGAAAAGCAGTGAAGCTATCAGAAACCAAAAGAAAATAATATATAAAAGCAGTCTGGGCCATGGAGGAAGCAACCTCCCAACCCCATCCATGCCATGAGCTACTTGTAACTGAGCTTCACCTTAGGTGAGTTTGGAGGTCGAATCTGCCGACTGGACTTGACCTGGCACGGCTCTTCCCCTCTTCCTGACTCCAAGGCAGGTTTCCCACCAGTCTTGTCCAGCTCACGCCTGCCCTTGGGGTGGCTGCCCAGAGAGGAGATTTGGCATCTCTCAGTTGGAAATGAGAACTCATCCTTCATACTGGAATCCCGATCTGTAAACTAAATGTTGTGACATTTTTAGAGTTAGAAAATTGGTCATGATCCGACCCTTTTCAACTTCAATTTCCATCTTTGGTATTCCATATCCTTATAAAGTTGGGCTTCTTTCTTGCCAGCCTCGTTTCTATTCATTTTATTATTACGTTTATTTATTTGTTGTGAAATAGAACAGGTCTTTATTTAGAAACAAAGGACAGAGGGTAAACAGCTCCTGCTATCCTGTGTGGGCTCCTGAGTGGGTCGTCCCTCTAGTTTCTACTCAAAATGTTAAGAACGATGTGGATGACTCTCAGTGTATACTGTGTTTTCTTCCCTTTCCTCAACATCCTGGCATGGGAGGGATGGAGCTGCTCTGGGTATTGAGCACCAGCAGCAGGTACCAGTTTTCCACCATCTCAGCAGGGCGCTGCCTCAGAAACTACTAGCAAGGAGATAGCAGAGATAAAAATAGGTGCAGGGACAGAAAACAGTGTTCTGAGGATTTCAGAAAAGCAGCGTCTTGTCCTCTAGCTTTGAACCTGTACACATGCCAAGAACTCTTTATTTCTTCCCTTATCTAGCAACCTAAAACTTTAGCTCCCACAGAACCCTGCCCCAGGACAGAGAGGCTGGCTCAATTTCTTGCAGTTCCTTTCAAGTGGGAGAAAGCCAGAAAATGTGCTAGCTACGTTCAGGTTGTTGGATCTGCTACAGGAAAAATCCAACCACACACTACAAAGATTTATCAGATAATTATGTTTTATTTAACCGCAAACTAACAACTAAGGTCTTATAAAGGATTTAAGATATTTGGAGACAAAAATACTGAAATTTTGGAACTATTTATTTTCTTCAAAATCACATTCGCATTTTCAACTAAATAAATAATTATCTTTGGCATTCTTAAATTTCCAAGGTTCAGTGAAATGCTCAATGGGCCAAAGAAATGACTTTTTTTTTTTAAGAAAGGGTCATAATTATAGCTTTGCTACAGATGTACTCAGACAGATCACTTGCATTTTGATTTGCCTGAGTTTAATTAGATGTAATTTGAGATTAGCTGGTTTCCTTCCCTGATCCTTAAACATAACTTCCACAAATTGTGAACAAGTATTTGTAAAAAAGAATGAAGGAAAATAGTTTGTATCAACTGATATTTTCAGAAAACAATATATTGTGCCAAGAGTTCATTATTTGGGCAACATAGTTAAGCACTGTGATAGTTAAGCATTTTAATATTGGCAAATATATCATTTGGTTTTGTGTGTGTGTGTGTGTGTGTGTGTGTGTGTGCATACACATGCGCCAAGCTCATATTTATGCTGTGGTCACACACTGAGTACTTTTCTTTCCTTCCTTTGTTGATTAGGTAGAGAGCTCATTAAACCTACAAAGAGGTACAGATATAAATACAGACCCAGTGGGATTTCCAACTATATCTCATGTTTTAAGGACTCAATGTTCAAGAAGCGGAGGGAGAGTAGATAGAAACATAGAAAGGTAGATTTTAAAATATCTGGCGTGTGCAGATGCTTGTATGTGTGATTTCAGGACAAAAATGATTTCATAGCTAGGATAACAAGTAATTCCTAACACATGACGATACTATATTTCTGATTAAATCTAATGATGTACTTTAGATGTGTTCATTATTGTTATTAAAATACGCTTCATAAGGTTTCTAATGTAAAAATTTTACATTGAAAGAAAATATTTTTATGTTATTAGGTCAGCATTTCTGTGTATATTAGGAAATAGTTATTTTCCCCTAATTTTAAGTGAGATTTTGAAAATATCAGTCAAACCCATGGCTCTGTCCACACCGCGATCCCGCTACAACTGGATACGCTGGATACAGGCTCCTGTTGGGAGAGTTACAGCCAGTCATCCTTGTGAGTGGTTGTGTATATGTTTCCTGTAACACACCTTAATAGAATCTTTCTACCCAAAACGAATTCTGTCAACCCCATGAACTGCATGAGTGGGTATATTCTCAATGGCGAAGGTGGGTGAGTAAATCATTGGTGCTCTAAGTACTCTTGGTGCACCTGTATATGTGGTTGCTTTAAATTAAAAGCTTAAACACAGAAGATGAATCAGAGTAAATCTAGCTTGTCATGGGTTATATTATGAGAATCTTTATTAGGAGTTATTTTCACAAAGACTATCATGAAATTAAGACATCACTCATTGAGCAAGATTTAGCATCTGAAGCCAGTATCAATTTCCCATATTTATTCTCCAGTACCTACTAATGAATTGAATACATGTTTGTTGTTGATGAGGGGTGACTAGGTTCTATTGGAAAAAGTAATGTCCCATCACACATCCTTACAGCCTTGCTCTGTGAGAATGCCAGAGTTCTCCGAATGTTTTAGGACCTTACAGTGAGGCAAGTTGTCCTTGAGCTGTGCTCTTGCCTCACTAGTCACTGGCTTCCGTCACATCCAACTTTCTGACGATCTGGTGGATCTCTGCCCTTCACCACCCCATGCACTTCCCAACTGCACATGGGTCAGTTAAGAGCATTTTCTGAGAGGGGTCCTTGTAGATTGTGGAATTTCCTCTCTCTGGCAGGCAATTCAATTCCAGCTAATTCTCCTTCCTTCCTTCCTTCCTCTCTATCTCTCTCTCCCTCCCTCCTTCCATCAATTAGACTAGATTTCTTGGACTCAACTCTCTCCCTTGCTCCCAGTTTATTTAAATTCAAGTAGAGTTGGCTTTTATCAAAGAGGCAGGACTGAAATTTCATGTTCAACCTTGAAAAATAATTTTTAAGCTTTTCCCTTGTTTTGACTTTAGTGGTCATGCAGATAAAAAAGTTAAATGTGATGCTTGGGTTGGATTGTGGTGTTTTTTTTTTTTAAATTAGAAAGCTTAAAAGACTGAAAATTTGCTTGCCATTGCTCCTCTATAAGAATATGATTTATACAAAGAAAACAGTAATACTAATTTTGGTGCTTTTATTTCTTTCTTGTTCTGAGTTTTACTCGCCGTATCTTTAAAATTCTTACTGTATTTGCACAAGCATTTTCTACAATATCACATTTTGCTATCCTTATGTTTCAGCTTACAGATATGGATTATATTAATTTCTTATATACAACATATTTTTAAGTAACTGAGAGATGATTTAAGGTGTGTGGGATAATTGCATAGGCTATATGCAAATATTATGCATTTTATTGAAGGTACTTAGACAGTTTTTGGTAACTTAGGGGCGAGATGTCCTGGATAAGGACAATGCCAGACAACTTCATGCTCAGCAATGGATTACTGGATCATGTGATAGTTTTGTTTTTAGTTTGTCAGGATCCCACATTGTTTCCACAATGACTGATTTACCTTCCCAACAAAAGTGTATGTGAAGTGGCTACTTCTTTATCAATGCTTATGGTTTCCATCTTTTTCAATGACCATTTTAATGGTATAAGGTGACATTTTGTTATGATTTTGATGGATACTAATTTCCATTTCTTCGAGCAGTTTACAATTTGATGTTTTATGTACAAGTCTCCAGTCTAGCCTGAATTAACTTTGGGGTATGATACGAATTGAAGATGTCATTTTATTCTTCTCCATGTGGGTATCCAGGGACCCCAATATCATGCATTGAAGAAGATATTGAATATATATATATATATATATATATATATATATATATATATATATAGTTATTATAAAAAAATATTGTTTCTAGATTTTTTTGAAAGTCTGTTGTTGATGTATATATCTAATACTGATTTTTAGATGCTTGTTTTGTATTGCAGAACTTCACCAATTACATTTATTTGGTCTGTTTTTAGGTATACACTTAAGCTTTTTTGTCCATGAAATTGTTTTTCTACAAATGTAAACGATTTAGTTTCTTCCATTCTAATTTTGGTGCTTTTGTTTCTTTCTTTCTTGTTCTGATTTTTACTGGCTAGAGCTTTCACCACTGCTATGTTGAATAGAAGGGGAAAGAGTTGCCATCCTTGTGTTGCTCTTGATTTTAGTGGCAAAGCTTCTAACATTTCCCTGTTAAGCATGTTGCCAAATGGAGGTTTCAAAGATGACCTTAACCATGATGGAAAATGTTTCTTTTATCCAGTGAAAGCCCAGGGGACCAATGCCCTAGTCTTTAATTATTGAATCTTAGAAGCCACATAGTATCAATTCTTCCCTATTCTATCGGGAGAAGTCACAAGTCCAAGTTCACATAAGAAGCAAGGATACACTCTTTCCCTCTCAAGAATAGAAAGAAGTGCAAAGAAAAGCATGAGGGATTGGACATATTGATGAGCTCACCTTCAGGACACACAGTCTTGAAGAATTATGCACAGAGGATGATAATGCCCCGTGAATGAAGCTGTGTATCTAATCAATTCTGTGGCGCAAATGTGGTCCTCATAAAAAGAAGGGGAAAATAAAGGAAGGAAGAAAGGAGAAAGGGGAGAGAGAAAGAAAGAGAGAGAGAGAGAAAGAGAAAGAAAAGATAGGACAGAGGCAGAGTCTGACCCAAATTTTGGGTACAATGTAGTCAGCAGTAGCTGTAGCTCTTGAGCAAGTGTTCGGCAAAGGAGTGCAGAGCTCTTGAGAGGAGGAACCAGGACACATTAGTGTGTTGTCACAGAAGACAGCCATAGTCATAATATTCCCTAGAGCATGCAATGAGGTCATCATAATCAGGGCTGCTTTTTAGAACAGTGTTCTCCATTTCTACAAGAAACTATTCATGAATGATAGAAAACTAATTGTCAGATTTTTTTCTGACTGAGAAATCCATGGTAAAGATTTGGTGGTTTGGTGTCAACTGACGGCTTTCTGCATCTTCCAGAGAAAAAGAATGCTGTGTGCATGTAGGGCAGAAAGCAATGAGTCAAAACAAAAAACAACAACAAAAAAACCCCCAAAAACCAATAGTAATGCCCCGAGTCCTTTTGTAATGATTCCACCCAATTCCTCAGGGCTCTGAGCTCATGGCTTCATCACCTCCTCTACACCCTAGTTCTTACTGCTATTACAGTGCTAAGGTTCTAAATGTGCATTGGGAGGGTTTGTATTCAGATCACAGTAGTGGGAAAGAGAGAGAGAGAGAGAGTAAACGATGGAGGGAGGAATACAAGCACACAATTTGGTTCATATGAAGAAATTGTTCCTCATTCTAAAGGAAAGGGAAGGGATGAGATATTTTCAAAACAACTAAGTTTCTATTTTTAAAAAGATTATTTTTCTGCACTGAAGAAAAAGAACAAGAAGAAAATCAGAGTAGGTTGTGGGGAGACCAATGGAGGGACAACGACTGCTTGAAATAAAATGGAAGCAGATGACAGAGAAAAATGCACAGTTGTTAGGACAATAGCACCACTGGATAAGGGAGAGGTCAAAGTGGGAATTCGCAAGAATAGTTGCAGTCTGCATATTTATGATAATAAAATACCTGCAGTTGGCTACTTCATAAAGCAAAGAAGTCTATCTAGGCTGATGGCTGTGGGGTCCCAGAGCATGGATCTGCACCTGCTCTTCTCTAACCACTGTGGCCTCACAGTGGTGGAGCACGTGAGGAAGGTCACATGGTGAGGCAGAAGCAAGCTCAATCACTGGGACCATGGAGCATGCTCTGGGGCACCCATTGTCTGGATAACTAACCCTCTGCGTGGGACAAGCACTCACCCCTCCGGAAGGGTGTGCCCCATAGCTTCATTGCCTTCTGTGGCTCCAGCTGTTAAGGATTCAGTCACTTCTGCCCTGTCATGCTCAGAGCTGGGCTCTCACCCAAAAAGCTTTGGAGGAGAGACTCAAGCCATGTTGAAAACCAAAGAGAGGGACTCCTAAACTGAGCAACTACGTAGATGCGATTTTTTTCCCTGAAGGAAAAAAAAATTGGCTTGGGGTATGTTAATAAATTCAGGCTCAATCATGGATTTGGAATATTTAGAATTCAGGGTAAACAATTCTCAGTTGACAGGACATTTGAGTGACCTTGGCAAAAGTGCAGTTTGCTGAGAGCATGGAAAAGATCACCTAAGATTAGATTCTTCAGTAAAACAAAGGTTTCCCAAAAATATTTTATTACAGAGTCTCCCCTTTTTGTGTTACCTACGGGAACTCACTGTTGCTTCTTCCTGTCTATCTTTTAAATTATTTGGAGTGGATCTCATATTGGAAAACATCCCTGGTACTTGGAGTACAGTTAATCTACGGTGACAATCAGATTTTGTGTCATGATGTGACACACCAGCCACAACGTGGGGAAGGCTAGCGTCATCGTGAGAAAACTGAGCCACCCACAGCTGCAACGCTGACAGCTAAGTTACTAAGATGTCATATGTGCTCAGCTTTTTAGCTGGGTTCATTAATGTATTCATCACAATCCGATGAGTTAAATAATGGACGCTGACCTTGGGTAGATTAAAGACCACCGAAACAAACAGCACAGTAAGGTAAGTCATGTAAATTCTTTGGTTTCCTACTGTATATACTATTCTAGAGCCGATTTAGTGTGCAAGAGGATCATACTTTTAAGGTTGCATACACCTTAATTTAAAACTTTATTGATAAAAATGCTTGTAATGATGAGACTTCCAGCAGGCCTCCATGTTTTGGCTTGTTCCAAATGATGCCTTGATGTGGACGTCTGCTGACCGGTCATGTTGGTGGTAGCTGTGAAGGGAGAGGCAGCTGGTGCAATCTTTTCAAATAAAATATGAAGTTGCTGCAGCCATTGCTGCTTCCTTTTACGAAGATTTTTTTGTGGTATTGAACTTCTTTCAAAATTCGAGTCTACTCTTGTTCCATTGCTTCCCCAAGTTGATGTCACATTCTAAATGTTTCATTGATTTCTCAACAAACTTCACAACACCTTGACTAGTAGCTTCTACAGGAAAAAAAAAAAGAAAAGAAAAAAGAAAAGAAAAGCTTTTTTGGTTTACTCATGAGTAGCTACTCCTCGACCACCACTAGTCTGTCCTTCTTCAGGTCCAGCCTGTACTGGCTGCTTCTCCCTGCCTGCAGATACCTCCTGCTCTGTTATCTTGAACCCCTAAAAGCCACACTAGAAGACAGAAACCGCTTCACCAGCTTCCCATTGATATTGCTGTGTTGATCTCATCCCATGGATGCCAACCGCTCTCCCCGGCGACCTGGGTGAAAAGTGCTCACTGGCCTGACTTTACCACAGCCATCTGAGCCATCACGGACTACGGCAGCTCCAGGTTTCTGGAATGTACTTCTTTAATAATTGCACATGAGGGCTGAGAACTCTTTCCGGTTCATGAGGCCCAGAATGGATGTTGGGCTAGCAAGCCTTAAAACAACCTTACTTTCACTGAACATTCTCATCAAATCTCTTGGGTGACCAGGCACACCGTCATATTTTGAAATGAATCTTTTTCCTTTTGCCTGTGCAGTAGTTCCCAACAACGGGCTTAAAATAATCAGCAAGCCATGTTGTCAACAGATGTGCTTTCATCCAGCTGGACTGCCCCTCTTAATGCAACCAGGCTGAGGAGACCTTCTATAAATTTTAAGAGCTCAGAGAGTTTTGGAGAAGTAACCATGTGTGGCTTCCGTTTAAAGTCACAATCTGCATTCACCCTGCCCCTCCAGTAGGAGCGGTGGGTCTGTCCTCCAGGCCTTGAGGCAGGGCTCCACCTTCTCTTCCCTGGCTGTGATGTCCTCGTCTGCATTTTTCTCACTCTAAGGCTGTTTTTCAACATAGAACATGTGTGTTTTGTTTAACCGCCTTCATCAGCTGTTTAACTTAATGTTGGAGAAACTTTCTGCAGCACCTACGTCAACACGCGTGCATCCACCTGGCAGTTTTAGGCTGTTGCATGGCTCCTTGTCTCAAGCCTTATGAACCAACTTCTTTCAGCTTCCGTGTTTTTCTCCTTCAGCTTCCTCACCTCTCCCAGACTCCATGCAATTAAGAAGAACTAGGATCTTGCTCTGAATTAGGCTTTGAAAGCGCAAGGCAATGTTGCGGGTGCTGTGGTCATTTCCCCTGACCACCAAAACTCACTCCATATCGGCAGCAGGCTGCTCCACTTTCTCATCGTGCCATGCGATGGCTAGTACTTCCGGCTTCCTCCAGGATCCCCTGCTCTGCATTTGCAACATGGCCAAAGGATCTCACCAGAGAGTGCTGTCAGGGGGCCTCCGCGGTGGGCATTCCTTTCTCACTAAGCTTAATTATTCCTGGGGCTGATTTAAAATGAGAAATGTGCAGCTCTTTCTTCCCTGAAGCACTTACAGGCCATGCATGGTTATTAATTGGCCTAATTTTAATACTATTGTGTTTCTGGCAGCTGGAAGCCTGGGAGGAGGCGGGAAGCGGGGAATTGGCAAGTCAACACAGCAGCTAGAGCACACACATTATCTATTAACTTGACTGTCTTATGTGAAAATGGTTCAGGATGCCCCAAAGAAGGACAACAGTAACCTCAAAGGCTGATGATCAAGGACCACCATAAGACACACAGCATTAATGACGAAGGCCACCACAATTGTGAGAATCGTCAAGATGTGAGACAGAGAAACGAACACATGCTACTGGGAAAAGGGGGGCGATAGACTTGTTTAATGCAGATTATCGTAAACCTTCGATTTATTAAAAAATTAAGAGATGCAATGAGGCAAAATGAAACACAAGATACGCCTCCAGAACTCTTTTCCTTCAAAAATTGGGAAACGGACTTAGAGCTATTACATTCTTTATTCAAGACTACCTGTGGGTGCAAACTCCAGAGCCCAAATTAACATAATTTCTATTTCAAAGGCAAACTAACGTTTTCACTAAAGGAACACATAAAGTTACTCAAGGAGAAAGCTGCCCCGTGTTCTACAGTGTGCTGCCCACCTTTGTGGTTTAAACAGGAAGTGCTCTGAGTCTTATGTGTTGAGGGACTAAGCCAGTGAGGGATTCACAGCCAAATCGTCTGGTGGGAGGCAGCACCTGGGGCAGGAGGGGTGAGCGTGTGGAAGGACGAAGCCTTCCTTTCTCTCTCAGGCTCCACACCCTCCCCCTTCTCTTCACAGCGCCCTTCAATCAGAGCAGTGCTGCCGTGGAGCCAGCCGGCCGTGAACTGAAACCATGAGCCAAAACAAATTCAGCCTCTTCTAAGTTCCGTGCCTCAAGTATTTTTGTTCTAGAGTCAGGAAACTAGTACAGACTTCCAAAAACCAGGTGCATATAACAAAACGGTTAAAAACTTGCAAAACTGAAAAGTCTAATCACCCAGGTTTACACTGGGCATAATCCAATGAAGTATTTCTCTGCATTTTCATTTTCACTATCTCATCTGGAAGGAGGGGTGGAGGGTTAGCAACCTGTGAATGATCAGCAATGACATTGTGAGTGATATTCCAGTGAGAAAGATCTTCCTGTGAGAACTAGAATGTGCTTCCTAATCAGTTTCTGAGAGAATTAGAGCCTCCCCTCTGCCTGTGAGCCAAGAGTAACAGGACTCGCAAGGGCAGCGTTGTGGGTCAGAATGCTTTGCTTGTGGTGTGTTTCTCAGAAGGAATGTTTGAGAGGCCTTGCATCTTAGCACATGGGAACATACAACTTTTAGGGTAATGTTCATAAATGAGTTCAAATATCTTTGTATTATTTTACGGCTGCAGTTCAATGGGAATATATATGCCTAATATTCCTTACAAACACATAGGTAGCAATTTCTAATATTTACATAATCATTGTTGTTCAACCTAGGAAAAATAAAACTAAAATGCTGAATGATGGACAGAAAATATTACATAGGTTCTTCTCATCTGAGTTTGAGGTCATGGAAGGAAATTCATTTAAGTGCTTTGGTAAGGTAGGTTTTTTTTTTCAAAACCAATTTTAATTTTCTTGTTGACTGGGAATTATTCATGACCATAGGTAACCCTGTGATTAATCATGCACTGGTAGTCATACCCTTTATCCCGTAGAGATCTAAAATTTTCCAAGTATCTACTGTTAAGGGAAAAAAGAGATTTGAAAGATTTTTATTATATAAACACTTAGATCTAGGGTCCTCAGCACACCCTATTGTGCCACTATTTCACAAATTGAATTTCTAGCTGTACTAAAATTAGAACCACAAATAATAATCGATTATGACTGTGGTTTCTTCCTTGTGGCAAGTACATTTTCTACTCACTGATTTATATGGGAAAAATCGAAAGTATTACGTTAAATAATATTAGCGTCCACCTCTTCCCTTTCATGATTAAGTAAGAACACAGTGAAGCCCAGTGAGGAGAAAAATGGGGCTGGGGATGGTTGCCTAATAAGTCCTTGCTGCTTCTACCTTTTAAGGTGTGTTACTCTTCCTTGGTTCTCAATAGAATTTTTGTGTTCCAGGACGCAGGAATTCAGCCTAGTCCCAGGGAAAACACACTGAGAAATAACCACTTTATCTGTCTCCAGTTTCCCTCTTAAGGTAAAACAAGAAAAGCCAGAGAATAATGTGTGACTTGGGCCGAGTCCCCCAGTGGAGAAGCCCAAGAAGATGGCAGAATCAAGAGCTGGAGAACAACCAACCACACATTTGCCTTCAGCGTTGTCTTCAATAAAAAATGCAAATAAAACTTGGATCTTCATGCTTCTAGGAAATGGGGTAATTCTAACGTAATAAATAACATAAGATATGGGATTATAAATCTCAGAATCACATTCCACAAATACATTTTCTGCTCCAAACAAAATTCCATCGATCTATTTAAAACATTAGGATTAGGATGGTTTTGAAAATTGGCAAGTGAATAAAATCATAACAACAACGTTGAATCCTAGCCCTCACATTTTTGAAGTTATACCATGGATAAACTTATAAATTCACAATTTGTCTGTCTTAATTCTGCCCCTGGAGGTTGTGAGGTAGAAAACAATTAACTCCAGAAGTGGGCTCAGCCTGCTGCCCTTTTGCGAATCATTCTGTTTTTTTTCTGACTGTCTGCTTACTTGGATCAGACTTTGTTTCTATGACAACGCTGCCTAGGCTAGTGTGATCCCCTTTCTTGGCCTTACATGGGTTGTTTTGTGTCAGTGATCGTTTTATAATCTATGTGGTTCACCAGCTGATCCAACTCTCACCCCAGCTTCAGCAGTTTGTCTTAGAACTTTGAAAATGTACTGTCACCATCCTGGTCATGGCACTGACACCTTCATAGAAATGGTTACTGTGCTTTCCTGATCATTTATTAAAATTCTTTAGTTGTTTCTGACTGCATTTCTACCTATTGTTGCCAGTTCCAATGTTTTATTCAAACTTGCAGGTTCCGTCTGATCATCTCACCTACCTACATATAAAGAAGTCTCAAACTCGCATTGACGTTTAGGTCCAACAATTAGGTCTTGTTTCAGCTTCAGCCGTAGCTCTGTGGGACCTTATTGTCGTCCTCTCCATGAGGAAGATAGAGTTAAGAGTCCATGATTTGATATCTAATTAACATAGATGATAGAAATAATGCAACTGTATGATCTCATCTCTGTATAAGCATTGCAAAAACCTCTTTATAGGAAAGGCAGTGATTTCAATATTTTCAATTGTTATGGTTTGGATCTGGAATGTATTTGGATGTTGTAAAACACTCATGTGTTGTTGAAAGGTGGGGCCTGGTTTCAGGGGCAGGAATACTGCAACTTGACTTAAAAGGGGTGTATCATCAAGCAGAACCTGGAAGGGCAGCTCCGCCGTTACCCCTCATCCTGGCTTTGTGTCCACCGCGCATGAGCAGTCTATCTCTTGCCCCTTCTCCTGCTACGTGCTCCTGCCGTGGCCAGCTGCCCATGTGTAGGCTGTGACCTTTTGAAACTGTAAGCTAAGATTAATCTTTACACCCTTAAATTGTAGATGTCAGGTACTCTGTTCCAGCAATGAGTAAGTAACACATCATTATCCCCATTTAAGAGACATGCTAAGATATTATATTCATGTTGACTTTAGAAAGACATTAATTTTATGACTTTTCATACCAACTTTGTAGAATATAGAGATGAGTCCCTTGGCTTAGCGCCTAGTATGTAAATGGCAATTGCACATTGCTACATGGCTGGGTTTAAGGCCAGGGTCCAGTGACACTGTGAATATCTAACATCCGAGTCTAGCCTCTATTTGGCCTAAGTGATGAAGCCTGCACTCAGGAACTACCACCAGCTAATGCCAGTCCTGGGTTGGATCTTGCCCATCTTGTACTTTATTCTTCAGCTTTTTTCCTTTCTATTTTCTTCCCATCTATTTCCACATCTACTCAAATAATACAGTGGGTACACTGCAAGTACAATTATATTTGGAGAATATTACAATTAGCAAAATTTTAACCTGAAATAAAGTTAATACATAGCTGTCTGATTAGCAGGACTTTCATTAAGTGCTATTATTTAGTTTGATATCAGCTACATTGATTTTCACAAAAATATCTACCATAGGCAATGGCCTTTGCTCTTGCAATTACTACAAAGAAAGCCTTCTAATTTGCATTTGCTTTTGTGAAGATCTTGGAACAAAGTGAGTACCCAATGTCTACCTGATGCTTTGGCACCAACTCTAGCATTACTAGATACAGAGGAAGTGGTTTTCTCAGAGATCCTTGTCGAATAGATTACTGGTGTGAAGAGTCGTGAAATTTCTGAGAATTTATCCTACCTGGGAGCTAACAAGTTAGCTAGTTAGTTTCATGAATTCTGGCAAGAAATACAGATTCCTTGGCCACACAGTATTCAAGACACAGCCAGCAGTAAGATTTTTATATTTATATTGGCTGTGATCACTACCAGTATTCATATGATGATACAGAAATGTGCACACAGGTGTTTCGTGGTCAGTACCTTTGTGTCACTGCTGGGGGATTCCAAGCTTACAGATCTTGAATCATTTATAGTGGGCTGAAAACCTGTCTGACTTTGACTCTACTCTGGAGCTCTGGAAGCAGATGTTGTCTTTATTATGCATGCCAGCACAATAAGAAGGGGAGAGAAAGTGAAAAGAAAGAAAAAAGGAAAGAAAAGAAGGGAAAAGAGAACTATTTACTGCTATACAGGAAGACGCTCCCTTTCTCTCTGTATGTGAATGTGTACCTATTTTTCTCTCTTTCCCTCACCGACCCACGTCGTCAGAAGTAGCCAGAGCAGTTGTTGCCCTTGTCCCCCAATGACAGTCAGAGTTTCCTACTCTGAGGGTAGACTAGGCAGGAGGTAGAGGGCACTAGGCAGCCAGGGACAGGGGCCATTGGATGAGAGGTAAAAGACACTCAAGATAACATCTGAAACATTGTGCAGCTGAGCAGCTGAGCACTCCCTAGAACCATTTATGGTTAAAACACATTAAATAATAACAAGTGCCTTATGATGGAGGGCCTTGGCAGACGGGCTCCATCGTAACACCTACACTCGTAGCCATCTAGCACACAAAAACCCCTAGCCAAGGAGACTCCTTGGCAACTCAGTCAAGATCCCTTCTGGTCAGTGGAAACTTATGCCTCTCTGTCCTTAGCTTTACAGATTAACTATCCACTTTGCAACCTGAAAATAAATAAATTTTAGTATGTTTATAGCTATTAAGATGAAAAAAATATTTGAAACTTAGTTTATACATGAAACATTCCAGAGTTTTAAACATATAATTTGTAAATTTATGATAAGATTAAAAGCCGAACTTAAATTTCACAAGGATCTGACCTTATTAGTACAAAGACTAACAAGTTTTTGTTAAAGAAAACTAAGTTCATGATATATCTTGAACAAAAATGAGCCACGTATCTGGTATCACACAGAAGCCAGGGCTGTCCTGGGGGTTTGGACTTCCAGTTGCCTCTTTTGTTTAATTCTTTGTCTTTTCCCACCTGTGTCCGCTATCCTTCAGTCTGTCTGTCTCACTTCCCTCTCATCTCTGTCCATCTCTCCTTCCCGCTCTCTCATTCGTATATACATATAAAACTCATTAAACGTGCAGCTTTTGTTAAACTTTTGTAAAACTGTCAAAGAGGAGAAATGTGAGTTTTAGAATTTTTAGGGAACAACTAGATAGTATGGTAAGAGAATTAGATGGTGAGGGATGGGGGAGCGTCTGGGGGCTGGCAGGGGATCACTGTGGTGGTGAGTGTGGGGTATCCTCATGGGTGTCTTAGAGAAGAGGATACCGCAAGCGTACTTTAAGTTATTTTAAGTACAGTACTGTTATTTTTTTGTAATATTGTTATTGACTGATGATTATTTATGTTCAGTTCTTCTAAAGTATGATTTGATTTTCCTAAACAATTATCTGAACTAATTAGGAGGAAAGGATTTTGTTAAATTAGAGTGAAAGTCTTATAGAAAAATAACTCAGAAATTTGATTCAAACACCCATTCATTTTTAGTTAGTAACATAATCTATAATGGTTAATGAAACGTTTTCTGAGACAGAGGGCTCATATCAAGTGGACCTTTCTTCAATCACGGAGTTCTGACCATCACACGAAAACACTTAAGAGGGCCCCACTGTCCTTGAACTTCCTTATCTGTCACATTCTAATTCACAAATCTTATTTTTAGAAACTTAGTATTATTTTTTGAGTTATACTAGAGGAAGCTGAAATGCAATTAAGAAACTTCTTGACATAATGTGTTCTTTGAGAAGTTAGTATTTTCACAAAAGAAATAACTCCAACATTAAAAATGATGACTTATCAGAACCTAAAACTAGTTTTTATTTTATCTTCCTTAAATTTAAAAATATAACCTATAATAAGCTTACATTATTTGTAATTAAAATTTAGCAAAACCCCCAATCGTAAAATAAAATGAGAGAGAACTTTGAGCACTGAGTTATTGATCTATTTATAAGCTTACATTTTTCCTACCATGATACTTTTATTGTTACTGGGTATTCAATGATTTCTATTTTTCTGTTTGCTTTACCATCAGCAGTGGAAATAAAATACTTGGTACTATTTTGTTGTTTTTAGTCTTTTTAATCTAAAAATATTATATAGAAACTCTACGTAGCCAACGAACTTAAGAATTTATTTCTGTATTTGTTTCTTCTTCTTTGCCAGTCCTAAGCCAGCATTTAAAATGAAATTTCTCAGTTTGCCAACTTCTACAAAGCATAATTTTACAATGGACAACTTATTTTACTAAAGGAAAAGAATGTGGAAAATATAAATAAAGATTCTGCTATGGTTTGGATCTAGAATTTCCCCCCAGAGCCTCAGGTATTTGGATGTAGTGGGGTCGTGGTGAAATTGTGTTATTGGGAGATAGGGTCTGGCTGGAAGAAGATGCCTAGGGTTTGACCTGGAGAGACTGTGTCAACTTGTTGAGACTGACAGGCGCCCAGGGAAGAGCTCTCAGGTGTTTGTTATTGGTTTGTGAGCCAGGAAGGAGGGAGGATCACCTACCCTGTGTGACTCTAGCCTTGCCTGAGTCATCATTCTGTCTGCAGCTACTTGGGTAGCTCTTCGGCCTTGGCCACGTGTCTTCCTCATCCCTGGCTGCCCCACGAATGGACTCTGAGACCTTCTGAAACTGTGAGCTTCCCAGAAGTTATGGATGTCAGGTATTTTGTCCCAGCAATGAATAAGTAACTGAGACAGATCCCATTATGGACCATCATTTTGAGTTTAAAAAGAATACACATGAGATTTTATTGGCATGAGGTAAATGTCTGACTTTAAGAGAGTATAAATAATGTATAACTTGACTACAAAGCTACCTTGAGGGACATATGCAAATTATTGTTAGGCAACTAGGTAATTCCACATGGAATTATTCTGATGGTCAACTTTATTTAGAAAATTGTTAAACTGAAGAATGATCAAGTTGAAAGAAATCAGGAAACACAGGTAAATGTCCACTTCAGAAATGAGAAGCTGGGTCCATGAATTTCCTAATTTACAGAAAGCACAGCGGCAGGGACAGATTCAGTATGGAAGCCCAGGCCCCCTGGTCTCCAGCCAGCTTAGTGTTTCCTGAAGAAGGCTATCCACCCCTCGGCTGCGATTGCATTGCGTGAGCATGAAGGCACTGGGTGTGTCGTATGTTCCAAGTCCTGTACAAATGTTAATCAATGTGACTGCATTCTACTGAAAATCATGTATCCCTGTGCGAGAGCTGTGACAACTGGTGGCACTGTGGACCCAGTGAAAAAGCTCTTTATCCTGAAACTGCAGAACTGGACACCTTTGTCGGGTTCTCGGCTCCTACCTTCACCTCGCAAAGCCGCGGCAGTGCTATGCGACTCGTTGTGTATTTTCTGAAAGGTTGTAAGTCACTAAACATGACAAGTAGCAGTCTCACTGTGAAAATTTAAGATATGGCAATTGAAATCTCAGTGCATTTACAATCTAATTAGGAGGTAAGTATAACATTTTAAATTAAGTAATAAAACATGAAGAATCATTAAAAGTAATTGGTCTAAAAGGAAGGGATTTTGAGCCTAGGCTTAAGTCCAACAGTGACCACATTTCTTCAACAAAACAGATACCCATTTTGAATATTTTGTCTTCATGTAAATAAATATAAACCACTTACTCAGTTCTACATGAGGCAAAAGAGCCTATTGTAAACATCTTGGTGGTTAGTGATTTCACTAGCCAGATAGTTAGGTCAAAGGAAGATTAGCAAAGGCATCCGTGTCAGAATTTGGAGTTTAGAAAAACGGACTACGGGCGGACTTAGCAAGGCCCGCGAGGCAGCACTGAAAAGGGAGAGGCGAACGTGGATGTGGATGGCACTTTGTTACTTTATGCAGGGGGACGACACAGGCCCGTGAGGTCTGGGGAAGAGGAAGTTGGTGGCTGGGAGCGAGTGGTGGGAGGAGTGAAAGAAATCCAGGAAGGAGGAGAGGGGGTTGGAAGGTTCAGGAAGCAGTGCAAAGACCAGGCAGGGGATGAGGCTCATGGTGGTGAAGTGGTGCACGGAAGGGGCAGGTCAAGGGGCATGTGTCGGCAGGGTGTGCGCGAAGGAGAGAGGGCACTGGGACAGGGAGGGCGGAGGCTAGAGGGGACTTAGGCGGACATCAGAGGGGCTGAACAGCGACTTTGAAGAGGTTGCGGGAGAGATCAGAGAAAGAGGAGCATGGGTAGAGTTCTTTAGAGGAGGAGGTGGAGGAGGCAGATTAGCTGAGGGCTGAGTGGGAGTCCTTGGAGGATGCTGGAGCAGGGGGTGTGGCCAGAGAAGGTGCGGCAGGGGGAGGAGTTTTTCTGCCAGGTCTGGGTTTTGGAAGGAGTCAGGCTTAGAGATTTTGGCACCCCAGGAAGCAGTCTCTTAAGGGAAGGAGTAAGGTCTTGGGGATGGAACAGGCCGCTGCTGGAAGACGGAAAGTGGGGCGTGTAGAGCATAAACAAGGCTTAAGATGAAAAGCAGAAAGGCCTGCACGTAAGGAGCCTCTTCCCACTTTTCAGGTGGGCGCATTAAACAGAAGGAGCCCCAAGGGAGCCCCAAGGGAGTGGTGACCCAGGCCACGTGGGATAGGGAGGGGCCCATTGTCTTGAGTACTTGAGGGGGTGCCCTAATGAAAGTGGCTTAACCTCCACTCTCACCCCCACCTCTGTTGTCTTCAAAAGAGAAGGTGCCCAACGTGAGGGAAGATGAAAGACCACAGGGGGGCGATTTTGCTTCTTCCCCAGGCCCAGGGGCCAGAGGTCAGACCCAGCACTAGGACTTTCAGTCTCACCACACGGAGAATGCCCCCGACAGCAACATACTATTAGCTGAGCCCGGTAGATGGGAGGAGGTTGTCTGTGCGCTGGAGGCAAAGCACTGATGACAGAGGCAAAGAGTGTCAGAGGTGGGGATGGGCACAGCGGGACAAGCAGGGCCGGTGGGCCATCACCTCGTAGGCTCCTGTACCGTGAATGTCAGGTCAAAGAATAACCTAGACAAAACCAAAAGCTATGGCCAGCGGCAAGAGAGTTGGAAGTGCAAGTGTATTGCCCCCGTGACCCATACCTGAGTAGCAAGCCCAGCTCTAAGGATCCGATCATGGGGTGAACAGAGCTGTTATTTAGTGTGGGTGGCTTAGCCAGCGTGAGGGCCGGGGATTAGGCTGTCACGTGGCATATGGGTCAGAGACCAAGCAGAAGGGACAAAGTAGAGGTGTGCAATACCATCAGTGAGAAGGTAGGTGGGCTGTGGGTTAAGAGAGGCTGGTCATTGCTGGGGATTTGGGCTATCATTATCAGTGGGACAATTGCTGGGGCCAGGAAATTTGTCATGTCAGGCCGGAGAAGGCAGGTTACTAAGCCTGGGAAAGTTACCATCGCTGGGGAAGAGTCATGAAGTAGCTGCCTCTAAGCTCAGGTTATATACAGAAAGCCAAGCTCTGCGGGGGAAACATCCGGAAGCTCAGCTGGGAGTTACAACACAGGAAGTTCCCACAGAGTTGAGAGGTAAGAGAAAGATTGTGTCCTGAGGAGGGTAGACATGCCCAGCAGAGGCTCCAGGCAACCTGGTGTGAAGCCTGGGGTGCCAGATGCAGAGGTTACTTTGTAGAATAGCTACAAAATACTCCTGGTCTCACTCGTTTCTCCATATCCATTCTATTCTCCTACTGGAGAGTAGAGTTTCTATTCCTCCTCCTTAGCACAGGGGATCCTTAGTGACTCCCTACCCACATGGCTCAAGCAATACAATATGACATCTGATCTCAGGTCATCATGGATAATACAGCTTCTTACAGCTTCTCTTGGGAAATTCACTTTTTAAAAATGTTTGTGGTGCTGAGGATTGAAGCCGGGGCTTTTCATATGCCTGGTGAGTGCTCACCACTGAGAAATCCTGCTGGCCCTGTCCATCCACAGCCTTTGTTTAATTTTGAAGCCGAATCTCACTAAGTTTCTTAATCCCATCTCTACCCTGTGATCCTCTTGCCTCTACTTTCCAAGATGCTGATAGAATAAGAACTTATGAAGGCAGAACTAATGATACCACAAAGCTAAGAGTTGGGACCCTGCCATACTCACAGATATATTAGAAGTATAAAAGAATATCTTTGCTTTGAACCCCAAAGTCTATAGGGGTCTTTACATGACAACTGGTGACTGATACAGGACCTTGTGGCTGTTGTTTGGCTCAATAAAAACAGCAACAACATACCACCTTGTGCATGTTATCTGTTACACAAAAACATGCACCAAATCGGATTCAACTGAACCAAGTAAGAGCAAAGGTATTTGTTTGAAAGTAGAAACACGTTAATCTACTTGCACTCAGTGACAGGAGAGACACCATCTCCGTTGCTTCACGGCCTGGGACCTTTTTTCATCTTAGGAAGCTGTGGGTACTAGCACAGGTGTGTAACACTGACCTTCTGTAAGCCTCCTGCTTCTCCTCCACAACGAGACCCATATCAGCCTAACAGATAGAGTATCTTGCAGACCAACTCATATCCAAAAGCCATGTTGTCTGCAACCAATTGGGAACCACAGAAGAATAAGAAAGTAAAATTCCCAGGACTGTACAAAGCTGAGGGTTTTAAACAGCTGAGGACCATAAAACCTACTTGTCAAAGAAATCACTACTCTGTCAAAATTGCTCAAATCTGAGTCCCTGAGAGCCGAACATGGGTCCTCGTGACCCTCTGACTGTGGCCAGATCCTCGTGCTGTTGGCAATCTCGCTGCCCTGTTCCCGGAGAGGCAGGAGGGTGGGATAATTAGGGTAAGACTCTGATGCCAGACCAACTGGGCCTGAGCCCCACTGTGCACAATCCATGTGACCCTGAGAAACTCACTGAAGCTCTGCCTGCTTCAGTTCCTGCATCTGTGAAGTGAAGATTATCACAGTGTCTAGCAAGTCAGGAGCATAGGGGCTGTTGAGGGGCTAAAAACTAGGATGAGTGAAGTTCTTAGAGCAGCATGTGGAACTGAGGAAACGCCATCGATGAAGTTGGTGAACATTATAAACTCATTTGCACTGGCTGCCATTCGTATGGACCCAGAAGTCCATACGAAATTCATTCCAGCCTTCATTGCATGTAGAGGTGTACACTGATGTACAAGAAGCTTCAGAAAATCCCTTAGGTTTTTACTCATTATTGAGATAATTGAGATTAGGACTGCTCCTTTCCCTCTTCTTTTATGAGCCTATAACATATACCACTGGCTAAAGCCAGAACCCTCAGACTTAACAATGTAAGATGCTAAACTAACAGCGACACACGATTCTGCCATAAGGAAACTAAGTTGCAATATATCAGAGAGCCAAATCCTAACATGTACCTAAGTTGAACTGCTTCAAATAACAGTATTTCTTCCTAAAATACTACTTAGCTAGAGCTGGCTCAAAGCAGAGAGTCCAACTATTGGCATACATTTACTGCCTAATTCTTATAAGATATATTTTTTAAAAGACCATTTTAAAAGTGAAGAAATAAAGATTTTTCCATATATATATATATATATATATATATATATATATATATATGCAATACATAATGTTTACAATGGACTTGAGTATTTTGTGCACATATATATATCACATCAATATTACTATCTCTTCCCCTCCAAGATTTTAAGAAAATTACCCAACATTAACAAAGTTAGCAAGTGGAGGAAAAGGAATTTGAACCAAAGTTTGCCCAGATTTTCAAGCATTTCCCAATTATACTAGTTAGCTGTGCTATAAGCCCAGGAATTATTGTAGGTTTTGAGAAGGAGAACATTAGAAATTACTTTCATAAGGTTAAGTAGGAAAGTCTTCAACAATTGAGAAAAAGGGACACATTTTACTTGTTTGTGTAGCTGCCTAAGTTGATCAAATTGACGAACATTGATTCAGCTTTTAAGTTCCTTGCTCAGAGTGAAATAGAAAACGTAAGTACAATTGAACTTCTGAGTTGTACATCCATCTCTTGGCAGGAGAAACCACTGGTTTGTGCCTGAAGGCGTTTTCTGCAGCATTTGTGAGTGGGTTAGTGGTTGAAGTCCACTTCCGACTTGTCATGTGTCCACCCACCACCATTGTTACAGATTTAGTGATGATAATCCCAAGGTCTGGGATGCTAAGAAGAGGCACTGTTTTCTAGAGAACAAAATTATTTAGGTTTTCCATAAAAATGGGAGTGTATATCAACAGAATGATTCTATTGTGGTGGATTCAGTTTCCATCTTTGCTCACGTCAAACACATTGCTTTGTTTAGTGATACGTACCCAAGGGTTTGCATTCTTACCTTCAAAGGATATAACCTTTCTAAAAGTAGTCTGAAACTTGAAGAGAACTGTAAACATTTATGCAGGACTCACAACCACATCCCAGAATAAACAAACATTGGAAACCGTTGGATCGACTGGTAAAGTTTAAAACAATAATAAGTATGCTCACTTCGCTACCAGGAGATAAAATAATAACACAGCTGACTGCACAATTACATGTAATGTTTCTGCTGAATGGCCATTTATTTTTTCCAGAAATTTTTTTTTGTTTTGTTGTTAAGGTATCTGGAAAGTTGGAATAAAAAAAAAGAGAGAAATAATGAAAATGAACATAGTATTATCTATAGTCGTGAGGCAATGTGATCTTGTGTGATATGGTCATAATAGCAACCAGTAAGACCTTATTATTCATTGGTGCATTCTAAACACACAAAAATAAATAAAAACACAAAAGAAACACATATTTTGCATATTTTTTGGGTTTTCTCACTTCCTTTACTCAGCATACTACACTGCTTCTATGGATTGGGATCTTTTATGTAGAAACAAAATCACAATCAAACCTCTCTTTCTATGAGAAGGTTTACAACTTAGCATAAAGATCAAGATAAAACAGTTACGAAACGTAACACATGGTGGCGTGCTCCAAGGCATAGGAGCGATGTCCTCAAGATTTCAGGAAATAAAAAGTTTGGTGAGTGAGTGCGAGTGGAGAATGAGGGACAATGAGACCAAGGGAACGGAACTTGCAATGAGTCTGAATTCCCACAAAACACCTATAGGGATAAAAGGGCACTGCAGTCTGGAAGATCAACCTGTAGAAAGCCCTCCTCCCAGCCATGCCAGACCATGTGGTGTCTGGGTTGTGCAGGTGATGGGCTAAGCCTTCCCGGCTGTGCACATAAGCCAAGCCTTCCTGCAGGTCCAGCCATGGGATAGGCTCTGGAAACCTTGGAGAAATGGAATCTACTGACAGGGTTGTATTGCAATGAAGGTCTCTCCTTTTTCTGGGAGTTTGGAATGTCTCTCATTCTGCTGACCCTTGTGCCCCTGTGACTAACCTGCAATGTAATTATTGGGTCTCGTGTGGGTTTCTGTGGGCAGATGCATTGCCCACCTGTGATCACCTTCCCTGCTGAGAACAGGGCTTCCCTGGCACAGTCTGTCCTCCAGGGAGGGCCTTGGTGCACTTCTCATGAACCCTTCCATGCTCTGCTTGTGGCCGTTCCCTCCAGCTATCCTTCTACAGTGGCTGCCGCATGCGGGCAGGCGGGCGAGTGTTCCCTGCCCAGGTGGGCCCAACCGGCTCATTTCAGCATGACTCTCTTTGGGAAGGGAGAAGAGTACTACAGGTTATATCCTTGCTCTTCTGAAAATGATGTCCTTCTACTCTGACCATACCAATGTTTTTCAGGTGTCTTAGAAACATCTGTTCTCTGATTGCTTGTCCCAGTCATATTCTTTACACCCATGTTTCTCAAAAAATAATATTTTTCTTTTTCAAACTTGGGATTTTTATTCATGAAAGTAATTTTAAACATACTTCAAAAACCTCTGATTTTTCAACTACCCACCATATACCTGCATCCAAATAAGTAGACAAACTGCTTTTATACATTGTTACGGTACATTTAATCTTATCAAGAAGGATTCTGGGTGTCCAGCTTTGGATAGAGGCATTGGTTAGGATTCCCCAAACCAGTAGTTTCTTGCTGGGAAGGCACTTAAAAGTCAGCTGCTACGTAAACATACTCCTCTATAGAAAGTAGACAAAACCAGTAGCATTTAAAGAAAAAAAAAACCCAAAAACAAAGAGAGAAAGAAAGAAAGAAAGAAAGAGAAAGAAAAAGAAAGCAATCAAACAAAAACACCTGGAAGGAGACTGCACCAAGCAGATCTTTGAGCATAAGAGAGTGTGTCAGACTAACTGGTAAATTGTAATTGCTCTGGAAATCTGGAACCTGTGTCAATTTTACTCTCATACATAGAATAGAACATTTGAAAACTGCTGGATCTTCTTTTGTCCAAGAAATGGTACCCAAGGCTTTGTGGTAGTTGTAGGCAGTATCTAAGTAATGTCAATGTCAGCTACAAGAAGGAGAAAGCTCTCTCCTGCAGCAAGTGGAATGTGGAGACAGCCAACGGGCCTTACCCAGCATGCCACGTATATCCCAGTCACTGAGGATTTCATCCCAGTGCCAATATCTCTCCAGAGTGAGTTTAAATTCACTTTAAGGAGACAGCTAAACAATCTAACTTAAGATGTGCTGGCAAGAATGTGGAGAAAAAGAGAAAGCTTTGCACACAGGTGGTTGGGTTGTAAATTATTACAGCTATTATGGAAAACGGTAGGGAGGTTTCTCAATTGAAATTGACATATACAAACCAATAGTGCCACAACTTGGTATATACTCAAAGCAAATGAAAGCAGAGTATTAAAAACCATCGACACTCTTGTATCTGTTAGAAAGCCATTCACAATGGCCAAAGAATGGAAGCAGTCTGCATGGTCGACTTGCAAGTGTATAGAAAAGTATGTGCTGTGTTTCACAATAGGATATTAACAAGTAATAAAAATAATGAAATCCTTGCCATTTTTGACAATGTGGATGGAAACCATTCCTCTGAGTGAAATGATCCCGGCGCAGAAACCCACCTACGACCTGCTCTCATTCTCAAGCTGAATCTAGCAACATTCATCTCATAGAAGTTGAGAGTTGACTGAGGACCAGCTGACGCTGAGAGGGAATGGGATAGGCAGGGCTGGAGAGGAGGTGAGAAATGGGCATGAGTTGTGACCAAGTTGTGGTGTGCGATGCACAGCAGGGCGGCTTCGCACGGCATGTACTGTATATTTCAAAGGCCTAGAACAAAGGATTTTGAAAGTTTTCACGGTTAAGTGTTGTTAAATGTTTGCAGAGACCGATATATGTGACTCAATTTAAACATTATCCAACATATTTTAGTGTGAGTATACCATGTTATTCCATTAATAGGTGCAATTTTTATATTTTCATGTATCGGCTAAAACTACATTCAACTCAAAATGTTTTATTTTATGGCAAAACAAAAGAGAAAAGCAAGAATTAATTCAAATTTGTCATTTCCTAGAAAATTTAGAAAATAGATTGTCATATTTATTTATGAACTTATGCTAATATCTACCAAATGCCATGTGTTTTAATTTTAAACTTTGGTCACAAATTGATTATGAGTAACTCTATAAGTCCTTTTCCTCAAAGCAAATTTCTGAGAACCTTATATCAGTAAAAATCTGATTCTGGGAAGTATTTTGAATTTTAAAGACTTCAATATTTATACAAATTTAAAATAAAGCTTTGAAATAAAACTTCAGAGATCATTTTATATTGATAGCAACTGCTATCAAAATATTTCAAAATACATATGTATATATACAGTCATATGTTTTGATAGACTATGTTAAACGGACAACCTTATATGGCTGCAAAACTCAGGTATTAAAAACACCTACATTTAGCAACCTTTACTCACTTTGCTGATTTTTAGCCAAGGAAAGATAAGAGACTGCATCCAGCCAATATTTAGAAAACTGTGTTTAAATATTTCATTTAAAACAGTTGGTTCTGCAAAGCACACTAACTTTATCAGAGGATCTGTCTTGAAAACAGTTTTCAAAAGTAGGAAGCAAGTTGCCAAAGAAATACTTTGAAAAGAATAATATTTATCTAGTAGGTACCATACATACATGATGTGATTCACTAGACACACCGTGAGCCTCATATTCTTGCTGATTATTTAATCATTCCAACAAAACCAAAAATACTCTGTAGGGGAATGAGGGTTCCTCTTCTTAAGAGAATGAAAATTGCTACTTTGTGTTTGACATTAGTGAAACTCGAAGCAGAACTAAAAGATATTTTATATTTTTGCTGAAATACTTGCTCTGTTATGCACATTCTGACATCTTCTGGTGGACTCTATAGGTTTCCTTTTTCCGGTGAAGCTCTCCCTTCTACTCAGTCGAAGCCAGTTGCACATTCAGTTGAGGAGAAATGAAGTGAAGCAAATTGCTGTTTCTCTCTTCTTTGAGAGAAAACAAAATGGGAATCTAAAGTCAGAGGCTCACAACTTGGTGTTCGGAATGAGTGTGTTCCGAGGCTGCTGGGGGCAGAGTGCTGGGTACACGGAATGACAGGTGCTGAGGGGTCCCCGCTCAGAGCATGTGCATCCGTCTCCCCACCCCCAGCTGTGTGTACCTTAGTAAACGTCCCGACTCTTCCTTCCTATCTTCTTCTATTAATTTGAGAAACCCCACATTCATTACAAAATTTTGATGAATATTTTGATGGGAGGAATACGTGTTTCTTTTTTCTATTTCCTGGGGAGGGAATTTCAGGAGGGAGCTCTGTCTTCTTGCTCTGTGCAGCAAGTGCGCTGCTTCTAATTTTACTTTATTTATTCATTTTTTGAGACGAAGTTTCACTGTGTAGTCCAGGCTGACCTCAAACTCATGTTCACCTTCCTGCCTCAGCCTCCCAAGCGCTGGAGTTACAGGCGTTCACCACCACAACTAGTTTAGATAGTTCCGGGGAATCAAACTCAGAGTCTTGCCCTTACTATCCAAGTGCTGTAACAGCTGTGCTATTCCCCCAGCCAGAATCCAGTTTTACCACACACACTCATTGTTGGGCACAAGGAGTAGGTTGCTTTCAGGTATTGCTACAGTCGTATTGTGATCAGTAAAACAAGTACCATAAGCACAGTGTTTACAGTAGCTTAACACAGCTTTACTTGGAAAGTCCTGGGACAGGTCTGCAGTGACGTGGCACTGTGAGTCATTATACGCATGCTCAGCAAAATCCTGCAGCTTGCAGATCCTACCTCAAGGCTGATTATGAAAAGCAACAGAAAGAGGGGCTGCTTACTGGCAAAAAGTCATGGAATTTTAGCGGGAGGAAAAATAGAAATCTTCAAAAATCCATGGTTAATTTCTTGTATCAAGAAATTGAAGGTGAAGGATGCGCTTGTCTGGTCCAATTCCTTGCAATATTTTAAAAGGCAAAGGAACAACATTGCCGTTGTGTTTTGTCATCAAAAGAACTGGAGAAAATAACTGTTCAAAGACTGTATGTGTCAGCACTGTAGTAAACAGGTATGGCAACAAGTTTTCTGGAAACTTCTATGGGAAGCAAGGACAGTAGAGAAGTAGATTCCAGTAGATGCTTCCCCAGATCCATGGCTCAGCGGTCATCCCAAGCCGTAGCAGAAGTAGTTGGTTTGTAAGTGTCAGCAAAACATGAGAAATTGGATTCTGTTAAGACATTGTCTGCAATTTAACAACAAATTATCTAACTGTGGCAGATATTTCAAAACTTTTAAAATTAAAATCACTGAAGTGAATTCAGCTCCCATCGTAGCTTGCTCCCCCCAGGCTCTCCACTACCTGGAAACCTCACCATGGGGTTTGGGAGCAGAAACGTGAAGAACCCTCACGATCTTTGTGTAACCTGTGAATTACCGTTTGCTTGGTATGCGAAGATCGATGTGATGCATATCGCACCTGTCCTCACAGAGTTATTAAGAAAGCACATGTTGTTAACAGGTGAGGTGCCACGTGTCTCTGGAAGCTCCAGCATACAGCACAGGTTGCCTTGTGAACCTTCTTGTACCAACACGTCGTCTTGCTCAGGCCACAACATGAAGCAGCATCTCATATAAAACCTCCTGTTTGGCATGGGTGGCTTCCTGGGGTTGGTTTCGCCTTTCTCAATCCCTCAACACCAGGGTTTTCTGGGTCCCGCACTTGGCCCTTACAGCCCATAGCTCTAGATACCAAGAACCAACCCCAAGGCCAAATTTGAAACCTGGTTTTAATAACTCCTTGGATGGAATCCTGTGGTGTGAATACGTTGTTTTTTCTGTTTAATTTTTTGCCTACCATATATAGTTGATTATTTTACATTTTCTTGACTTCTCCACAAATCACTGTGTAGGTGAAGAAGAGTGTAAATATCTTTTTTTCTCATACATTTTATCCTCTTTGCTTGCCATATGTGGATCCTGAATTTGTGAACTTTGCTTGCTTACCAAGAGTTCCAGCAGTTTTAATACCCCTGTGGGCATGTGCAGAGCGGTGAAAAACTGGAGTCTCCTAAAGCAAGTGTTTCCACATGACTTCAAACTCAGAGACAGCAGACATCTGCTGCCAGTGCAGGCAGCGATCCTTTGGGACATCTGAGTATTGTCAGATTTTTACCATTTGTGTACGTTTCTTCTGAGATTCTGCTACTTAGAATGACCGCCAAGGGTTGCGCCGAGGCTCTGCCCCATGCCGCAAGTTCATGTAGCAGTGCAACGGGTCTGAGAGAATGCGCACGTTGGGTGTGTTTGCTTGGCCTGAGAGGTGGCGCCGTTGGCTGTGGGCCACACAACAGTGAGCTGGCAGTGGAGAATATACAACAATGCCCTCACAAGGTTGGTAATCTCCATGTTGACATTCCACTGATTTATTTACTTCACTAGTGCTGAACCTATGGCCTCTGGCTGAACTACACCCACAACCCATTTCTTACTTTCATTTGAGACAGAGTCTCACCAGGGTACCAAGTTGCCCAGCCTAGTCTCCAGCATCCAGTCATCTTGCCGCACTCTCCCAAATGCTGAGATTAGACATCTGTGTGGCCAGGCAAGGCTTGGAGTTCTATTTAAACAGAATACCAAGGTCTCGCTCTGGTGGTGCTTACGCAGCTGTTTTGGCAACGGTGGTCTTCCAGTCTGGAGAAAGAGTTGACACGAAACCACAGAAAACATCTTTAGTTTGTTTCTCCAGCATAGACCACAAGAAGGTACCGATTCCTTCTCAGCAAATGTTGTTATCAGTGGGCTGGGTTTCTCCCTCCGCTGAAATATGCTTTCTCCATGAGGCTTGGCCTGTTTCATGTGTCACCTGTTGGCGTCAACGCACTGTAACCATTCTGAGAACGGTCAGCCTCCTTGTTCCCGATGGATGTGAGGCAGCGAGCCTGGTCGGGACTAAGCCATGGGAGAGGAATGTCTTGGTATTCAAGTTACAGTCACGTTGTTGTTTTAATCATGAGATTAAAGACATGAACAAATAGGACCAAATGTGGCTCTGGAGCCAGGGGGAAGAAGGGTGGTTCGCAGATGCGGCGGCGTTCCTGAGCATTGCAAGGTCACGCGCTCAGGGCCTGAGCCTATTATCTCTTATGATGCCCATAAGCAGTACTAGCCAGGCATATGGAATAGCCCTGTCTCTTCTCTGAAAAAAAAAAAAAGAAAGAAAACTGAAATGTAAGGCGAGGAAGCAGACAGAGACTTCATTTATTATCAGGCTCCTGTGGACCATATTGCTCAAGGAATCCCACTTGGCACAATCCCCATGTAAAAGTGGATCTGTAACATCCAGGTCCATCTTACCCTGGAGTTTAGCTCTCAGAAAAGCAATGGAGAGCCTTCAGGTAGTGCAGAGGTTTAATACAGCTGTGAACCAACTCCAATAGTCAGTTCAGACTGAACTGAATGTCCCCAGTCAGCAGAGATGATTATGGGACTGTCATTTTCACAGCATTTCATACTGTTGGTGGTATGTCTAGGTCTGTTTCAAAGACTGGAAAGTGAAGTCTAACAAGCCTTTTCAATTGAATGTCTTATTTCTAAATAGAAAGCATACTCATGTGTGAGCACACACACACACACACACACACACACACAGAAACACACACAAACACATGTCAATTCCTTTTCAATAAGACTCACTACAAACATGCTGTCTTCAGTAAACTTCAACTTACTGGCAAAAAGAATAAATAGTATAAAGAAAAGTACAGAGATGGCTTCATGATAAAAGAGAAATAAAAAGTAGAAACTAGTGACATTCTGCAAAAAAAAAGCATGGAGCTTTACTTGCATTTCAGTTTCACGGATTCCCCCTCACTCACATAGTCACTTTTCATGTTGCTTTAAAAATTGTTCTTTTTGGCAAACTTCCTCCTTAGCAGTAGAAGACAAATGAAACATATATAGAGGTCCCAGAGCAAAGCAGGGTAGAGTGGTTTGAATACATACTTCACATTGTTGTTTTCATTATGAAATTAAAGACATACACAAATAAAAGCTGTTGTGGGGCCCAGAGATCCAGAGAAGGGAATGAGGGCCAGACATGTAGAAATGAGGGATGGGTATGCCCAGAAACTGGCTAACGGCCCTGATAGTGTGGACATAGGAGCCGCGACTTACAGATTAGCGATTGGATTTAGTATACAAGACTTGGAGTTAAAGCATGATTTTTGCTGAACTGACTTCACACAATTTTTTAACTTGTTACATTAACTGTTGTCCTGATTACCATTTTCTTAAAAGAAAAAAGTGACCCTTTTACGAGAAAAGAGCTTAAAATACTACTCCAAATAAAACTGTCCACTGTCTTCTGTTCTTTCTGCCTTTAAAGACAACAGCATGGCTTATGCAATGGATGACAAAATACACGGTGAACATTAAGATTTTTTTTTAAAGCATTACGAGAAGAGCCACACTGCCACACCTCCCTCAGTGTCCTGCCCCCTGGCTTCAAACACACTCGAGTTGCATTCCTGCCCCTTTCTGAAGCAATTCTGGAAATCATCTCTCCCGGATGTCCTTGTAGGTGGGATTGATAGAACAGAGACCCCGGGGCTGCTGGTGCCCAGGGCCCTTCAGCAGAGAGGCGGCTCCCGGAAACGTGGAGGTGTGTCCTCAGCCACCTCCTTCACCAGATCTGGCACTGTGGGACTTCTGGCCCTTAGCCAAAGTCAAAACGACCCGGAAAGGACAATGTTTTGAATTGATTCAAGACATCAAGAAGGCGAGAACAGTGCAACTAAAGTCATCCGGGTGTACTCGGAGCCAGCGGTGTGTGGTGACAGGGCTGCTGGCCATGGCGCTTCCCTGTAGTGAAGCTTTACATGTCTGTCACCCGTGAGGTTTCCGTACGCTTACAGAAGCTGATGGGAAATGAGGAAAGGCTGTCATTCAGAGCTTCCTTCTTTCTTCGGCATTGGAACCTCAGGGAAGTCGCTGCAGGGCAGGACATTTAGCAGGTAAGGCCATCAAACCCGAGGGGCTGTAGCTTCAGCAAGGCTGTTAGTAAAGGCTGAGTACCGCAGGTTTCCTTGTTTTCATTTATTTAATTTATTCTTTATTTTATTTTTTGAGACAGAGTCTCATTCTACAACCCGGGCTAGTCCTGAACTCACTATGGAGCTCAGGCTGGCCTTGGACTCAATGCAATCCTCCTGTTTCAGCCTCCCAAGTGCTGGGTTTACAGGCATGTGCTACCACGCCTGGGTTTATGTGGTGCTGTGGAATCAGGTGCTTAGCACTGAGCTGTTCTTCCAGCCTGGGCTTCCCTGTATTTAAAGCAACAATAGTAACAATGACAATCAATCACAGAGTGTGTTGAGAAATAAATGGGATAATCTGTTTGCGAAAATGAAGCAAATTGAATAGCTGTTTCGTATCAATGAATTTCGAATAATGGCAGCAGAACACACTGGGAATCGCTCTCTGAGTGACACTGACATGAGATTTTTTCCTAAATGATATATTATGGAGCTGGTCAGGAATTTGCTCTTAGGTTGAGGAGATACTTTTTTGGATTGTAAATGGGATTAAACTATGGAATATTCCACAAATTATGAAGTGAACGCTGGGAGAAATGTGCTTATATGGGCAAAAGTCCCACATGTATAAGAAAACTGGCATTGAGCAAACGCTACACTACAGATGTCAGTGACGAGATGGAGCTAGGGTTGGGAAATATTTTATGAAGAAGCCAAATAGCAAATCCTTCAAGAGTTCTGGGCTTTAGAGCCCCTGTCCCGATCCTTAGCTCTGCCATGGTACAATGGAAACAGCTGAGAAGATGTTAAAGGAAGACTGTGATAGTTTTGACACTTCATGTCAGAGAGCAGACATCCGTGTGTCCCCTGCCCATGCTCCTTGGCTACTCATGCCTGGTAGGGCTTGGTACAGAGTAGGGGTGGCAGTATCCTGCTAGGGAGCGTCCTGGAGACATTGTGTTTGTGGGAGGGAAGGGGCCCAAAAGGCCACCAGGGTTTGTGCCATCTGGAACTGAGTGAGGAACTGTGTTCTTACTTAGCCAGTATATGTTGCATGTTGCTGTTACCTAGGAAAAAAAGATGTATAGGGTACAAGCTCTGCTCCTGAAAAACTAACCTGAGCTGCAAGATAACTGGTTATGGTACACCGAGAAAGCTAGACTAGAGCAGAGAAAGGGACTAAGGCCCCAAGGAGAAGGATCAAAGGACTGGAAAGATTTCTTCATGTAGATACACTTAGGTCATTAGAACCCATAATATGGAAAGAATAACTAAGGAGTGATGTGTCTGAATTTATTAGAAACAACTTAATAGATGCTAATAGGTTACATGTGATTATTTATATAGTCAAGATCTCTCAGGGAGACTGTGTGCTTTAGAGGCTTTGTTAATGCTAAGCAAAAGACTCAAACAATAATATAATTCAGATTGTTTTTCTGTACTATACAGATATTTACATATGTGTATCCCTTTGACTTGCTGTTATCCTAGTGAGATGCAGCTCCATCCTCACTTACTGTGGCAGTCTGTTTCTATGTGGTCAGACCTCTCAACCAGAAAATCTCATCCAGCCTTCAGATCTCCTCTGATGTCATTGACTTTTCACTGCAAAAGATGTCACCTCTGTGACTTCTTGCAAAAAACAGCTTCCTTTTCTCCTTACCTTGTCGAGTGGTGAAATCATAAACCAAACTCTGAAGAGAACATTCTCAAAGCTACTTCAGATTTTTTTCTTTTTTGATTCCCCAAACAATTGCATGTTAAATCCCTCATTGTTTTTACTCCTTAGAACCAGTACCACAGTCTAGCTGATAACATGGTGTGACCGTTAAAGGGATTATGTCAATTTGAGGGAATTAGGAACCACACCTACATTAGGATTAAGATTTGTGAACCACCCTAGATTGGGTATCAAGGACTTGTCTGGATTAGAGTGTGAGTGCTTTGTGGGCTGGCCAATGAGAGAAGAGCACCCACCCAGATGTGGGAGGGCCAACTGGAACGCCAAAGGTATAAAAGGAAGGAAGAGGGAAGATGGTTGCAGCTACTTCCTCTGGGAAAGCTCTCGGCTCCGCAATTGTCTACGGATGCTGGCTTGCTACATGCTGCAGATCATTAGCACATATTTGCTCCAGTCTTGACTTGTGCCTGTCTGCGTGTTGCTGCTCTTCAGTCACTGATCTTCAGGCTTCGGTACTCATCTGGGATCTCCAGCAGACTCTCACCTCACTGGCTGTCCTGCAGTCCCATGGTTGAGCAGCCATCTAGGACCACCTGTATCCTTGGATTTGTAAGTCTTCCTAATAGATCCTTTGGGATAAAATCTGTAAATTCTGTTTTGAAAAAACCCAACTGTGGTGTCCACCCCAGACCCCTGTTAACTCTTCCCAGCACCCACATGAGCAGAAATCACTGAGGATACAAGCTAGGTCTAAAAGTGCACTGCAAGACTTTGTCATAGCAAACATGTAAAAATACAATAAATGAATTCCTAGTAGATCTCCCCCAGGTGACAGACGGGAAAGTGCTCCAAAGCCTGCTCTACAGAAGGGATCCTTTGGTCTCAGTAGGGGGAAGTCGGCCGATTGTGCTTTCTGTTGCATTGCATTGTACTCTTTAACAATGTGGGTACTGCTTAAAGTTTTTAAGTGTCATCTGTAACAAATTATTGTATAGCAAAATGTGGCAAAAGCTTTAACTATGGGTTTTTTTTTGAAACATCACTTGGAACTACTTCATTGTAGGATTCCAACTATGCTGGCTTTCCAAAAGAATGTAAAGGAAATTTGAAGCCAAAAATAAATATTATTGTCAATAAACTTTTGATATGTAAATATTACATATTTCATTTCATGAAGTACCCTCATAAGCATGTACTTTCATACTGTTGTTTCACATTTCTTCTAGGGAAAAGTTTTAATTGCTGTCTTCTTCAGCAGTGTTTTTAAAAGCTCAACTTTAACGTAGTTTTCACTGGTATCAGTTAAGTTTTATGAGCATCATGTGAGGTGGGGACTCCCTCCATATGGTCCTGTCCATCCTTCCCACACCCCAGGGCTACTCTGGGTACTGGTGACCTTCTCCCCAGCACAGTCCAGCACAGCAAGCACCTGCCACCTTATCTGCACACCTCTTCCATTTGCCAATTTCCAGTGGAGCCTTTGGTCCCATCTGCTGGGGTCTCTCCCTAAGTCTGCCCGTGGGATCCAGCGCTGCTCTGCCTGGGGGATCACTTCTCCTGCTGTGACTGTGGCTCTTGTCTTTGAGTTATTCTCTGGGGGACTAAAGTTGCTTTTGTTTTTATTTTCCCATTTCTAATTTCTCAGTGTTTCTTCCCAGTCTTTGTAGCATGTATGCTGTAGGTAGGACAAAAGTATGTATTTGTTTTAATTTCTGGGAACTGGAGGAGATAAAGAGGCCAGTGGGAGGGTGGCCAATAGGGACAAAGTTAAAGGAAAAAGTGTACTCTGTTGCACAGTGCTGTGACTGCAGTTAATGGGAATACATTGTATTTCTGAACCCTCATTCAATATTCTCCCCTGAAAGACATGGTAAACCCTGGAAGTGATAAATCCGCTAATGTCCTTTGTTTGCTCACCACGAAATACACAAGTCATGAACAGCCACACCAGACCCCCTCCACAATGACTGGGTATCAGTTATGGCAAAACTTACAAAAATTCAGTTTTGAGTTCTAGGACTGATGTCATTGCTATATTCAAAAATTAAATAGCTTATTTCACTTAAGGAACTTTAATACAACTATCGATAATTTGGGCACATTATTAGAGGAAATCTCTTGGACATGTTCTATGATCTGACAGTGTGATTCTCCACAGATAGGTGATTTTTCTTCTAGCTGATTCTATTTTTTTTTCAGATTTATCAACTGACATCATTGCAGCCTCTGCTTTTTTTGGTCTTTAATTAGTAGAAGTAGATGCACAGATTTTCTGCAGTGCAAATGCATACTGCTTCGGTGCTTTTGGGAGAAGATATTAAATACTGAAGCTTTATGTTTATTTTTGTTCTTATAGTAGGTTTCCCGCAGTCATCCTGAACACCATCACGCTAATTCCTGTGACAAAAGACAAGGCACTAAAGCAAACACTCCATGGTGACAGCTACGCACACCTGCAGGCCCTTCTTGTCATCTCATAGGGGTCCAGAATCCAAGCTGGTAAAGCCTTCTTTGCTGTCCCGGGTCACTCCGTCCCCCAGGGGCCTTCCCCGTGCTCGGCCTTGCCACAGTGCCTGCATTCCACAGCTCTCTGTCCCCTTTAACAGGGACCATGCCTTGTGCTTAACCTGACACATACTGAGTAGATACACACCAGCCACTGTAATGTCTTAGTCATAACTCCTTCACTTTTGAGAACTTGGCAAGAAAAATGAAAATATACAAATACTTGTCATGATGAATTAACAAAATAGACGTGAAAGTTTAATGAAAACTCAAGCTTGAATTCATCATTCCCTGTTAACTGTGCTTTTTGGACTAACTTACTTGTAGGAGTGGAGGGTGGGATGGGGTAAATGCATAGATTTGGGGGGCAGATCTGTGCACTTCGTGTCTTTTCTGCCAAGATCCAGTTTTTTTAATTCACTTACTTTCATGTTGGATACTAGGAAAGTGGGGACAGGTCTGGGGGTGAAGTAGCCCTTCACACAAGTTCATTAAGTTACACTCTATGCTCAAGAGACTGGCACTTATGGCATTGCTGAATTGCTGATGTAATCTTCACCACAAACCAGAAAAGTAGAGATTCTTCTAAGAACACTTGACAGAAAAGGAAGATAGGGGAGAGTGAAGAGGCAGCCTGTGGGACCATCACGCGGCCTGGCCTCAGTCTGTGCCTTGTGGTTCCCTGGAGAAAGGAAGCTGCCTGAAGAGAAAGGACTCGGCCTGTACAGGCTCCAGGCCAGGCTGTTTCTGGGACTCTGTGGGCCACACTCTTATTTGGGGAGCTGCGGAAGGGGCAGAGCTGTTCCAAGAGAAGTGTGTACTTCACTTCTTCCAGTGAGGACTCTGTAAAGAATCTAACTCCTGGTACAAGCAGTACTGGGACTCAAGGTCATGAACTGTCTTTGGAGGAGCACAACATCTTGCTGGCCTCTTCTCAGGGTGTGCATGTGTCCGTGTGTGCATATGGTGTGCGTCACATGGAAAGATAAGTGTGTGTGTAGTGACTGGAACAAGGCTAGAAAAATAGCTGGCCTCAAAGTCTTCTCAGCCTCTTACCATCATCATTCGTCCACTGGGAAGGGCTGGCACACTACCAATGCCAGACAGCTATGTTTGTTTAAACGTTCTGATTTCTAAACAACTTCCCGCTATTACTCCCTACTTAGATTTGCTGTTTTTATCCACTTGTGCAAATGAATTATTGCCTGAACAAGAAATAGGCCAGGAGAAAAGATGAAAGAGACATTTGGGTGGACATATCGTACATCCAGACCCACAGTCCCAGCTGCAGCCGACTTTCCAAGTGTCTCCAGGTCATATATATTTTCTAAAGGGGATCAGCTACCAGGAAGCTGGAGCTGAGAAAGTCCAGACTGGTTTATGACAATGTCCTGCTGTTCTCTTGGCATAATTTAACTCCGAGTCAACAATTATTTTCTATATCATGTGACTTGACAATATTAATTGAATACTTCCCTTCAGAATTCGAAGCCAACATTTTATGATATTTCCAGAGGTCAAAAGGTAACTGCTTTCTGTGCAGTTGGTTGTTCTGTGTATAAAAGACCTTAATGAAATGTGCTAAGATGTGTGATCGCTTATTTTGGTGCTCAGTTCCTGAGGTAAGAGAGAAACGGGATCTACCAGAAGATGGGACTGCCTGCTGATAACGGAGGTCAAGTTTGTTTGCCCAAGAATCTGCTTCAGGCTTCCCTCATCTCGCTGTGTTTATGGCAGGCATGTAAACAAGCAGCCTTGGAGACACAGCGGCTACACTCTCTGTTTCCAAAATACTGATCCAAAGTCCATTCATAAATAGCACTTCCGTTAGGCAAAGGATTGATAAGTGAGACAAGCAGTTGGTCTAAGTTTGATAGGGTTTTGACTCCATGTTATAAACTTGTGACTAATAGGCTCTATGAATGAAGAAGAAAATAGAATAAATGTGAAAGTTTACATTACCCTTGCGTCCTAAACAAAACTTTTAGATGGAAAAGGAAAGGATAGGGAAGGAAAGGATATGGGCTTCTCACACAGTGGGGGCCCTGCCATTTCTGGCTAGTTGCACTTCCACAGTCAGGAGAATGGGTTGAGACAGCCTCAAAGATTCTCTTTGAAACATTCTTTCAGATGACATTAGCCCAGCTTACCAATTTTAATACTTAACTTCCATGTAGTATTCTAAATCTAGAGAATATGAAATGACATTCAATATGGAAAACTAGAGTCATTGATTTAAAAATTAATATTTATTTATAATAAATGATAAATGTTTCTCCTTAACTATTCATTTGGAAATAAATAAGCACCACTTTAGCTTTCTACTTGAAGTATATGTGTATGTTCATGTATGTATCTACAGATAATATTCCTAAGTTGCCTTGAATCACAGTATAATTTAGAAATGAAACCTTTTCATTGTTTAGAAATTCTGTTTAAAGTAATTTTTAAAAGTAGCAACAGGTGCTATTTTGTGCTCACATGAAGAAAAACTGAGTTTGAAAACGAAAGGACTAGGTTCATGGGCTCTAGAGAGGTTCAGAAAAACAGCATCATGCGGGATTTTGAGGCACAGTAGTGTCGCAATCACTCACAGTCAACATCAGCTGAAATTTCGTGAACTCTTCATTTTGATCCAATGTGATCTTTTGGGGGCTAAATTCTGACAAAGCACATAGAGTCTTAACCTGCTTCATCCTCTCCCTTTGCCCCTGCAACCCCTGCAGCTGAGGTGAATAGCTCCTGGGCCCGCAGGGCACAACCCCTTCACGACAGCCGTGTGAAGCAGTGCACATGTTTATTGGATGAATTTAGTCACGCCACTGAAAACAGATAATTTAAAGCATTCTGTACAGTACATACGCAGAATTGTATCTGTTAACTGAAAAAATAAAAATAAAATTTATGAAAATGTTCACATATGGGAAAAGTTTGCAATTTTACCAAGTTTAAGAGTCAGGTAGCCATTTCATTTGTCGGTGTATCTCTAATCTTGTTTGTACTCTATGTAATTTCTGTTTTTCTACATTTCTCTAGTGAAGAAAAATTATGTTCTTGTTCACTTGTAAGGTTACAAGTGTTGCTTTCAGAACATCTGCCACTTTGAATTTCTCTCCCTATGAAGAAAATCATTCGCTTTTTTTTCAATTACAGAGTAATTTGCCATCTTCTTCTTTTCCTTATTTTTCTCAGACAAGCTCTTACTATAATCCAGATTGGTCCTGAACTCACTATGTTGCTCACTGTAATCCTCCTGCCTCAGCCTCCAATGTGTGGAAGGCACAGGCATGTGCCACCACACCTGGTTTAAACAGCCACACTGGGGAACCTGGTGCTCTAATTCTTAGCCACGCTCCCAGCCCAGTATGTCATTTTTCGTGGAAGGTAACAGATGAGTTGTTATCTGACCTTTTTATCTTGACAATCAGCCAAAAGTTTTGAATACTGGAAAAAAGTAAGGGGTGCTGCCTGCTTTTGCAGAGACCATCGGCCTGGAGGAGGGAAGGGCTGGCTAATGAGGTCCCTGGCCAGAGCCAGTCGGAGAGGGTGGGCTCACTGGGCATTGCTTCCTCCACAGGGCTTGGAGCATCACTTGCAGGGCACCTTGCAAAATGCAAAAGTGAGCTTGGCTTTAAACTCTAATTGGCGACCGTGAGGTCTGTCAGAGCACCACGCTCTCTGCAACTTCTGTCTCTTCCCCAACGTCCAAGCGGCATTTCAAATAGATTCAGGACACGGAGGCAGCCACGACAGTGCAGCTGAAGATACTCAGGTAGGCAGGGGAAGGGAGACCCCCAGAACCGCGTCAGAGAGTGGTGAGAACGATGGGTTAAGTGTGTTCAGAGTGATGGGGAGAGTTGCGAATTGGGTGGGGGGCAATGGAAATATATTTTAAGCTATTTGCTTTATTTATTTATTTATTTATTTATTTATTTATTTATATTTAGAGCCAGGGTCTCGCTCTGTACTCCAGCCTGGTCCTGAACTCACAACAGAGCCCAGGCTGGCCTCAAACTCAGGCAATCTTCCCGCCTCAGTCTCCCGGTACTGGGATTACAGGCATGTGCTGCCACACCCGTTGTATGTGGTGCTGGGGAATTGAACTCAGGGCCTTGAGCTTGCTAGTCAGGTGCTTTACCACTGAGCTATTTCTCCAGCCCCTGAAAATGTATTGTTTAGTGTAATAAAAAATTTAAACTTAAACATTTACAGTATTTTTGTCACACCTCTAATGTCCTCTCTGCATGTGATGTTTGTATGGTATTGTTGCCAAAGAAATTTTACCTGATTATAATTTTGAAAAGCAAAAATAAAACAGAGCAAATACAAATAGTGAAATGCTTTGCTAGACAAATTGTTTGGACTGTTTAAAAGAAAACGCAAACAAATAACAATAAAAATTATTTGAAAAATAGGTCAAAATGACTGCATGATGGGCTATCTGGGCCAGAAAGACTTTTCCGTATTGAAGTAGACAAAATAGTCATCCCCATGAAATGCAATGATGCAACTTTATTAAATTGTATCATTTTGAAAAGCTTTGTGGACAACTGGAGGCACAAGATTATGGACCGGTTACTTGATGCTATCACGGATTTATTGTGAGTATTTTAGATGGGGGAATAATTCTGCGATTTTGCAGAACTTCCATATCTCAAGAAAGCATATGTAGCATATCTATGAACTTGAGTTCTCCATTTCAAGTGGATAAAACATGTTGCTCATGTGGAAAGAGGAAAAGTATCAATGGATGAGTGTATAAACACGTGGCGAGTGAGAGTGAATAGATTAGACTTGTTCATTCTATTTTTAAAATTTACAGTAGACCGTGCATTTTTAAAAGATGAGGTGGAGCGGGAGGAGACACTTCTGTTGTTTATCATCTGCTACTCATATTTTCCAAGTAAAAAATCTGCTCCTCCCAAGCTCTCCCCAAACTCTCTCATTGGGCCACTAATGTAAACAACACCAGTAACATAGCACCCTGAGGAACCGCTGAGCTTTGCACCTAGCTCCCTCTCTACAGGGAGCAAATATTCTTTCTTTCTCATTTCTCCTGCCCCCCACCCACATTTTCCCCCATTCTCTAAAGGGAAGATGCCCAGCTACCTGAACACGCCACGGTACAGGACAAGGCTAAGGTGGTTTCATCATTACTAATGCTGTTTTTTTTTCCTGCACATTTTCATGATTTTCTCACAAGCAAGGAATTTTAAGGCACAATTGAAAATTGTATCTTCCAGCTTCAGCAAAATGCCATGACCTAAAATCCTTAATCAACTCCCACATGTGAACCAGTTAAATTATGTGGAGTTATGAGGAATCCTCACAAAAATGAAACATGCATTTCCCGCGTTAGTCGTCACACTTGTCTTTATGTCACGTCAGTCTTGTCCCCCCATGCATTCGGTATGCATATTGTTTCAGTCATTAGTTTCTTAATATTCAAGTGCTGAGTAAGTCACTGAGTGTGTAGGGGCCTGGGGACTCGGGAAGCCCGAGAATACGTGACTGATGAATCTAAGTGGAAGGAGATCTCCAGGAGGTAAGTTAAATAGGAAGAACATAGTGCAAAAGGCCAAGGAGGAGAAATAAACTGAAAAAGAAAATGCAGAAAGAATGAAAGAACAGAAACCAGAGATAATCTTGGCTGGCTGACAGAAAGAGAAGCTGTGTTCACACTGGTTTGTTTGCTCTTCGACACGTTCCACATGCGTGGTCCTTGTCGTGTGGTTCAAAGGCACCTCTTTAGCCACTAGTGAAAACTTCCTGTATTTCCAGGAAGCTTCACAGAGTAACAAAGGGGAGAAAGCGCAGATGGGGGAAAACCCCAAGAAAGAAGTGTGAATGGATCCGAGTTCTACGACTTAGAGAAATGGTTAAAGAAGATTAAAAACGAACAGCAAAGAGTGGAGGGTCCCGGGAATGGGTGTGGCAGGGATGCTGAGCAAGTGGCAATCAGCGGGAAGGACCCCAGGGCTGCAGCTCCTTGGAAATTTTTACTTGCTGCTCCCATAAAGTAACCGTAGACAGGCCTCAACAGTCCACCTCCAAATACACTCGAAGGGACACTAAAAACAGACCGTGTGGCACCATTGTGTGTGTCACATATGAAATAGTTATTGCCATAGCAAATGTTTCAGAAACTGAAGTCAAGAGAGTTCAGAGACATGCTGGAAAAGAGGGGGAGTTGGGCCCAGAAGTAACAATTAGGGAAATGTCTTAAACACCACCTCTGTTTGGGTTTTCTCCTGCCTCTCCACGCTTCCCACTTGGGTTAGTCACCGTCCGCAGCTTCCTTTCATGTAGCTCAGGGTGAGCTCACACAGAAAATAAGGAGCCCACGTCTGTATGCTAGCCCTGCTCTAAAAACAGCTGCGATGCCTCTGCTGTGGCCCGGGAACCTCCTCTGACCCACTCTTTTTCCAGTACCTTCCCATCTGCTCAGAATAAACACCACTGGAAAAGCTTACTTCAGTCATCTTGGTAAGCCCTTCCCCCAGCCCTGAACTCATGCCCGCCTTCCCCGTGGGAGAAGGGCGAACGCCATCCCTACACGGACCAGGAGTGCACCACGTCCTTGGTCTGCTCCGCTAAGCAATGGGGAATGTTTATTATAAATCTGCACGAAGCAGTATGTCACTGGAAGACACTCCTTGAGGCCATTATTCTACCTATAAACAGAGTGCTCCTGGAAAATTCCATTTCATTCTTAGAAAATTGTCCAGGGCCAGATGAGACACTAGAGATGTGTCATAGTGATGCCGTTGCTGACTCTGCAGCTTGTGGAACCAGGAATGTCTACAGATGGAAATAAAAATGGAATGCATATAACATTACAGACGTTTTTAGACGTGGACCTGCCCACAGCCTGGGATATCTGATCAGCAGAAGGGGACCCCGATGTGACCTCCATTCTTCTCTGCCACGCCATGCACCGTCATGTTGGAGTGAGACTGAGTATAGAAGTCTGTCTCTGAAGAACTTCTTCCAGTGGCTGTCCTACAGCCTTGTCTCTTGGGATGACATTGAGTCAAATGGTAACTGAATAAAGGAGGAAGAAGAACCAAAGAGAGGGAGAGAGACAGAAACTGCACAGGGAAGGGTTGACATCCCCCGTCCCAGCAGCACCACCCGTCAGTCATCTTTCTGTTGCTCTCCGAGTCCCCAGGTTCCTACTTATTCAATTCAGTGCTTTCCTTGTCATGCCAGTAATGAGAAAGTGTCACTGCCACCATCATGGGCATTACGAATTATTCCACACTGATATCGGGACCCCAACTGTGATGTGCACATATTAAGTGCCCAAAGAAGGAGGTGGGACAAAGTCAGGTCACCGTCTCTATCTGGTCACCATCTAGTGCTTCTCCAGGAACTCAGGCCCCTGGCCCTCTCTTACCGCCGTCCGTCTCACCTCCGAGGCACCCTTGTGGGTACAGAAGGCTCAGGTGGAACAGTTTGCATGCTGTCTGTAAGCATCCTAAAAAGGCATCAAACCACACGAACAATACAAACACTTAACGTACCTAAGAAAATAATTCCTACAAAATTCTGAAATGGTTTAATTTTGTTGTTTTTATTAAACATATTGAATCCCCCGAAAATAAAGAAAACAATGAATTTTATGGGAAGTGTTTGAACTAAACAAAGCTTTCTTTCATATCAATATGAAAAACAAATATCCAAGTGACTTGCTTCAGTCAAAGAAGGAGAGAAACAGTGTTGCAAACACCCACTCACAGATGTTACCAAACATCACAGTAGCCTGATGTTCAAGTAAAATGGAAAACAACCTTCAACTATCTTCATGTCTTGATTGCTATTTCCTCTCCTTCGAAAGGCCAGTGACCTGAGCCTGTCGGTGAAACTGAGTGCCTGCTCTCTCTCTCTCTCTCTCTCTCTCTCTCTCTCTCTCTCTCTCTCTCTCTCTGTGTGTGTGTGTGTGTGTGTGTGTGTGTTTTCTCCTGTAGAGGAGATTGAATGAATGAACCCAAGGCCTTCACACTGAGCTACATCTCAGTTTCCCTTATTTATTATTTTATTTTATTTTTCTAAATTTTGAGACTAGGTCTCACTAAGACGCTGAGATGCCAGGCTGGGCTTCAGCTCGAGATTCTCCTGCTTCTGCCTCCCAGAGTGCTGGTATCACATCGCCCTTAGTTTATGTTTTCATTTTTAGAGCAAGTGGCTACTTTTCATTCTACGAAGAAATTTGAAAACATATAAGAGTTGCAAATGTACTAATTTCTGAAACTGCATCATAGTTACAATCAATTACAACAAACAGGAAACCCTACCGAATAAAAAAGTTACATAAGATTACAATTCTCTTAGACTTGTTTTTCGTACTCGAAGCACATCCTCCCTGCTGCCCCATGTGAATACCTGCATTCACCCTGCATGTAAGCCAGTGTCCACAATCCTTCTTCCTGAAGATGTTTCTTTGGTTCCTCTGGCCTGTATCAAAACAACAAGATGATCATTGACCAGACATTCCCACTGGGAGTTAAGGTTAGGTAACTAAGGTCACCATCTTATCTGAAGTTCTCTCTCTAGGAAGCCAGCTCCTAATCTCACCAGAATTATCTTTCCCGTCTCAGTCCCATAACCTGCCAGATGCTTTTGCCCAGCAGGCATTTGCTTCTAGAGGCAGCCGTCTCTTTTTCACACCTAAACAGGGAATACTGGCTGTCAGTTCATCACACACACACACATCTGTTGAGATTTTTGGCAATCAATGGAGAGCGAATGAACAGATAACAATCAATCTTCATCACGGTTAGGTCTTACGTGTTGCAGTCCTACAGATGTGGCCAAGGGCGAAGTTATGAAAAACAGCAAAATGAGCAGAGTGGTATGCTGTTTCCTTGACTTTCACTTGTTCGTTATTATCTGTTAAATAAGTCAACCGCTAATTAAAATCTACAGCAAGAATATTTTAAAAATTAAATGAGGATATTATATTTTATGGTTTATAAACAATACCCCAGCAACCTGTACATATTATATGCATAATAAATATTTCTTGCTTAGAGCTGATTTATGTTGAGTAAGATGCCTCGGTTAAGGTGAAAATGTTTAATTTAGGAAAGGGTTATTTATTCTTTTCCAGCTAAGTGACCTTGATGACGTCTTAACGCTACCACCTTGCCCTGAGAAGGCATGTTTTGGCTATGTTTATTTGTTTTCTGAGTGACTGTCTGTCCCCATTGCCTGGTATGCAAGCGCTGCTCAGCCCCGATTGGAAGGACAGGGCCAAGGCAGGTCCATGGTCGCTGTGACGAGATGGGTCACTCTCTCCAGAACTGTGGTCAGGAAATTGGAAGCTACCTTCCACAGGGCAGAAAGCCTCCTGGTAATTGCCATGTGCTGCGACTCTTCCTCCTGTGTGGAAAACAGAAATAAACTGTGCATTTTCCTCCTGAGCCCACTGAGTTTACCCGTTTGGCCCAGGGGTATATTTTGCCAGATGACATTACTTAGTAAAGTTATTATTATATGGTCAACACCTGCCCCATAAATATAGAATAGGGAAGTTATATTGTATTTGTGTTTGGTGAAATGAAGTGTTATGCAAACTCTCATGTGGTGAAGACCTTGGGTGCTCCCTGTACTTAGGGGAGCGCCATGCCACTTAACGTATACCAAATTTGGGAAGCAAACAAGTTGACTCGGGGTTCAACTCTCCGGGTCTCTCTGACCAGAGGTTGGCTCATTCTGCTTTTAATGTATAGTTTTAACTAAGTTAGAATTATAAGTAGATTTTAACCTTTTAAATTTTTAAATTAAACTTCTGACCAAATAGCTACATGTGTAATAAAAGGCAAAACTGAATAATGGATTGATAGCATTTTCTCTTCCTAGCTTAGGAAGTCTCAAGAAGTTTACTTCAAGATTAGATATTATTGAAGATGTCATTAGAAAAGACCAAGATTTCTTCCCGTCTAGAGCAACATGACATAATGGGGAGGGAGACCAGAAGCCAGGGACATTTGGACTTCTCTTTCAGCTGCTCTTTCTAGATCTATGGTCACACACAACTCACTTCAATTTTCTGAACCTTCATTTCCTTATTGAAAAACATAGACTCTGCTGTGTAAAAATTTTTTAATTGTTTAGAAGGAATTTAGGCAGGAGAGCAAACAATCTTTGGCAAAGAAAATGATGATATGAATATATTGTTTCTGTAATTGCTATTGATACTATTGATCCAGTATTTTCTCTAAAAATATTTCAGGATCTAAATATTCTGGCACTGTAGATATTTTCCATCTATCTTTTTGTGAGACAGGAATTGGACCATCACAGCCGCCAACAGCATAGCCACTGTTGACCGCCCACAGCGTCCATCTGTAGTTGAATAATGGGTTGAGAGAAGTATGAGACAGTTACAACACTAAGATCTCTTCCGTTTGGCCCATTGTCATTGCCACTGAAGAGGAATTAGCACAGGTCCTTCCTGAAGAGTCACAAAACAGAAACTGTGGGGTCAAATCCCTTGACTTACTAAGCAATGACCTTGCTTTTTGCAGCTGGGGATCTAAGTGCTGTTGAGATGAACTCTGAATGTTCCCATAGGGGGACTGAATTCAAAGCAGAAGGAAACCGCACCTGGAGTTTGCAAAAGTGGAGCTGCAACTCCCTGTTGTCCTCAGATCCAGGGAAACAATGCTACGGGGTGGAAAGAGCATTCATACTGGTCCTGTGGAGAAGCCTGAGCCTTCTGTTGGAAAGCAGCCCAGTGAGGGACGCGCCGTGAGAGAAACAGGCATGTTCCTAACCTTCTTCGGGTGAGTGTAAGCAATCCAATCACCTAATCTCCTCCCCTCTCCTTCAGGAGCAGAGTGCGCTACTACAGAACTTGCTGTGGTGGGTTTCACCTCACACCTGCAACACAGGTGCCCAGAAATGGAATACACAAGCTGAGCAAACAAAAATGTGCAATTTTTGTGGAGAATTACACGATGTTGGGCCAGTCATGGCTACTAATAAAGTCTTCGAGTCTCTGTCTAACATCGGAATCAGGAAACAATTGGTCATTTTTGTATGCAGTGGCATTCTTTTTTTTAACTGAGAAAGATGTACAAAAAGTAATGTAAAAATATTTTGGGAATATATAAAGGTTTAGAAAAATACAATTTCATCATTTTTTTCTTATTCTAGGACTTAGTGTGTTTACTTTCTTTTTTATTGTGGCAAAAATCACAAACTACAAAGTTTACAGTCAGAGCAATTTTGACACATGCAGCTCAGTAATGCTAATTACATTTATGCTGCTGTGACCCCCTTCGCCTAAACCTTGAGATATGTAATGTGTGCACACATATGTAATTGGTTATTTCGGATGCAAATTTTAACATTGTACAAAATGATTTTGCAAATATGCCAAAATATGTATTTTAACTTTCTACTAAAACATTATTTCTCCAAAGATATAACAATTCTTAAGAATATATATATATAATATGTATCAATAACATTTTAAGTAAACTTACATATGTATGTGTATATAACTAAAGTAAACTATGTAGTCTGTAAGATTATATTTATTATTATACAATTTTCTTTTAAACATAACAGTCTAGTGGAGGTCTGCTTGTATCAGCAAATAGAACTCTGCATTCATTCACTGAAATTGTGTGTTTGATCCGTCATAACTGTGCTAACAGCTTCCACTTTTATCTTGCCTTTGAATAATTTCTGAGGTTTAAAATGCATATTTAGAAAAGCACACACACAAATTAACGCACGGTTGTAAGCTCAGTTCACCTGGACCAACAATAAGTTGTTGCTAGCACCACAGACTCTGCCATCAACTCCCAAGAACAAGCACTTTCCTGACACGTAACAGCACAACTTCATTTCTCCTCTTTTTGCATGTATGTAATCAAAATCATGTATGATATTCACTTTGGCATCTGGTTCCTTTTATTCAACTTAGTACTGATGAATTTTATCTAAGTCTGTAAATGCTGGTGGCGTGTTCATTTTCTATCATGTTTTATTTCAGTCACTCACTAGGGGATGTGATTGTGTCACATTCCAAAAGTCACACAAATACTCTTACGTGCGTGAACCATTCCAGAAATAAATGTGACTTTAACAATGGCCTTTGGTCAGTAACTAAGGAAGAGGTGTCAGGGATACGGGAGGAATTATTTCCCATTGAGTGTTTTCTGCTACTATTTAAAATATTTTTGCCATGTGCATTTTTAACTGCTTTAAAGTTTAGATTTTAATTCATTTTTTCTTTATTATAATAAATGTCATTTTATCACTCCCTCTTAGCCTACAAAAAGCAATTCTACTTGAACCTGTAGTTGCTAGAAGTCAATCTCATTCTTCGTGGAAGAATAAAGCACAGTTTTTGAGTGGTTAATTCCCATCCTTAAGTCGTTGTATTCAGAGCAAGGAGATGTGAAATAGAACGCAAAATTTAAAAAGAAGCATTGAGAAAAAAATAAACAGTCAATACCTAGAGGTTTATAAATATAACTGCTCTTCTGTACTGTGATTAGAAAAGTCATAAGATGTATATCTATATCCAGTGTCTCTGTATATGAATCGTATCTATCTTGTATGTACACTTGCACTTCCCATTCACAGGCTCCAGCCTCCTCTTGGGTAAAGGCAGGTGACTCTTACATCTCTGCCTTCCATCCCAGCCTATAAATTTCTAGTCACCTGACACAGAAGCCAAGCAGAGCAATATTAAGCTGGCATATAAGAACATGAGCAGAGGCCTCAATAGCGTTAAAGGACAGAAAATGCAAGAACAAGGTACAGACTTAAGAAATTGGCCGCATCAAGACTTAATTTTTTATCTATATGAGTGTAATTACTTGGGTATTTCAAGGTCAGACAAGCAAGTTCAAGAGACTCGACTCTCCGGGAGAAATGCAGGTGTGGACAACACACCTGTCTACAGTTCCTCACCACCTCCAGAACCAAGACTGACTTCTCTAAAATGCAACATAGAGTTCAAGGCCCCAGGAGGAGGAAAAATACATCCCCTCTTAAGTATCACAGCAAAGAACTAAGGACAAGGACAATGTGTAAAAGTAGCAGTGTCCTAGTTACTTGTTCCCTGGGGGGACAGAATACATGAAGTCCATGCTAAGAGAGAAAAGGTTTATTTTACTTCACAGTTTCAAAATGCCTTTGGGCCAGCAATGGTGGGAGCATGAGTTACAGGTCTAGCTGGAGGACAGCTGTTCACAGGAGGGCAACAGAAAACCAGGTGCAGAAGAGGATGCGCTAGTGGATAGTCTTCCGGTTCAAGCCCTAATAGTTGCCTGTTCTGACCAGAGCCCACATTTTAACAGCAAAACGAAACTTGGGATACTCCACAACCTCTAAATGCATGAGGCTTTTGGGGCACATTCCAGATTGAAACTATAACAAGAAACTTTATAGCACTAACAGAAAGGGAAGACTTACACCAAGTTCTTATTGATTTCAGATCGGAAGACCGCTGTTGTGCTTCTGTGCCCCTTTCTCTTGGGCGAGAAGGATAGGTTACATTCACGATTAGAACTCAGCTTTGGAGCCATCGGGACTCACATCTGGACTTCAAAAATACATGCAATTGGTAGAGCCCCAGGCTGCAGAGATGACTTCCTGGTGCATCGTGGGGTTGTACTTCAGGACAAAAGGGGTGAACTGTCTCAGCGTAAGTGAACTGAGTATGTGAGCTTCGTATCCTTCATGCAAGTGTGCACACTTGTGTCAACTGGGTAGCTAAGACATACAATGACGTAGACATTGTTTCAGCATTTTGCTCCATGCATGCAATATATTAACATCCAGCTTCATCCTTTTTACTTTTTAAAAGGGATCTATGTCTCCTCCTTCTCATATGGTTATGAGACTGGGGTCATACTTGCTTCCACCTTCTTTTGCTTCCTGTGACAGAAAAGTCCATGTCCCAGATTTTACTTACAGTAGAGCCCATGACTGTGAACACAGTCATCAGCCAAGGGATGGAACGGGGCATGCAGACAGTGGAGGGATGGAGGGCAAACTGCTGGGACTCGCACTGGGCTGTCAGCTTGGATGGGCTCATGACTATCTCTCCTCAAATACAGAAGCCTTATCTAGGATGAAACCAAGTGACTCTCATTGGAAATAAAAAGTAGAGCTGACCAGGACAGGAGTTTATGCAAGCGCTATTAGAGGTGTGTTAAAACTTCCAACTGTGGACCAGAGGCAAAACCCACCTCAAAGCAAAGAGTTAAATCAACATGAGATCACGGATCCCAGGTGCAGTAGCTCAGGGGTAGAAACCCAGCCCCAAAGCTGTTCGAGCCACGTGCCTTCCGGAAGCCCATCATGGGTGTTCCGCAAGTCACAGTCACTGTGGAATTGTATATGTTTTTATATAAAGAAAAAGGGTTTGGCTTGTCAGACTGTTGAAAATCATGGCATCATTATGTAAGACAAGTGTTTATTTTAATAGAGATATGACTTTTAAATGAGTTGAGCTGTGGTTTTTTCTCCAACATTTGGCTTTGACTGAAGAATCGGCCATTATTTAAAAGAATATAGAACTATCGAATAATCAATACATATTAAAATTAACAAGAAATAGTGTGCTAAGTGTGAATGCTTTTATAGTCAAAATTGGTGCTTACATTTGGTGACTACACTTTCCGAATCATGCCTAGCACGTGATCATGACTACCACGAATGCAGCAAGAGCTTGCCCCCTTGCGGAGAGAGGAACACAACCTGATAACAGGCACAGTGATAAGAAGCCCAGGAGGGCAAAGAAATTTATCTTCTGCTACAAAATGAGAAAGGTTTTGAATTTTCTTGAAGATTGACGGTCACAGGATAGGATCAACTGTGTGAGTTGAATCTTCACCATAACAAGCCAATTAGGCAAGTGAGCATAGTTCAGTTCGCTACACACGTCATCACATTTTTCAATGATGTCTTGAGAAAATGGGCGCTGCCCTGCCTTATTCATGCTGTGCCACGTAGAGCACACTGTATGTAGTGCCTTCATTTGATTGCTTTTCCCGTTTGCCCAGCTGAAATGACCCAACTATATTCCTCACCTGTGATCTGAGGGAGGCCCAGGCCGCAGCTCCCTGTAACAGGGAGCAGACGGCACCAGGAGTGAGCAGGTGTGGGAGGAGAGAGAGAGTGATTCACTGTCTCCCTTGACTTCAAAGGCTGTCCTCCCCCTCACCAGTCATTAGTTTTATGTCCTAAAGCTGCACCTTCTAATTAACTTGGGTTTTAAGCCGCTTAATTGCATGTGCTCAAGGTCCAGTGGTGGAGCAGGGAGAGTATGCATTGTTTATGGCTGGGTACACTGCTAGTGGGAGGAAGGACACTGCATTTCACACACACACACACAAACACACACAGACACACACAGACACACACAGACACACATACACACACACAGACACACAGACACACACACAGAAACACACACACACAGACACACAGACACACATACACACACACACAGACACACACACACATATACATTTATTCACATATATACATTTCACAATTGTTTATTGAATAATAAATCTCCCTGGGATTCAAAAAGACTAAGCTTATGAACTGATTTAACATGACAAAATGTTTTTAATACAATGTGCATGTTTACTATGCTTTTCTTAAGCTGCCTGAAGTTGTTTACCACAATCGGTTGCCTATAGTGATGGGCGTGTTACATGGAAGCTGAAGCGTGAGTTTTATAAAGTCAATATTATTTCTTGTGAAATGGATATTATATTCATTCCTTTAAAAAGTAAATATTAATTTCCTTTCATCCTGTCCTCTTGAATGAAGGATTAAATAATTGACTCTATAAATGACACTTTAAGATGCATGTATATGCTGTATAAGTTGCTCATACATATGAAAAATACTCATTCACCAAAAGTAGGCCTTAGAGCTTCTGTGAGTGTCATTCAAAGGCTTTGATGAAGAATTTAAGTATCCATTGGCTTATAATCACTAAAAGAAACTAGCTTGTGCTGTTTGGACCTTAGGAGTGATGGAAGAGACTAGTGTTCAGTGAGATGCAGTTCTAGCTGGCGCTGTCCTCATTCACTCTGAAGAGGGCAAGCAGGAATGGCATAATAAAAATTGAAGGTTTGCTTGTTTGCCTACCTACCAAAAGGTTATGCGTTTCAATAGGGTAAGATGTCTTTGAGTATTCTTTCACGTGAATCAGTAAAGATCTTTGAAATTTTCTCTTGGATACTTTAAATGCAATCTTCTTGGTGCAGAGGTGGGGTAAACTTTGGAGGACTCTAGGTCCTTGAGCTGTGGTCCCAGGTTGTTGTTAGCAAATAAGACCGTGGAATTGGAGTGGACATCCTTTGGCCAATTCCTTGTAGGGGCCAAGCTAATCATTTGGTTTTAATGAGACTCTTTTGAAATATAAAAATTTTAATGTTTTGCTTGAGGGTACTGTAGTTTTAATTACTCATATTTCACATGTGTTGAGCAGCATTTAAGCACAAGTAGTTGCCCAACTTAACATTTGGTGCATTTCTAGCCAAATTTAAGCTGAAGTAGAAAATGTCAGCTTCTTTCAGTAGGTTAAGAATGAAGACTTAGGGAAGGGCCATTGATATTTCCCACCTAACTAGGAAGTTTCAATTAGTCCAGAGCTTACATGACCTATTGTCCTTTATTTTTGTATATAGTGAAGTCTGCTAAAAAAAACTTTTAAAAATCTGAATCATATAGTTTTAAATTAGGAGATTATGAACACTTAATCATAACCAGATGTCTGGAATCTCATAACTAAAAATAAAAAGAGGAATAGATTAGATTGCATCAGTTTAGGACAATTACTTCATTGAAACGGATGTACCTAACTTTTTCAAGTTCAAGGACATTGCTTTTACGATCCAAATGCTTTACAGATTTCCAGGGATAGAAGCAATAATCTTACAAAGTTCCAATCAGAAAAGGTATAATCATCAAAACTATCACAAGGCCAAAGATACTTTAAAATACATGTATATGATTAAAGTTGTAATCATGTCTAGAGGCCTTAAAAAATAAAGATAGCTGAATCATTCTGCTTAGTATACTATCTCCCAGGTTCATCTCTGGTGTAGCGATGATACAATTTTCTTCTTTTAAAAGGATAAATAGTATTCCATGTGTGTATAATCACCAGAGTTTTTCCTCTATTCATCCACAGATGACAGTGGCTCTGCATTTTGCCTCGTTAATAATGCTGACATGCATGCAGGTGTATGGAAGTCACCTCCACACACTGATGTCACTTCCTCTGTGTATACCTACCCAGATGTGAGGCAGCTGGAAATGTGGCAGTTCCATTTGTTGTCAAGTTTTGCGAAACTTTGGAACTGTTTTCCTTAATGTCTGTAGAACTTCCATTGCCACACACAGGGTACTATGGTGTTTTCTTCTAGACACTTTCTAAAGCTTGTTTGAGTGCGTTTCTTTGCCAAAACCAATTGCGTAAGTGTGCAGTGAAACCTCATTCCTGATGGTAGGTGTTGCTGACCATTTCTTCACAGACTTCTTGGCTATTTTTATCTTCTATGTGGAAAAACATAGATGCAGTTCCATTGCCAGTATTCAAGTAGATTTATAAAATCCTGCATTGAGTTGAGTTTCTGTGATACTTTGGATCTAGTCCCTTATCAGAGATATGATTGGCAGATATTTCTGCCCACTCAGTAGGTTGTGCCTTCCTTGTAATGACTGTTTCTTTAGCTGAGCAAAGCCTTTTAGTTAGAAGTGATCACGATTGTTTATTTTTTTTCCCTTTTGCTCCTTCTGATTTCAGGTTCATATTCAAAGACTCATCGACCCGACCAGTGTCAAGAGGATTTTCCCTTGTGTTTTCAGTTTTACGGTCTCGATTCTTTTGTTTCATTCTTTAAACCACTTGAGCTGATTTTTAAAAAATAAAGTACAAAATGAGGGACTTGTTTCATTGTATTACCCATGAATATCCACTCTCCCCAACCCCTTATTAAAATGCCTGTTGTTTCCCACACTATGTATTCTTGGAGCTTCTGCTGGACAGTAATTGATGCAAATGTGTGGATTTATTCCTAAGCTCTTCCACTCAGTCCCACTGGTCTAGATGTATGTTTTTACACTAGTGTCATCTGTTTTGATTACTATGGTTTTGTGGCATATCCTGAGATCAGATGGGATCGGGCTCCGGGCTTTGTGATTTTTGCTCAAGTTTGCTTTCATTCTTTGGGATTTTGTGGTTTCCTATGAACTTTTGTATCTTTTTGCTATTTCGGTGAAAATGTCATTGTAATTTTAATAGGAACAGCCTTGAATCTGTAGGTCACTTTGGGTTGAGTGAGCCTATGACAATACTCCACTGTGTGAACATGAGACACATTTTATTTCCACGTGTCATTCTCCATATCTCTCACTAGTGTTTTATAGACTCTGGTGGACAGATCTCTTATTTTGTGGTTACATTTATTCCTAAGTATTCTTTTTTAGATAGTGTATGTGGGGCAGACTACTGTGTGTTGGCTTTATATCCTGACAATTCACTGATTTGGTTTATTTGTTCTATCGGGTTTTTATTCACTTGTCATTCATAATTCTTTGATCTGAACCAAGATGTTCTGTCTAGGATAGTGATAAGAAGGTCTCCACCTCAGGATCACATACCACTGTCTGTGACGTTATTTTCTGATCTATTTCTGTGGTTTTCTTTCGGTTTGCAAGAACATAAATACTTCCTGCCTTCCCAACCGATATGAAACTTTCATGTATGTACTTTCTTTACAAAATGGCCATCAATAAGCATCAATGAATAATTTATTAGATACTGTTGATTTATGGAATTGTTGCTTGTCTGCCACAATTCGTAATTTGTAATTTTTACCACATACTTTCGTTTTATATTATTCCTATCTAATATAATGTTTGTTTTGCTTAACATAATTTAATGAGATTTTAGGTATATTTTATACCCAACTATTTAGATGGTGCTCCCTTCACATTTACCCTGTTATTTTGAGTAGTTTTTAATGAAATAAGCTGAATGTTTCTTGCTGTAATGTGCACACTCTGTCAGTGATGGTGGGAGTCTTTAATTCCATTGTATTTGAAATCTTCTCAGCCTAAGTTTGTACTCACTTTGGTGCCTTAGGTCCCTGTACTCCTCTTTTCCTAGGGCTGCCGGTGGTGTAGGCAAATGTCAGGCCACCTACCCAGCTATACGCATGGTTCTATTTTGTTTCCTTGACCAGATGCAGCAGGAGGAAGGAGTTAAAGCCTGGTCACCAGTCTTCTAGACAAAAAATAGCTAAAAAAAATAGGGTAAGTGTAAATGCTTCCACTACAGTCCTCATCTGGGTGTCCTCTGTGGTCAGTGGCTGTGTGGAAAAAGAAGGGGAAAAAATCTATTTTCATTGATGAAAGACCTTCAAATACATTCTGTTTCAAAAACACCAACCACAAAGGTGGTTCCAGTCAGACTTTGCCTTCTTTTTCCAGGGACCTAAGGCACCAAAGTGAGTGCAAACTTAGGCTGAGTAGCTCCCAAGGGTCCCTGCACGTGCCACCGAACGGACTCGCTCTCAGGACGAAAGCCACGTAGAATATGACAACTGCAGCCAGGCTAGCTTCTCCTTTCACAGGGTAACTCCCCCTCAGCATCTTCACAGGCTTCTGGTCATTCTCTGTTGCCTGTTGGTAATTGCACTATTTTATTCAGTTTTTTCCTCTAGAGATGACAGTTGCTATCTGTCCAGGAGAAAGTCTGACAAGAATAACTCCATTGTTTCTGAGAGTAGAACTCCCCCATCAATCAGTGTCTCTAATCTTCTAGGTAAACGTGCTTCTGGCAGAGGGGAGTTAGCTCACTCAGTCCTGTGACCCAGCTTCAGCCTACAAAGACAGACACATTCAAAACATCCTCCGTTTGATTCATGACAACATGAGCAGAAAAATTATTTGCTCTCTGATAAATATTGTAAAAAATTTATCTGCATTCTATAAAAATACACCCTTACTATCAACATTTACTGGTAATTTCATAATCTCCTTCATGTGATGTGATATACTACGACAATTTTATCCCCCAAAATATAATCAAAATGGGTGTGAGATATTTATTGTCTTGTACTTCAATTTTTTTATAACTGTGGGAAACATTTTGGGTATATTGGTGGCACATAACATCTTGGTACACCCTAAAACTGAAGGCATTTTTTATTCGAAGATATAATAAAATTATATTTGCATAAATACACAACATTGAAAGCATTTTGACCAACTTCTCTAGAAAATGGGTGCCTTGGTTTCTCTTGGACATCAACACTATTCTATTTTCATAACGGTCACATCAAAATTAGTATACACAGGTTTATTCGTCTTAATGGCAATCTTCTTAAACTTGAAGTTTACATGTAAAATATTATTTTTGTTGCTGGCATTGTGTATGTGTGTGTGAGTGTGTTGTTGCATGTGCGGAAAGAGGCTAAGGTAAGTGTCACCATCTTTTAGAAAATAGAAGCAGGAACTGCATTATAAAATCAAGGTCAGCATGTCAGGGGTAAAAACTCCAGAAACACATATGATTCTTATGTGGATTGTAAAATAAGGGATTAAAGTCACCATATTTCCTGTCCAATAAGGAAAGTTCCAGCTGTAAAAATTAATGACAAAGCAGAAAGCATTATAGAATAGATAAAAGCAGTGTGGTTTAGAAACCGGGCATCTGGCCAGTCGTGACTATCATCTAATCCCGCAAATACATTTTGAAACCAAGCCTGTCACAACGAACTTGGGCCTAATTATCAGCATTTTGAAACCTTCCACAGAGAGAGCAGCTCTATGATTGCTGGAGGCCTCAGCCTGGTGCCATGTGGAGACCAGACAAAGTCAGAACATGCGCGTTCGGATGTGCAGATTCCCCCTCATCTCAGCCCCAAGCTGTTAGCATCGCAAGGGTGCTAGTCGTGGGTGTCAGACATCGAGGCAGTTAGCTTATGGATACCTGCTCTTCTGGTTTGGGGGTGCAGTAGGAGATTGCCATGGCTGACAGCCTTTGTAGGATGGGAGCCTCCAAAACAGGGAGAAGAAACACTGGAAGTTATCACTAAGGCAAGAATCTTACAGAAGCAGCAGTGGCATCAGTGTTACGTTTGCTACTGAGGAGAATCTAGCACTGTGAAATAGTTCGCTGGTAAACAAAACCCTGGGCTTCAGTCTGTTAGCAGAATACTTCCTCTCAGAGATACTCTTTTTTTTTTGAAACAGGGTCTCGCTCTGTAGCCCAGGCTAGTCCTGAACTCTATAAATCCCAGGCTGATCTTGGACTAAAGATATTGAATTTCTTTTGTACATTTAGAATTTACGTAGTTTTTCCTAATTTGAACTAGATATACAAGTGAGTACTTCATGCCACTTTATACACTTTTTCCCTAATGTAAGTGTGCTTTTTAAAAGACTAAGACATTTGGTTAGATGCGCTACTAAGCACTTGATTGACTTCGTGTGGACTTTTTCTGAAAGGCTTCTCCTCACCCTCAGCTGTGAGTTCCCAGAGCTGAGGCCCGCTGAGGCTCCCACCTCATCAAGGTGTGGATCTTCCACCAGCTGAGATTGTTTCCACTGACATTATTTCTAACGAGGAAACACTGAGAAGACTCAGCTGGACACTCGAGGAGACGTCAACCCAGGAAGATTCTGGCGTCATCACCTGGTGTCCTTTCTTCATCCTGCTGGTCACTGCCATGTCCCGGAATCCCATGGGAAGACGCCCCCGTTAGCTCCCAACCCTCGGCCTGTGGTGTGACCCAGCCTCTCAGAACCCACGCGCCCATCCTTCTCCCCTGTAAACAGTGCTGACTGAGTACACACTATGTTCCACACACCGTTCCGGTGCATGGCACAGATCACTTCAAGAAATACTGATCCCTCCCCAGGTACGGTTTACATCCAAGTACAGCCTTGTTGAGGTCCACATTCAAACACTGTATAGAGACTATTTCTAATAAAGTGGCTTTGTGCTAAATTTTAATTTTTCTGAGAGTAACGGATAGAGACGAGTGTGTCTCTTAGCAGCTAGCAGTGTGTGTAATGTCCCCTATTTCTCCTCTGTTTTATCACTTCCTGTTTCCCTAGCCTCACTCGGGCTTTTTGTTCTTGTCTTCTGCAGCTCCTGAGCTAACTCTTACAGTCTAGCCTACCGTTCATTTTCTTGTTTTCTCACTGCTTCATTTCTATCCATTTCTATGATTAACTTTTTTGAGGAAGCTTTGCTTGATTCTTTGTTAAGCACCTCAGCCTTCTATGGAGAAGGGGGAGGGAGGTAATCCACTTTTATAGTTTCCATAATGGTTAAATTGTGTCAGTGTCTGAGCCAGCAGGTGCCTAGACGTTCGGACCCCACCCCTCGGCTCTCGCCACACTCAGACCTGCGGACCCAGCTGCAGCGATGCCGTGGCCCCGTCCATGCCCACATCACAGAACCTGTCACCCTAACTCAACCAAGTACACAAACACACAAGCTACACACAGGGACAGGAATCAACTCATATGTGCCCCCTTTTCTCTGGAAATCACTGACAGTTTCTTCTTTGCTTCAAATTTATCAGAGATGCACTGCAGCAGGTTCTAGGGTTGACGTATGCAGATTCCTTGAGATCCTGGTGTTTTTCCCCGCCCCACTAATCTCCTCTACTTGAGTCTTGTTTCCTGGTCCCTTTTAAGGTCTTAGTTTCCTTTTCGTTTATAATAGAACACCTGTACACATGCACACCTAGCAAGGGCAGCCCTTGCATGTGAGTGGGCACATGTGCACAGGCGCATTACCGATTTTCTGATTATTGGTGAGCCGTCTCATCTTCTTACTTTGGTCACAGGTGGACATAGCATTCAGTGTAGGAAGAAAGAGTGTTTACTTAGATGTGCTGCCTAGCGTGATTACCAGATGTTAATCTAAGCCCCATTATTAAGAAACAATCAGCATTTAAACAATTTTTCAAACACCAACTTGGGTGGTTTTGATAATTCATTACATTTGTCTCTGAAATTATCCAGAACAAAAGAGACACTTATCCAATTACCCAACATATTGTGGGAAAGTTCTAATTCTCTGTCCTTATATTTTAAATTCATTTCAACATGGTGATTCCTATGTCAAACTACATACTATTTTATGAGAACAGCATTCATAGATTATCTCTCCTTACAAATTACATTTTCATTCCCTCCACATTTGAAGCAGACGCAGCCTAAATTTTTAAGTCTTTCATGACATTTATGCCTAAGGACATTATGCATTTTCGGTTTCATTTGTCACTTTGGTTATTTAGTTTCAGAGACAGGTGATTTTACTTTCTTCCCCAGCCCCACCCCGTTATCTCATACATAAGTATTTGGGTTTGTTTCATCTCCTTTAAGGATTGGCCATTTCTACCTCTTGTGGCACTGAACAGTTTTCGCCATCCTGAGTTCTTCTGTCTTGTGTGAAAACAGCTCCTCAGGATGTTTTGTTTGTGTTAGGATAGTTTTAAGAAACTTTTTGTACTCCTTTGATTTTAATTCACCTGAACCTTCATGTCAAATATTTCGTATTCACAATGGGCTTAGGTCTTAACTTCTAGGATGTCGAGCTCTGTGTTTCAATCGTTGCATACTATTTAGACCATTCACATATAAGATCGTCATTGACGTAGGTGAGTTGGTATGTCCATGGGAGTAATGGTTTTCTGCTCTCTGCACTTCTGTCTGTTGTTTTGTTTCTCTCTTTCTGCCTTCTATGCTTTTCTTTTTTAGGAAAGAGAGGGCTTGAGATGGTTCACTGTGTCCCTTGGTTATTTCAGCTCCCTGGCAGATCTGACTTCAACAATGTTGTGACTACTTGGAAGAAGAGAACTGACAGTGAGCACAGTGACACGAGTGTCCTCCCCGTGCCAGGAAGCACCCATTCCCAGTGGCACAGACAGAAACCTCCCAAGCTTCCTCCAGGGGTTCGTGGTCAGACTTCCCCCCCTGCCACCCCATGTGGACTCTGTCCTCAGGAATGCTCACAGCTGGTGCATCAGCCTAGAACCCAGCAGGACTGCAGCCTCCCCTGACCTCAAGTCAACCCAGATCTGTCCCCACCACAATCCTGCTTCTGTAACAACCCAGACAGTCTTCAGACTGCCAATCCCGCTATCTGACGCCTGGTCCTCACACTCCCAGGACTGCAGGGCTTCAGCACACCTGTTGGACACACGTGATTCCTCTGGTGACTTTTCCTCCTTTGGTTTCTGGCCACTGTAGGCCACTGCATCTTAAGCATCCGGGACAACAAACCCAGGAAAGAGCCTCTTGTGGCTTACAGATGTTCAAGCCTTTTATATGGTGTCTGGACAGTTCTTGCTCAAATCATCCCTCCTGCCCTGTTTTTTTTTGGGGGGGTAGGGGGAAGCAGGGTTTTGCTGTGTAGTCCAGGCTGCTCCTGAATTCACTATATAACTTAAGCTGGCTTCAAACTCATGGCATATGCCACTGTACCTGGGTAATCTTTATGTAGTGTTGGAGAATAAAAGCTAGGGCCTTGCGCATACTTGGTAAGTATGTTAACCACAGCTCTGTGCCCCTGACTCCTTCTTTTCATTCTATAGTGGTCATACCTAGAGTTTTCAGTGCATATTTCTAGTAATCCAGGTTTAACATCAGCTCAGACGCTGTTGCTTCTTGGACAGTACAGCTCTTCTGTAGCGCTATTCCCGCCTTGCCCACCCCAGAGATGTCACTCATTCATTATGCTTGTCATACATCGTGGCCATCCACAAATCGTTATTATTGCTTCTTTGAACAGTATTTTTTTAGATACATTAAAAATCAGGAAAAAAAGTTGTTTACATCACTTTCTGACTACTGGGACTAAACATCAACACGCACACCTAGAAGCGGGGGAGGTTTAGTTTGGCTCATGGTTTTCAGAGGACTTCAGCCCATGGTCAGCTGACTCCAAGGAGCTCACCCATTGTGAGCGCCACACTCCTGTGATCCAGTCCCCTTTCAAACACAGGGGACTCGGGGGACATTTTAGATAGAAACCCAGGTAAATATCTTTATTTCACTTTCATCAGTTTCTTCTCTAGCATTCTTAATTATGAAGAATCAAGTTAAGCACCTGCCTAATTTTCTGTAGGTCTCTGATGTGTCCATTCACTTCAGGTCTAATGGATCCAGACATGACATTGTCAGCAATCCTGTCTTGTTGTGAGAATGGGAGAAGCAGATTTCCAATGTTAAAAGAGCTCCTTCTGCCATGTCTTTAAGGACATCTCTGTAGCATATGAATTCTTCCTGTTATTATTAGACTGGTACTGTTTTTATTTTTTCATCTTGGAGGATCCTTTCTCTGTAATCAGATGCTAGGTAAACTTCTGCCATGTTGAAGATTCTACTCCCTACCCTTGTTCTTAATGTGTCTGATGAGAACACAATGAAAATCGTATCCCTATGATTCATTCAGTATTTTTCTCTTTGGTTTTGTTTTTCTTTTTCATCTTCTTCATTTTAAGATAATGCATCGTAGTCTTGATGTGTTTCCTGCTCAGATTTCTCTGGGCAGGCATGTGGATCTGTGCTTCGGTGTGTGTCGCAGCCCTGCAGGACCCTTGACCGCATCTTGCACACTTGTTTATCTTGCTCTCTTGTCTTCCCTGACCTTCCGATATTTAAATAAACACACGTCATGCCTCCAGGAATTTGCCCACAGATCTTCCATGCTCTGCTCTGTTCTGTTCTGATTGTTTGCGGGTTTTTCCAACTTTTTTTTTTTTGGTTTTTCCTTTTTTTCCTGTTTGCATTTCAGTGTGGGGGATTCTAGCTCCCGTTAGCTCCCACATATTTACCAATGAGCTCACCGAAGGCATCTTCTCTGTTGTTATTGTTTCTCCTCCCAGAATTTTGTTTCCATCTCTGTTTCACTTATTTGCATATACTTTATTTTTTAAATTTATTTATTTTTTAAGAAAAGGTCTTGTTCTATAGCCCAGACTTGTCCTGATCACCCTGTGTAGCCCAAGCTAGACTTGGATTCATAGCAATACTCCTGTGTCGGCCTCCCAAGCGCTGGAATTACAGGCGTGTTACACCACGCCCAGCTTTATGTGGTGCTGGGGAATCCAACTTGGGGACTTGCACTTGCCAGGCAAGTGCTTTAACCACGTGCTACTCCTCCAGCTGGAATATATACTTTAATTATGTATTTGTTTTATTAGAGTTCGATATATATTAGTCATAGCTACTTAAATTTGCTAACTCCTCCATCTGTGTCAAGGAATGTGTGATGCACGTGTGATGCTCTCTCCCTGTGACCCACTGTCTGTGCCCTGGAACTCCAGTGTTGCACTGACATGGGGAAAGGCAGCTTGTGGCAAAGCCTCAGTCTTTAAGACGTCTGTGTCTCAGGAGTGTGGCCGCTCCCCTTCCTCGGAGCTTTCTCTCTTTCCGGGTTGCAGTATTCAAATCCAAGTTATTTCTTTAAGATCCTGAACCCCATTTATTTCCCCTCTGCCTCCTTCGAGAGCTGTGAAAGTTGGAGGGCAGGGCTGTGTGGAGGAAGTGGCTACTCTCTACTGGAATGAGGATCCAGAATTACGCTGTGGCAAATATCTGTTCTCCAACAAGGAGGTTTTACAGAGCCTGCTCTGGGTATGAGCACTTCTCCCCCTCTGGCAACCACCCTGTGCTCCTGTCTGTGGTAACAGGAGTCTTCAGCGCAGGAACCTGGTGGATTTCTGAAGAGAAGGAATTAAGTCAGGGGTCCCTAAGACTTTGTGCCCAGTGCGTGGTGGTTGGCCCATGTCTCTGGACACGCCCACCTATCAAGGCTTAGGGGCTGGTTTCTCCAGGAACTTCAGTTCTCTGATGGGTATAAGAAACAGAATTTAACTCTAAGGTTGGCCCACACTTTTGGTTTGGAGGACAGGCAAGATGAATTCCAGGAGCTCTCCGTGGTGACACGTGGAGTTGCCCAGCAGCTGGGCTGAGTGACCAGGGGTGACTGGGCTCCCTTGCTCTTTCCAGGTGCTGTGGGCTTCACCCACACCGTCTCCGTGTCTGCTTCTGTCCGTTACCTCCTAACACATCGGCCCCTCTGCTGCCTAAGTCGTTGCCTCTCTGGCTTCTACTGCGCTTCCTCTGCACCCTGGCTCTGCTCAGCTTCAAATAATTTCAGCCCAGCAACTTTACTTTGGAACAATTATTTTAAAACCTTATTTAATTTCCTGAAACATACCTCATCCTGTTTGTACAATGACTGTTTGCATTTGTAGTGAACTGACCGCATGCCCTGCCTCCTCTGTCCATCCCCTGGCCTGTGTCCTGGGAGGGCCACATGCCTTGCTGCAAGTTGAGCACCTATGGCCACTTTGGGATGGATGCAATTTCTGTTTGTCAGTTCAATTACTTCTAGACGTTGTTGTCCTAAAGTTCATACTGTAGCAAAAGATTCCTATAGGAAGCTTGCTCTATTTAGATCAAAATTTTAGATTAATTTATTCTTGTTTTGCTTTAGTGAAAGTGTCCAAGGCTTTATAGGTACAAACTGCTTCAAGTCACACATACAACTGTGTGACTTCTGGTGACCAAGATCTCTTGTTATTCTGGGCTCTGATCGACCTATTGTATTGCTCAACTCAAAGGGATACCATGTACATAATTATTTATGTGACACTTCCCAGGAAGGCACATGGGATTTCTGACACTTGTATACCCAACACATGTCAAAATATTGATCAACTCTTTTCTGTTTTCTGAAAATGTCATTGAAGTCCTCAAATCTGAGAACAATAGCTAGTAGTTGGAATGACCTAGATGCATCCATTTAGAATGTAGAAGACAACAGAACCCGACTGTCCATTGTTGAAACTGGAATGAAAATTTCAATTGTATCGGTGAAGGCTGGAAGTTGAGAAGCAAGTTATTCACTTTAAAATATTTTGGATTTCTTTTTCTATCACCATGAGGTAGTACAAAGATGTTCTCTACTTCCATTAGATCAAAAGATAAAGTAGAAGTGAAACCTGTGTCAAAACAGATTTCTTTGAGAACAGGCACCATTACTGGAGACGTGGGGCACTGCATGGGACACGAAAACATTGTCGTGAAGGCACTTTTTGGAAACATGAACATATGTTCCCTGAGTTCTTGAGAAAATTAAGAACACAGAGTCTGGAGCCTTTTCCAACCTGAAAAGATCTGCTTGTGAGCTGTCTGGAGTTGGCCCCAACAGCACAGGGAAGAGAGAAAGATAGAAAGAGAGGGAGAGAGAGAGAATGGGGAGAGACAGAGAGGAGAGAAAAAGAGAGAGAAAGAGACAGAGAGAGACTCACTGGTGGCAGGTCTCTTCCCTTCCGTACACTGGCATGGCGTGGTTGAATGAGTGTTGCATGAGCCCAGGGAAACCGTAACGCAAATTTTTCAAACAAGATCATTGACTGTGCAACTGTGCTAAGCTGAGAAGATCCTGAAATTTGGGTTTTAAATTTCCTGTTAAAGGCAGAAAAAGAGAAAGGAGAGTTGTCTCAAGAGACAATTGTCTTAGCAGAGTGTAAATCCCTTGTGGGAGAGAAGGCAGCCACGTGGAACCCATGGTGGTCTTATGAGGATCTGGTTTTACTCTACCAAGAAGCTAGTGCTTAGAGACATGGTTCAGTAATGCAGAGCAGGCACTTAATGTGAACTGTGAGGTAGTGGTCATGTAAATGTAGATACCTGAGTACTAGGGTGTGCAGGACTTTCCAGTGTGCGCATGGCTTTCCAGGGTGTGCGTGACTTTTTACATGGTGAGTGACTTTTTCATGGTGTGCATGGCTTTTTCCGGGGGGGTGTGCGTGACTTTTCAGGATGTGCGTGGCTTTTTCCCCCGGGGGCATGCGTGACTTTCCATGGTGTGTTTTTCCAGTGTGTGCATGGTATTTTTTCACAGGGTGTGCGTGGCTTTGCGTGGCATGCAGGGCTTTTCCAGGGTGTGCATGGCTTTCCATGATATGCCGGGCTTCCAGGGTGTGCAGGCCTTCTGGAATGTGCGAGCCTTCAGGGTGTGCAGGCCTTTAGGATGTGTGTTCCTGGTCCTAGGTGTGCAGGCCTTCTAAGGTGTGCCATCCTTCCAGAATGTGCATGCTTTCAGTGTGTGCAGTCCTTTCTGGTTGTGGGTTCCTTGTCCTGGGTGTACGAACCTTCAGGGTGTGTGGTCCTTCCTAGGTGTGCAGTCCTCCTGGGTGTGTGATACTTGACTTGAGTTTTTGATCCTTCCTCTTCCTGCTCAGGTGGTGACCATGCAGTAGAGATCAGGGATACGGCCCCTGAAAAGCCAAAGACAAGGTCTCATACATCCCTCATCTCCAGAGGGACAGATGTGTCCTGCAGTGAAGAATCTAATTAATTCCTAACTAGATGTGAGTTTTAAATAAGGATGAGAGTGACTATTTTAATTTTTTAATAAATGGATTATGAGTTCACATACTGTTTTTTAAAATTATTTCTTGATAAAGATGTTGTGAGGTCTTGAATAAATACTTTTTTATAAAAACTCTGGCTTGTGAACTATTTTTCATTTGTCATCTTCACACATGCTGAAAGTATGCACAGACCAGCAGGCACTATTTCCAAGGATTTTAAATTGAATTGACAAAAATAATTCAAAAGAATGCAAAATTTAATAAATACATAAATATGTAATTTAATAAACAATTTAATAATATAAAATTAAGACATTGTAGGAGATAAGTCACTTCTTTTATAAACTAATTACTCAGAAGAAACAACCAAAAATAAAGATAATATGTAATAATAACAATCAGAGAAATCCCTTGTGAATGCTCTTTTAATCTTATTCCTTACTTTGGAAGAGCGACTAAAGCTTCCTGGGATAATAAATATTCATTTAGGTTTTGCATTAAAAATATTTATTTTTCTTTCTGATATCCTCCCATTATATTTTTTCTTGACTTCTTTCTTCATTAAACCAAAGATCCACACGGTATTTCAGGGCTGTTTCCTCTAAAGATTTCTCTTCTTTTATTTTTTGAAATGTTTTAAAAAGTGATTTATTATATAAAGACATTTTAAGAGTTTACTATTAATCAAATTGAATTTTTAAAACATAAACTTATATGCTCATAAAAAATCTGTACTAAATCAACAGTGAACACTTTCTTTTAGAAAGTAAAATAAATACAGAATCCAAATCTCAAATTCAATTACTAGAAAGAACTGAACTAATTCTAATATTTTTGGAACACTTAGAATATTTTATATTTAAACAATGAACAAATAAGCTAGTGTCCAGTTCCAAGAAGACTGACATGGCTAAATTATTCATAGAAAAATTATTTACACATTCTAGGGAAAAAAATTTTCCTTTCACAAAAGATGGCACCAAATAATTAACTTTTATTTGAGACCTTTTAAATAGATTTTTAAGAATACAGTTTGTTCCATTTGGAGGAGAAATATTCTGGTGGGCAACCTTGAGAACAGGAGGCAATTGTATGCATTCCCTTCTGGAAGAAACCACAAGTAAGATCATTTATTTAAAAATACTAAACTGAAAATTTTCTCAATAAGATAAGAAAACTAATTAATAGGTCAGAGTAACTGTTCATTTGACTGTATGATGCAGGGATATTTTTATTTGGAGAATAAACAGAGAAAAAGAATGAGAAGAAAGAAAGAAAGAAAGAAGAGAAGATACAGGACAGGTGGCAGGAGAGAGGGAGAGAGAGAGAGAGAGAGAGAGAGAGAGAGAGAGAGAGAGAGAGAGAGAGAAGGAGCAAGCAGACAACAGTTTCTATGCTTTTAAAGGACAGCACCAGACACAGTCATCTATATACATTCAAGGGGGAGTCGGGACTCCAGCAAATCTAGTAACTAGGTCTGTGATATAAAAATCTCCTATGTAGTATTGAGGCCACATGCCTCCTTGCAATCTAAATGACACGATGCCATGGACCGTAGACAGTGCAACCCTTAAAGCATGTCCATTCTTAGCAGTGTTTGCAGAGTCGGAGAAAGGGCTCCAGGAAACTGCAATTTAGGAGAGCTGTATTCTGCCACCTCCTGGACGACCCGGTGGTCACCAGGGAAATGTGACCTCTCCATTAACGTCTCTGATTCTTCATGTACCACTCAAGGATTAGGGAAGGACAAAAGTACCATTAAGATATTAAAAATAGCTTCCACATTTTGAGAATTCATACTAACAGTGTTAAAATGGAAAAGCATTATTCTATTTGGGGCTTTTTTTTCAAATACGTTTACTTATTGAAAATGCAGGCACTGGGTTCCAATTAATTAGACATATCAATTTCTGATTTAAAGAACGACTGTGATCATAAAAATATCCAGATGGGCTCGTACTAAGAATCACTGATGTTACACTTTTGACACCATTATTGAAAAAATATTTCTAACATTAAGCTAATCTTCAATTTGCCCAAATGTCAGGCACAAAAGTTAGACAGAATTTAGAAATAATGTGTTAAATCTTTATTCTTCCTTGCTGTAAATACAAAAAAAATCTGAATAAGTCCAAATATGTTTTCCATGGGGCTACTTAATGACTATAAGCTCATGTGACCTTTGTGGATTAATTTCCCTAAGTGCAGAAACGAACTTGGGATTCTACCAGGGGACAGAGATCTCTTTCCAGTTTCACACATGCCACTAAGAATTCCTATGTTTTCAAAGAAATAACATGTCAACCTGTGATTTTACAATCTGTATTAAACCCATCAAGAGGGCTGGATTCTTTATTTATAAACCAACACATTGTTTCCCTCTGGGAAAATCTTCCAGAGAAGCTCGACTGAAATTGAAAAGCAACATGGAAATTTTGAAGTCAGAAAGTATTTTTACTGCAATATTGAACCAAGCGATGTTCCATCAGTGCCATTGCTACATTAACATGCTATTTATGTGTGCCTTACATGTATAGGTTTGTCTGTTTCCTGACTTTCTCAGTGGACCACATATTTTATGAAGATTGAGCCTATTTCAGAAGTGAGCAGAGGGTTCAATATGGAGACCATAAATATTTGTAAATGAAACAAGAGAAACACAAAGTAGGCAGGTGATGTCTAGCCATCCTATCAGACACCTTTTAAAATATTAATTAAAGTAGCAACCAGTAAGAGAGAATAAATTTTATTTTAAAGTTATTTTGAAATTTGTCTAAAAATAGGAACTCAAGTCTTACCCTCATCTCTTTTTGCTCTAAATTTAAGATAAAATACTGGCATTCCTTTCTTTCTAAGAAAGAATCTGTGTGTAACTCTGATTGAAATATATATATTTTTATACTTAAAAGTGCATAAATACACCCTGAACATAAAATATATACATCTTTATATGTAAGTTCCCAAGAATACAAGGAAAGAGTAAAAACCTCAAACACTGGGTACAGAACTACCTCTTGAATTATGTATCCTTTCAGGTCTCCACCCAGTAACCAGTCCCTCGTGCATCCAGGTGTGGCCACTGCACACCATTAATCCTAACTTAACTGCCATCCACCCCTCCAGACCAGACCCCAATCCGCCAACATCACGTGGTTCCATTAAAATACATGAGACTTTTGGGGGACACTCCCGATCCTAACCACAACACTTGGCAAAGATTCTCTGTGGCTGTGATGAAGATGGAGGGGCCTCCCGGGCCCTGGCCCCTGGGAGGTGAAGGCTGACAACAGGCAAGAAAATAGCGGCCTGCGAACTTGGTCATGAAGCCAAGAGAGGACACGGCTGCAGCTGAGCATGCAGCCTCCTGACCATGTGACTTTAGCTTGTATCGCTTTGTCTCAGACACTATCCGTTGCTGTGACTCAATACTCGACGTCCACAAATTTAGGAAAGGAAAGGTTTATTTTAGCTCACAGTTTCAGAAGGTCACGGTCCATTCAGGGGCAGCTGGCAGTAATCAAAGTACATAGCAGAGGCAGAGGAGGAGGCAGCTTCTCATGATAACATAAACAGGAAGACAAGTTGGGACTAGTTGAGACTCATCCTAGGCCTCCAAGGAAGGCAGGATGCAGCTTACATATCTTTCCTGGTCTCCTCCCAGTGATCGGTCCCTCCTGGATCCAGATGTGGAAGGTGTAGTAGAATGAGTTCAGGACCAGCCTGGATTACAGAACAAGACCTTGTCTCAAAAAAAGGAGATGTAGAGATAGATGTAGGTTTAAGACTCGCAGTTGATGGCAAGTGTCACACATTGATGGAAAACTAAGATGGAGTTCACCGTGCTTTGAAATTTAGCTCTAAGGTATTATTTTTAGCAATTTTATATTCCCCTTTCCTGCCTTAATAATCACATTAGTAAAATTGCAGTAGTTCATCCTGCCTATCAACAAAGTGGAGGAACTTGGCAAAGTTTGAATGTAAACTTACTCATGAGTAAATGTCTCCTGCCGACGGTTGGTAGAGGTGTTCCCGAATCCTGCCCACGTGCGTATGCTTCCAGCACTGGATGATCATGTGCTTAACTGCAACAGAGAGGCAGCCTTTTTGTCCTCCTCCTATGAGAGACACAGGGGCTTTGCTTGATTTTCTCTGGAATTTTTAACTATGCAGAACACTAAATGGTTCCAAGAAAGTCCTACCAAGGCTGAAGTATTTGCCTCTTCTAACCCGTGGACCACTTCAAGGGGAGTCTCCTACAAACTTTCCATGACAGTCTTTCATTTATGTCTCAGTTTCCAAGACATTTCATTTCTGTGGTATTTCCTTAGTGTGGTGAAACCACACGCCAAGCTCTCCCCGGCCACAGCTCTGCCTGCTGGTACTTGTTCAGTCATGCAAGGTCAGTTTCAGGCTGCAGAGCCTGCAGTAGAGCCCACCTGGAGCAGGGCTGAAGACACCCCGAGTCCCAAAGGTGCTTTGGCTGTCCTGAAGTTGTCTAAAGTCACCCAGGCCCTCTGGCTGGACAGTGATGACTGTGAACTACCACAGAATCAACTCATTTCTGAGCGGAAAGTTTAGTTTTTTGCATGATTATTATTTTCTCTTATGGTTAGTGTAAACTTATAACCCAAGCAAAGAATATAAAAGTTAAGCACTCATGTTTACAAGTGAATGATGCTTGTATTATAATTAATACCACAGTTAGTTTGCTACCAAACAGTAGTTTTTCAGCTTTACTCTGCCAAGTTCTAGGAATTCTTCAGAGGTAAAGCATACTTAAGAGCCAAGAAACATGACCAGGCAAGCTGATCTTCCCATCCCTACCTCTACCCCAAATAAATATGGCCTAACTCAAATCACTTCTTATATGTGGCTCTTGTGTGTAATATTCAAACACATGAAAATTGAGAGCAATTATGTTCCCATAAAATCCTTATGTTCAAACTCTAGTGTTTAGTATAAATTTATTTGGAGAGGGAGCCATTATAGAATTAACTAGGTTCAGATGAAGCCACGGGGGGTGAGGGGGTCTTATGATGGGCTCTGTACCCTTATGAAAGGGACGTTAAAACATTTCCTTTCTTTCTGTTTCAACCACATGAGGACACTGCGACAAGGAGGCCCTGTGCAGACTGGGAAGGCAAAACCTAACAGGGAAACGACCTTGTTCTCACCTCGATCTTTCACTTCCTGCCCAACAGAATGGTAGGTATAGAATTCTGTTTGCTCAAGCCACCTGCCTTTGGTTTTTTGCATGGCAGCTTGAACTTACTAAGGTGTGGAGACGAACAAGAGCTTCTATTTACTGAATGCAATATTACAGCGCATTTCCCATAATCCTCACCTGAATGGGGTCCCGACAGTCATTCATATTTCATAGATGGTGATAAAGAGTAAGTAGAAGAAACAAACCAAGATTTCCTGCTCAATAAATGAAAAACTGTACCAGTTTCCTGTTGCTGTCATAACAAGGGCCACAAATTTGACAGCACAAAATAACGAGATCTTATTACTCATCATTCTGAAAACCAATCAGGGTATCAGCAGGACTGCACTCCCTATTTCCAAATAGGGAACAACTTGTCTATTCTGGGAAGTCGATCCAGACGCATGTTTGAATACGTCTTTCACGGGGTCGGAAGCAGCGTCACTGCAGCGCCATCTGTGGCACCACATCAGTGAGGACAGTGCTTCCTTCATCTAACTTCCACCCTAAGTTGCTCCAAGTTCTATACTTACCACTTCACAGAGCGTGCTAGGAGAAATCATGCAAGATACAACTCCGCGTACGTGCTTTGGCGAATTATCGTGAGTGAGGTGCTATAGTCGCAAGTCACGTGAAATACACAGAAATGACTGCAGGCTTCGACAAAGTTTATTCCTTTTAGGCTTCATTACATGTATTGCCCATGATAGTGAATAGATAAGCTGTCAGACTGACCTATCTCAGAAATATTTGTTGACTCTTCTGATTGAAGCAAATCTGATGATATCTTCCATTCAGAATAACTTTTTAGTACTCAGTACAGATTTGAATTGAATTTTCATTAGCTATAGAATTTGGAGAGAATTTTTTGTAAGACAAATAGTCACATAAGAAGTACTAGAGTGAATGATATTTTCCAGGTGTGTCCAAACTTAAAACCACTTTTGATGCTCCCATTTTTAATGTCAAAATATGTACATCTATATATGAAGTTTTGTGACTTATATACATTAGCTATATTAGATATTTATTTTATATGCGTCCTAAGATAATTCCTCTTCACTCAAAACAGCAAAAAATAAAAAGAAGAAAATAAATAAATGTGGACCAGCAGTCGGACTCAGCTTTGACCCAGCAGGACTGCCTTCTACATGGACTGACATAGCCCCCAGGCCTCCATCATTGCTGGTTTTGGGAGACATTCACGGAGACCCACGGTAGTACCCTTCACTGGGGATGCTCAGGTCAACTGGACTGTCTGTTATATATAAATCATGACTTGTAGAACATTGAAAGTAGCTGATAAGTGACTTTCAATGATGAAAATATTCATTTTTTTATTTTATTTTATGAGATGGGGTCATGGTCTGTAGTCCAGGCTGGTCCCGAAATCATTATGCAGCCAGGCTGGCCTTGAACATAAAGGAACTCTCTTACCTCTACCTCTCAAGAGTTGGGTTTACAAACGTTCACCACCACATACAGCTTTTGCCGGGGAATCAGACTCAGGGCCTTAAGCTTGCTGGACAAGTGCTTTAATCACTGAGTTATTCCTCCAGCCCCAGAAATGTTCTAGTATCAAAGCATTGGCTGTCATTACCAGAACAAAATAAACATTTTAAACCTAATTTTCTATCAAAAACACAGAACTGACAGAATGCCAAAAGTTCTTCCAGCTGTTTGCCCTTTGTTAAATCACCACATCATTTCCACGACTGGAAGTAGAGCCTTTCTTCAGTGTCCTACCAAATTCGCCACAGATTTTCTCTCCTAGTTTTGTTTGACTGGTGTAAACACTCTCCTGGCTCGTAACTTCATTTAACTTTTTTTACTCTGAATTTTATCCTGAAAACTAAATATTGATCTTTAAAAAGCAAATCTTAACTGAAGTATATAAGCCTTAGTATTGTTTTATAAGTCAAATATTATTGGTGGACATTAAAAAGGAATTAATTCTTGTTTAATGATATGTCAACAAAGTCACAGAAGCAGAAAAGTAACTTACATTTCATATGACATTGAGTAATTCTCTTTTGAATCCTAAAATAATAGGAGCAGAAAGGGAAATAAATGTAACAAATACAACAGGCCAGTGGAAGATAAAGAGGGTATGTGTCCAGAAGTACATGAAAAACATTGGTATGTTGTGCTCACTGACGAAAGTCTGACGTGGTATACTGTTGATCTTTTCTTTGAAGTACTACATGTGTCAAGTTGTTCTTCACATGGTTGTGTGTGACTGGTGCTACTGCGCTACCGTGAATATGCAGTGGCTGTGTGTGTGTGTGTGTGTGTGTGTGTGTGTGTGAACATGTGTTGGCCACAGCACCCTCTCAGGCAGCAGGGAAAACTTCTTCTCTGAGTTACACTTGTAACCTTTTCATAAGTTTGCAGCTCTTTTAAGGTATAAAGAAAACGTATATTGTTAGTAGTAATCTCAGATTAGCTGTATCTTCAGATGAAAAGATTTCACCACACAAAACTGACGTAGTATGATTGCCAGCAAATTATGGAATTAATGAATAAATGAGTAGAAATGAGGGAAGTAATAATCCACATTCTGTTACACATTTTATATTAACTTTGCTTTTAATACTAACAAAGCCACATATACATATTTAAATGAGCTTAGAATCACAGCAAATAAAAAAACAATAAAAAGAATTCGCACATAGCCTGTATTCAGAAAGTATAAAACTTTAAAAAAAAACAGCAAAAGCGTGTCCATGTGTCCTTCACTTATATTTTCCTCATGATAATCTTTCATCATCCTGCTTTGTCACTATCTCTGTATTGTACATACATTATTGTTATTAATAATGAACTGGGAACAAGTTGTTGACTCACTCCTAAATATTCAGGATACTTTTTTCCCTCGATCACACTTTTCTTCTTACTTTACCACTGACACAAATAGTGTTCTCTAGAGGAAAGTGAAAAAAAAAGACATTTGTTGTCTAGGACGCAAGACAGAGTCAAGCATTGCGACTACCGACTACCGTCTGGGAAGCCCCCGCCTCTTTTCTTCTTCCCCGTCTCTTCCCTCACCACGACCATTCTGAAGACGGCAGTTCTGGCCTTGAAGGCATCCAATGACACGGTCTAGAGGCAGGTGTGGCTGGTGCTTGGTGTCAGCTCCGGAGGAGCATCGCACCATCCAGCCGCGCCTCACTGAGCTACAGGGGCTCCCTGCGGCTGTGTTACCAGGCAGCGTTCCTCCTTGGACAAACATCAGACTCACACAGACTCACTCACCTGAGGAGACTGAGAGAAGCGGCACAGGAGATGCGAAGGGCGCTGGCGGCGCAGCGTGGCGTGCTAGCTTAGAGGAAACTCGTTTTAAGTGGAAGGAGAAGATCCTAAAAAAAAAAAAAAGGCATAATATAAGATGGCGCAAGGTAACATAACCACCTCACTTGGTTACCAGGACTGTGTGGTCCACGTGTGCTGTCCCTTGTACAGCTGGTAGCATGGCTGGCTTGCTGCCAGTGAGACTGCTTGACCCAAGCACAAGAACAGGAGCTGGCACCATGATGCTATGACAAGCTCACGTCACTGGGTGGCAAGGACTTCCCGGCCCCATAATCGTATGGAGCACAATCCCATGTACCATCAGTGCGTGGTGTTGAGCGCTGTTCCATTGATCATGGCTGGGTGTGCTAGTAGGGAGACGCAAAACACACAGCAGCTATTTTTAGAGCTGCCTTGGTGTTCTAAGGTACACATATATATCAGGCTCTGCCAAAGATTAAAATTATGAAAAGATAATGGGGAGTAAAGTCCACTACATGGTACATTGGCTGACCTCATTTTGCTAGAGCCTTTAAGCAGGAGTCAAGCAATATGATCTTGGTGTTCACATGTCAAAGATGGGCTGTACCCGCCCACATCCTGGGGGCCTGCCTTGTCTCACAGATGCCACAGATAACACCTCTCAGAAATTGGGCAGTCACTCTGACCTGCAGCCACGAGATTCTCCAGCAGGCACACGGAGCAGCTAGGAAATCAGACTTATCCCTCGAAGTTGATCTTAAGATGTTTGCTCAGGCAAGCCCTTAATAAGTCACGGCTTCCCACACTGTGTGTCTGTTATGTTGGAGACTCTGGTTTGTAGGGATCGTGCCGCTGTGCAGTGCAAGGCCCTGACCTCCTCTCAGGTCACCTTGTACTTGAGTAATGGCATTGTGGTCACGACAGTAAAGCATGGAGAGCCAAGGTAGGTTCTTGGAGACCCTGAAAACCTTATAGAGGCCAAGACGTAGAAATCAAGATTCTCCAGACTACTAAAGTTCCAGGGACAGTGTACCCTGCATCTACGAGTGGGTTTCAGAGAATTCCTCAAATGGCATGAGTGGACTTGGACTATTTATCACCACAAATCTCCAGTGGAACCTAACTGTCCCTTCAATAGTCAAAGAAGACAACTAAGTTCAATAAATTTGGCAGTATCTGAGATTTTGTACTATAAAACCATCATATTGTATTTTCACACAAGTTTAATGACTGTTAATGCAAGATCTTTGGGTCTTTACACATGAAACTGTCTGTCACATGCAGGAATAAGACAGCACATGCCACTGGATGTGAAGAGAGTCATACCTGAAAGTAGACAACTTTCTAGATGATTTCACAACAGCCAAATCCTGTCTACAAAAATGCACATAATCAGTGAAAACTTATTTTGAACATCTTTCAAAGTAATTATTTAAATATAGTAGACCCCTTTCTATCTTTAAGTGCTTTTTTCTTATTTTCCAGAATATAAACTGCTTATAAATCGAAGAGCCATAGTGTTTCAGTAACATAGTAAGTACAAATGCGAATTTTATTAAGGTGACTGAACTGCTGTTGCTACACCACATTCACCCATTCTTCCAGAAGAATCGCACCTGGGATTCTGAACAGAGACAGAACATTCGGCGTTAGGAGCTATGGAAATACTCCAGGGGAAAGATAACAGCATTAATGCAGTGGGAGGGTGGAAGGAGGCCACCTCCTCAAGGAAAGATGCCAAGAACTTCACGCACTCTAGGGTCAACATGTCCAGCATAAACTTTTGAATCCCAGGTTAAATGGATGGATTCCAACATAAACCCCGAAGCCTCAAAGTTTGCCTCTCTCGATGCACGCGTTCCCTCCATAATAGCAGCTCTCACTTGGGCTACCTCCCCCAAAGCTGCCCCCTAGCTTTCAGTAAAAGTTGACATTTCTGCTGTTTGACATGCTGTTCTAGATAGATCTATAAGTAACTTTCAATATAAATAACAATGCTCAGAAGGAAAACTGCAGTCAATATTTCAGGCATTTATTGAAGTTGGTCTTTAAAATGTAATCCTAGGATCAAAACGAATAATATCCGTCTTGAATTTTGGAATGGCTCTGAACTAATTAATGGAGGGAAACCGCTAACTCTGGCTGAAGCCAGAGGCAATTCGGTTGGGTTAGTATTTGTTACTGTTACTGGACACGTACATTCCCTGGACAAAACCTGTTCACTATTATTAGAATTTTGATCCAGGAAAAAATTGTATGGTGCATGATCTTAGTGAAAAAAACTTACAAAACGTAAGATTAGATCAAAATAAAACATGACAAATCACAATTTCTTGAGTTTGATAGACTGGCTGTGGTTGCTGATCATGCCAGTAGCTGAAACGTGGGTTGTATTATATCAGGAGGAAGCCAAACAGGAAGAGCCAGTAGACAAGGGTTTAAGAGACTTGCTGAGGCAGGAGCACACAGACCAAATACTTCAGCTCAATTTTAAATCACTCTATAAAATAGTTGAATAATCAATTCAATCTGTAGAATTCAGCTGAGTACAGCATACAAGTATTGTCACAAATATGCTAAACGACAGCTCAAAAGTAGTAGGGACAGGTTTTTGTTTTGATTAAGCTGTCTTCCTTAGTGGATTTTATAGTAATATCTTATATGTAAGATTTGTTTTACCCACGACCCTGTTTTCATGTATTTGAGACAATTTTTTTCTGCTCTAAAAATATTTCCCATCAATGCTAAATACTTTCAAATTTTCAGTCTTGTCGAAGCAAAGCGCTCCTCCAAATTCTTCCGTGTGACTGATGAGGGTCAGGGTTGGAGTAGGGATCCCGGCAGCAAAGCCATGACCATGTAGACGAGGGGCTGCTAGCTCCCTACACGGTGTGGACACAACTCAGCAGCCCTTGTTTTACGAAGATATCATCCTGCAGATCTTCATCACAGAGCTGCGCCAGTCTCCACCGGTGCCTGTCTGCCCGTTGCTGATCGTCAGTCACTGATCTCCAGTCACCGACCTTCAGGCTCTGCTCTTCAGACAACAGAGGTCTGCAGCAGGACTCTCACCACCTGTCCTGCAGTCCCGGGTGGGAGTTGTACTTCCGGCTGAGCAGCCATCAGACACTCCAGCTCTTGCACGTGCAGGCCGCCGTCTAAGACTATCTCTATCTTCAGACTTGTAAACCTTCCTAATAGATCCTTTTTGTTATAATTTCTGTAAATTCTACCTTTTGAAAGAACCCAAACTAATACAGAAGAGAACATTAGAAAATGGAAAGACATCACCTATGTCTGGGTATGTAGTCAATTTTGTTTAAATGGCTATACTGCCGAAACTGAAAACAGCATCCAGGAGGCGAGGGAACTGAAGAGTCTGTATTTCACAGATGAAGTCTTGTTTTGAGACAAGGGCACAATTTCTGCAGTTCACATCCCCGCATTTCTGCCACAATGTAACCCTCCATTTCAACACTTGACCTAGGGTTCTAGAGCAGCATGGCACCTGCTGGCCACAAGTCTCTGACTCTGTTCTCATTGTCCATGTCCATCCCATCAGGTGCCAAGGACAGCAGGGGAGCTCGCGCTCCCTGAGGGTGCGCCCGACTCTGAGAAGCCATCAGAGGTGTATGCATGACAGTCACTATGCCAACGTGTGCAGCCGATTCAGGAGTGGACTCAGAGGATAGAAGAGAATCATCCTTGTCCTGTCCTCCTCACTGCCCAAAAGTAGGGTAGTCAGACACAGGTCAGCCCAGCCCTCACACTCCCCCCTACTTAGACGTGGGGTTCGGACCGTGCATTTGATGATGACAATCCCATAGTCTTCCTTGAAGTGGCGTAAGAGGGAATTCCAGGGAGTTAGAAACCCGTAATCTTTTCCGCTATATAGTGGTTTTTGGTAGATGCATAAGCACTAACCTTCCAAGTGCGCGTTCATTTACCACACACTTTTCGTATACACACTGCCACCTGCTGGTCACTGTTTAAATATCAGCTCACAAGCGATCTGAAATGTTGATTTCCAGGAGGTGGTTGGTGGATGCTTTAGAGTTCCATGATCTGTTTCTGGATTTGAATGAATCTTCCAAATAACAATTATGTAAAATGCATTTATGTAGATTTCTAGCTGCAAGAAAACACTGCTAACAGCAGTGGATACCTTTTATACAGGATTCTTTAATTGCATTATATTTTCATTGCATTTTTCAAACAACAGCAAGGGATGCTCTGGAAATATATAGTCAACTTTCATAAATACTTTGTGCAAAACCAAGTGGCTGCCAGCAGTCTTTCATTACAATTCTTAATGTGCAATGTCACTAAAAGTTAAAAATATCTGACACCATTACTATGACTATCTCTAGTACAGTAGGCACACGAGGGTCTTTTCCTTAGGAAAAACACACTCAAACACACTCTTGGGGCTTGTAGTGGGAATTCCTCCATGCTAAAGCATAAACTGAAGAGAAAAACCTAGGAAGTGGTATAAAAATAGATCACCAAATGTTAGGACATGTTAGGCAAAGCTACTTTTAAGTTAGTGCTTTGTATGTCGATTGATCTAGAAATTAAATTACACATGTCTCAAATATTGCAGCAATTTGGGCACTTTGTGCTTTCCTAATCAATCTAATTGTGAGTGTACATTTATTCCAAAGTATCCTACGTGGATAAAACACACGTGAAGATCGTGGCTATTTAAAAAAAAAGAAATACAAAGTAGGGTGATTAAAATCCATTCTCATGTGCAGGAATGTAACAGCCAGTGCAGGTGCGTGGAGGACACTAACGCAGGCTTCCCAGAAGGGGATCACGGGTCAGGGACCTAAATGCATGCACGACACACAGAGGTTGAAATATACTTGCTGTGATGAGACTTACACTGTCACCTAACAGTGCTGTGGTAAAATGGTTCCAAAAGATCCTAGTGATTGAGTTATTAACATAACAGCAGGCATATTCTTACAACATGTGTTTTAGGGATTAGATAATCCCTGGAAAAGATATGTGAATACATATTCTGAAAAAGCTGTCACTTAAATATTGAGTGTTGTCCCCTACTGTGTATCCACTTCTCTGGATTTTAGAGGCTCAGATGACGCGACGTCAGGAGGACAAGAACCCCGATTTTCCTTGCCAGACTCCCCTGGAGGGCACCGCTTTAGATTTGTTCGAATTTATTGTAGCCAGATGTGTTCTTTATTTTCTGGGACAGTTAGGGTATCATATAATCATGCACTTTTCAGTAAAGATGACCAGTTAAATTTATGACCAATATGATTTCACTTGTATGCCTTAGGAGTATGTCATTCAAATAAATACAAAGTACAGAACAAAATATTTTGCTTCCGCAGATGTGGTCAACTCCTATCTGACCAACACAATTACTCCTTGTTTTATTAACGTGTTTTAGAATAAAGGCCTTCATCTTTCCCATCATCATTATTTTTATTAGTGTGCCTTTGTGATACACAGAGGTCACATTCAGCTTGGGGAGCTGGTGCACAGGCGTATTGCATCATAGCTGTGGTGGCCCACCACCCCTCTCAGGTCTCCCGTCCCCCACCCCCCTCAGCAGGACCCCGCCACATCTCCACAGTATATTAAGACAAAGGCCTTTGGTTATACCAAACAGCAAGTGTGGCTTGGGATTCTGAATTTTTTTCATGTGCCTAAGAAATGATCAATCTCACAAAGTCACAGAAAACATGACCGTCTATGTGTCATCTGATTTTAAGAGCACATGGAAGTCTACACTCACACAGCTCTTATGTCCCTCATTGCTGTGATCATCCACCAATAAGCATGCAGGACTTCACTCAAAGCAAGCTCAGTGCTGTCCTGTTACCATGAAGTCATTCTGCAGTCACCTGTTCATGTGCTAAGCTGTGTGTCCAAGGATGCATATTATTTCTCATGACCAGGTACCATAGAGTATCAGGAAGACTGTGTATCCTGAAGGGTGAGGATTTACTACTACCCTGCTCTAAGTGAAGTAGCTCCTTTTTACCTCCCAGTGTCCCAAGGAAAACTTCACCTGGTTTATCTTGAAAGTGATTCCATAAACCACACATTTACTGACTCCACATTTATAAGATAAAATAAATTTTGTGTTAAAAGTTTCGTCTGTTCTTAATGGTATTTAAATTTGACAGCTATATCAGCTTTGTAGCGTATTCCACACATTTTATTTTTCATTTTCATAAACTTGATTTTCCTCAAGTGTGTGCACAGCACAAGCTGCGTCCTCAAGAGTGAACCTCAAGCTACTTTCTCACATGTGTACTGAACACCCAGCTCTGATGGCTCACCCAGGGTGCCCCTGTCACATTCGCCAGCACCGAACACCCGGATCCCACCACAAGCAGCCTCAGGTAGGGGAAAGCTCCCCAAAAGGAGTGTGCCACGCATAGGGATGGACTGGCATGTGACAACCAGCCCTTCACAGGACAGAGCCCAGCTTGAGATCCTTAGCAATTTTCATGGTATAAATGTTTCCACCATGATGGAATTTCAGCCACCGAATATGAGCCAGTACCACAAGCGTTGGATGAATTGTGAGTGTGTTTGCTCTTCACTGTGAACAAAATTTGTCATAAGACATTAGCCCCAAGTGTTTGGTGGAGGACACAACGTGCCAGTGGAGTGTGGAATGGAAATCCCTTATACATACATAATTCCTTGTAGTTTACAAAGTCTTTGCCACCAACGCTCTACTCAGTGCCTCACAGAGCCCAGTGAAAAATGCACGTTCCAAAGAAAAAGGCTGAGACTCGGGAACTCGATTAAATCATAAAGATCAGTGGAATTCAAAACAGGTGTTTCTAGTTCCAAGTCTCAAGATATTCCCTTTTGATACCTCCTTTGGAGCTCTATAGGGACATGCTTGAAGTTACAACATCTACTATAAGGGAATTAGTGCAGTGTTTTTATTTGAACATCAAGAGAAAACTATTGAGCCCCAAAATGTCTATTAACTGCTTTAATTTCAGGCACGTGTTAAGATATATTGCACTGTCTCACTGGACACATGTTTCAGCGGATCCAAACCACAAAGGGTGACTCAGTTCTCTGGCATGGTACATGTCCAGAACAGAGAAGCAGGAGCAGTGTGCTTACTAGGCCAGCCAGAGATGTGGGTAACGGGGGCTTCATCTTGGCCATTTGTCCTCCCTCTCTGTCTCAGGGCCACTCCAGGTCACACACTGGCAGTTAAAGAGTGTTTTACTGTCTGTCATGAGCAGTGACACACTCCACCTGGAGGTGACTGCCGTTTATGCCATATATTGTGGTCAGCACAAGCCTCAAAGCCCTGAGGAATATGATCAATTTCCTAGAGCTACTGTAAATAATTACTACTAATTACTACTTCATGAGGAAAACACCAAATGCCTGATTTCTCTCACAAGTCTGGGAGGAAGGTGGGCACGTGAAATCTAGTTGTGGCCATGGCTATCCTTGCTTAGGAGTCTCCAGGGAAGAACCCACCATTGTCTTTTCCAGCTATTTCTGACCTGTGGCTAGATAACATTATCGTCTGTCCATATCTCTTCTCTTTTATAAGGACACTGAACACTGCATTGTGGTGCAAACAGATAATTCAGAATGATTTCGGTACAAGGAACTCATCTGAATGTCTTCTCTTGAAATAAGGTCACACACAAAGTCCTGAGATTTAGGACGTGATGAGGTGTTGAAACCATTCGACGTACCCCACCTGGAGTGCTCCCTGACTTCCATCTCAAATGTGTCTCTGGATGGTTTGAGAAATAGTGACACCTGCCAGGAGACAGAGCCCATGCAGTGGAGAGCTGTGGGTGAGGGTGGTGCAGCCATGGCCTGAGGTGAATATGAGAGAGGCTGCCTAACTCAGAGCTGGGTGCCCCAGAAGTGTTTTCTCAGGGATTCCGGATCCCGGGATTGCTGAGGACTACAAGTTGTTGGTGGCCTTCCACTCTCCTACTCCCTGAATGGGAAAGTGTATTCTAGTATCCTGACTCTGTTGCTTCTCTGTAAAACTGCCATGTCTGAGACAAATAATTCATCTTCTCTGGCTGGGTCTCCATATCTAAGGGACTCACATCTGGGCCAGATGGCAAAACTCCTGTGCATCACCACTGGTGTGGAGATCACTACACGTCACTCAGAAATTATACATGTGCACATGAACCTCTGTTTGTGGCATTCTGGGATTTACCCCTGTGGAAGAGAGAGTCCACTTGTGCTTCATGCTGGAAGGAGAGTGACATGTATGTTGAGACTAGAGGAAGAACATGTTGATACTAGCTGTACCACAAATGTCTTTCTTCTGTCTCTAGTCCCCCACAGAAACACACACTAATTCATTCACTCCCTTGAATTCAGGGTTGACCACAGTAGAGTTTGGCTGATGAATTATGGGTAAAATTTCCATGCATGACTGTGGAGAAATCTTGAGGTTTACTTTTGTAAGAAAAATTATGCTTTTATCTTCAAGATTTTATCATTTCTCTTTCATCAGTGACAAATGCCTACCTGAAAAGGGAGCCCCAAAACAGCTCCACTGAAATCACAATCATGCCCAGTTGCCCCACAAAAGTCAGTTTGCAGAAAATAACAATGGCAGCGTATCTGCATAGGACCCTCCTGAGTGTAGGATCAGACTATGGCTACTTTCTACATTTTTCTGTATCTATTTTTGTTGAATCCGTGGTGCTAATATGTGTTGTCTCTTAGTAACACAATAAAATAAGCAGGACTAGAATAAAGGAAATTTTAAGTTGTTTAGTTTTGTGTCACCAAAAGCAACTCAGATTTTCATGAAGAGCTATGTTACTGAAATATTTTAACGGATACATGATTTTAATAGATAGTTTTTAAATGAAAATAAACGTGTACCTACAAAGAAGTAATTTCTTCTTACATGTTTCTTCTGAATTAAGATGGTCTTTTAATGATTTATTATTACTGTCGATTATCACTCCCCAAAATTTGTCTCGTCAGCACTAGGCACACCCCACTTGACGTTCTCTTAACTGCAAACACAGCTGGATCAGTCTCACGATGCTCCAGAGCCAACAAATTTAAGCCAAGTTTTATCAGTTCTGCAAAAGCAGCAGAAATGCAGCACAAGGGTTACATAAGTATCTAGGCCCCATCCCAACCCCATACATGACATCTTAATGGAAGAAAGAACAACATTAAACTACCTTGAGCACAAATTGAACATAAAAACGATGTTGCACATTTTGAGTCTAGCACTGAGGGTACAGAAGGGACTGTCTGTCTCTTTCTCTTGGCTACTCCCTTGTGAAGGAAGTCTCAATATTGTCCAGCCCTTTGCCCCATCCCCAATCCCTTCCCACTTTTTCAATGCCCGGAATACGGTGAACAGGATTCTAGGTGGCCCCGGGTTACCGAAACCCTGCCTTCCCTTGGATATACAAGCAGGATCTAGGTAGATGGAAGCTGTCATTTCTCAGAATCTGGCAAAGGTGACTTTGAAGATTAAAATCCCTCATCTCTTGGCTCTGAGTTATTCAAAAATGGAGATGAACCTGGGGGGTGAAGGTAAGGTTCTTACCTAACCAAGTCTCCAATTTTAAGCCAGAAATACTCAGTGGAGAGAGCCCTGTGCTTAAGAATAATGGGGCAGTAAGTGAAAGAGAACAAGCTGAGGACCCGAGTTCTATAGCCACAAGAGAACCCCCAAATGTGCAAGGTTAGGAGCCTCGGGTTCCATGAGACACCACTCATTTGACAGGAGGGTTGTCCTGTGACACCACAAGAACTCAGTTGCTCCACATCTGGACTTTGACTTATAGAAGTGTGAGACAAGAATACGTATAGTTTTAACTGTGAAGTTTTCTATAATTTGTTATTGGGCAGAAAATAAAAACCTATGGAACCCTGAAGTTCATATGCTTAGGTGCTTCCACCTTGTTTCACTTGAAACAAATTTACACCCTAAATAATAATATGCCTACAAATCTAACCATGATCCTGCTAATTTCTAAAAATGATAGCGCACATTACCCATCCACCCACTTCCAAGTGCCCTCTGTTGATGCTGGCCCGGACTAACTTTACCATGACTACCCCGCCCAGCCCTGGCTCTGGATTCTGACATTTTTCATTAAACGCTTGCTCTTTATCACATGAAACCAAGGAGTTCCACTCTCAATTTCTCTATTTCTCCTGCTTCCCAACAGTCACTAGTGAGAAGTCATGTCTGGTTAGAAGAGCCAAGAGGGATAGCAACAAAAATATTGAAAAATTGATTCAAATATCAAGAACATTTAATAAGAGCTAAGGTGGCTGCCTGTATTTATTGGTGACCACTGATGAACTCTCTAAGAAGACATTCCTCAGAGCCGCAAGGCAAAGATGACTGTAGATTGCGTTTTATTATACAACTGTGACAGAACTACATATTTTCTGGCTCCCTGGCTATGATTTAACGATCATGTTTAATTTCCACTGTGTTTTTACTTCTAGCTGATTTCATTGTGCTGACTTTTAAGTACAGCCTGCCAGAACGTTGGCTACCATTGAGGCTATTTATATCCAGCCTCTTGTTTTATTTTTACACTATACGTAGTTCTTGAATTCTTCTAGACTCCCCTGTCCTGCACACCCCTGTATATCATGTCGGTTATGGAAAGTTCAGCCCAAGAACAAGATGTTGAACAGAACGGCACAGCAGGGAAATTTAAAATAAAAGAAAAACACATTTATCGACCCTTCCAAGGGAGGGTGATGTATACGTGGTAGAGGACTTTCTGCCAACTCCTGCCTAACTCCTCACAGCCCTCATACTGAACAGAAAGAATTCCTCCCCGTTTGATGTAAATTCCTTTGCAGGAGAAGAATCTGCCCTGGATGCCGCGGGAGAGATAAGCACCGGTTCAGGAGTCCATGGAGGTTGGAGGGAAGTGAGGGAAGGCAGACGGCAATGGCCAGCCCAGGGACAGGGCACCACAGCCACAGAGAAGGACATCCAGAGCAAGGATGGGCATCAGAGCCGGGGCGGGCGGGCCTCTGATGAAACTGAGTTAAACTAAAATGGTGACTCTTCCACGTCCACAGTGTGGCTCTTGCTTTGCAGGAAAGAGCCTGGATGTCAGCCGGGATGCTGGGTGTGGGTCTGAGCAGCCTCCCAGCTCCTGTGCAGCCTGCTCCCTGGGTGTCTAGGACATTGGGCTGCAGGTGTTCAGGTGCCTGAAATAAGATTTACCTAACCCCGTGGGGGAACGTTGAGGGTTTTGGTAAATCCTCTTGCAAAACTCTTTTCTTTCTCTTTACAACCTTCGAGTGAAAAGTCCTGAGATACATAAAATAGCATTATCAGTTCCCTTCTAACTGACTGATTACAAAAATGAAAGTCAGATCACAAATTTTACCAATAAGGGTTAGGTTAAAAAAATTTAAAGTGGATTAGGTTTTAAATTTCCTATTTTTTTTTATGATAAATGTCACCAGGCAAATGTCTAAAATATCCTAGACACATAACAACAACAACCAAAAAACAGAGACAAAGAGAAACAACTCCATACTCACATGTATTTTGATATATTCAGTGGGCAGGCATCATGGTAATAGATAGTAGTAATCTGAAATATTTGAGATTAAATTAACACTGGGTAAAAAATAAGGAAAAGTAATATGTATGCTTTGTGGTTTAGTGAATTTAACAGACTGGGTTGTATATCTCACACTCAGGTCAATTCTATAACATGATTTTAAAATAGCTTCCAAGATGCCCTCACTAAATAAACGAGGCTCGTATATTGTCAACTACCATATGCCAAGCATGTCATTCATGTTTCTATGGGTTACATTCATCTACCTGCTCCCCCGCAAACTCTTACAACAGGCCAGTTACGTTGTCGACACTGTGGAGATTACAGAGTAACACCCCTTGCCCTTGATAGATCTAAATGTCACATGAATAAACAAAATTTGTAAACATAAAAATGACTTATTAAAGACATTGAGACAGAATGCAAAACAATATAAATAGAAAGTGAGTGCTGGGAGTGGTAGCACACGGGAATTGCTTGCAAGTGGATGAGATTCGGGACAAGCTCTTATTCTAGAGACTGGGATTATGATTTCTTATTGTAGCACATAGAAACTGAAACTTGGGTTAAGAAACCTTTGTCATTGGAACAAGAAAAAAACTTCTTCAGAGTTCGGGGATCAGGCTGGGAGAGGAGCCATGGCCTGGGGCAAGGCTTCGGGGGGGGGGGGGGGGGGGGGGGGGGGGGGGGGGGGGGGGGGGGGGGGGGGGGGGGGGGGGGGGGGGGGGGGGGGGGGGGGGGGGGGGGCGCTGAGAGGGCTCAGGGAGAAGTGGGGTGGATGCATGGATGACCTTCCTAGGTGCTCAGGCTCCTTGCAGATGAGCAAACAGGTATGCTTGAGCCTGTGAGTGTGGCCACACATCTTCCCAAGTGGAGCAACACCGTCGCTGTTTCTAGTGGCTGAATGTGGGTCTAAGATGTGCAGTCATTGTTAAGCGGATGAAGTTGTTTTGTTCTGCCATCTACCTTCCATCAGCTCCGGTTCTGACACCAGTCACCAGTTCCTTTTTGAGGTCCCCTACTTTGTTGTCAGTCCACAAGTTTCTGCTGTAGCTCACAATAGTCCTCTTGCCAAAGATGACACATGACTTAAGCCTTAATTCCTCCAGTAACAGCGATCACACTAATAGGAGAACAGGATTCCGTCCAAGCAACCAAAGCCAAAGGCGTCAGGTTAAAACTTTCTTGCTTAGGAGAAATGGACACTTTCTTTGCGATTGAATCGAAGAGGATGTGACCCTGAGACGCAGCCTCCAGTTTGGCAAAGGAAAGAAAGTAGAACAAAGGGTTGTCCAAGAGATGGAGAGAGAAACCAGGTCCTGGTGATATCACTTTCATGAATATTTCACATACATCTATACCTAATGAGTTCTGTATGCTAGAACTGTTAGGAACATGAGTAGAGTGGGAAGAAAATACTATACTTGGATGTTGTGCAAGCTCTTGTCTTCCAAAACTAAGAATTTCTTAAGGTACATAGCCTCTAGCAACTCAGGTTGTGGCCAGAAATAAGAGAGACAATGAAGTGACCTTGCACCAAAGAGACGATTATCTCTGATGATGTTTAGTGGATTTAAAATGACCACAAGGGTCCCAGGAGGTAAAAGAGGGGAGCAGAAGCAAAGACCCCAGGAGAGAGGTGACTGTGGAATGTGATCAGAACATCTCACTGTCACGGCTCTTGGGCACAGGGATGGCCCAGAGATAAGATCAACCCTATGTCATCAGTTTCAGAAACTTTATTTCTAGGATAAGCGGAGCCTCTGGAAGATGGATATCAAAAGTACTGACATCCACTGAAGCAGTCTGAGCATAGGTAGGTTTTATGCTATTACACATTGTGGTTTCATTCTTTTTCCTTAGGTTTAGAAGAATTATCATGTTTAAATAATACACTTCCCAAGCTGTATGCTAAGAAACACCATTAATAGTAAACTCAGGGTTAGCAGACAGAATTTAATATAATAATATATTTTAAGTGAAATGTGTTATCTGTATATAAGAACATCCTCTGCATAAAAATGTTGCGTACATTTAGAGCAACATGAAGAAATTCAGAATTGCATTTCATAAATTATTTCTCTGAAGTTCCTATTATATTTATTACTCATAAAAGTGTACGGCTCATGAAATGTGGTTAATTATTCTTGTATGTCCTAGGAATAACATAACAAAAAGTTACTCTATATAGAAGTAAAGCAGCCACCTCATTTAAAAATCTCAGCCACATGTGTCTCAGCTGTTCTCCAGCTCATAATGAATCTAAAAAGTGTTAGGAGATTACGGAATCCCAACATACGTTTCTTATTCAGCTGTGGCTTGGCGCCTTAGAACTCCACAACCGAATTAAGCAATCGCTGCTTGAAAAAATGCCTTTCTTCCTGTTCTTTTTAAAGCTGAATAGTTTGTATTTGTATCCTGATACTTCCAATAGCATTTAAGCAAATTCGAACAAATATGCATGACTTTAAACTTGATATGTATACTTAAAATGGATTTATCAAGGATAGTAACTAAAAACAAAACTGAGTATAATACGGGAAAACAAACAAAAATCAGTGCAGACAACCAAACTCAGAGCCACATTGGATGAGTCCAGATGCACTTTGTGACCTTGCCCCAGCAGCACGTGGCCATCACAGAGCCCAAGAGCACAACGAGGAGACCCTTGTTCTCAGAGGTTCTGCTTGGCTTTGTTTTGACCTGTTAGTCATTGATGCAAAGATATTTCCAGAAGGAAAAAAAAAAACCCTAAGATCCAGCCAAGCCCCAGGAGCCAACACGTTCTGTCTACTAGCCCTCTGGACTGGATAGGCCAAAACTTATTAAAATCTTGAGAGCTCACCAGTCAACATCACAAACACTGAACTACACTAAAAAGAATAACCTGAGTTCTTATTTGGACCAATTACCTAAATCAGGTATAAAGGCAAATGCTTAAATGAAGAAATATTTTTCATTTAAATATCCTTTTTCCCCTCCAAATGAAGTGACACCCTACATCATGGTACAGAAGGCTGTCAGTATATATTTAGAAGAAACTCACAGGTCTTATTATGGGTATACCTTTACAAGATTTTTTTTTTACTACTACTAGTAAATTTTAGATAACACACCTAAGGAAATTTCGAATGAGTGAAAGCCATGAACTGTGATGAGACCTTCCTCTTCCTCACAGGTTAGGGTCTCATTTCCTCATGCCTTTCTGTGACTACCTCCTGCTGGTTGAATCTGGGCGGAAACAGAGAGACCTTAGCAGGCTATGTGTGCACAGCGCATCGCTTCCTGTAGCTGTGGGGATTGTTGTCGCATTCTGTCCCCTGCAAGTGTGATGTCCTGCTGGTGTTACATGACTGCAGATATTTGCTGTTCTATATACGTACAACAGAATTTGAGGCATAAAACTATGGGGAGGATAGAGGTGCTATTTTATTGCCAGAATAAATCTCACTAGTGGGCTGAATCGATTATGATTGTGAAAACCATGTGATATTACAGCATTGCTGAAGAATATTGGAATACTGTGTTTCTGGCTTGTTGTTAGGAAAAGAAGTATGCACGCTTGCTGATTTCAACATTCCTTTTGGTGTCAAGATGAGCAGAGCAATTATTTTTGACTCTCACCCAACTTAAAAGCAAAAGTGAGAAGAAAACGTTCTGTGAGTCACAGCTACTCACTCAACTTTTGTCAGAGTAAAACAACTGGAATAACAGTTATCTGTAACGAAAACAGTAATAAACACTGACTCAAGACACGATTCCTTAACCCATCATTTCCTCTGCTTTGTTACTCCATTGCATTTGTACTTTTGCCCTTAGTTTATTGCTTTCTCTCCCAATGCAGCTGGAATATTTTAACTGAAACATTCATCAAATCCCATAATCCTCCTGCTGAAAACACTTTGGTGTCCAAATCCAGGGCCTGACTCCTACTAACTTGTAGCTTCACCTCTGGCCACTCCTTTTATTTCTACTTTAGGGGTGTGACTTTGCCCATCTTTATACCATTCATTTGGTAATTTTCACTTTCTAGAAATTAGGTTACCTGAGACTGAATTATTATTTCACTTGAGTCTATATTTTTATGTTCCCAAAATACCCCTCACGTACCTCTTAAGACTGGTCACTTCATTATGGCTTCCTTTATTGTTGTCTTTCACTTACGTCAGATTCTAAGTTCCCTGAGACTTTTTTTTTACTGTCCTCAGCAGCAAGTATAATGCCTGACTCAATTGATCCCTAGGAGCTATTTTGATAGGTTGAGTTAAATTAAATCCACATAGAGGAATGCATTGTCAGCTAAGTAATACTCATGCCAATATTTAAGGTCATTTTGACTGATAGTGTTGTCACATTTTGTATGTTAGAAACCAGGGGCAGAAGACAGTCTAGAAACTAATGCCAAACTACATTCAGGGAAAAAAGAGGTCTTGCAGCTAAATTCCAGGTCTTCTTATACCAGATTTCTTTCCCTTTCTCTAGTACTTTCTTGGTTTTCTAGAACATGAACAATAAATTAAAGCCCTGGGCTCAGCTTTTGTAGGGAGCTTTGCTATGTGATGATAGGCATGTCCAGAGACCCGTTCTGGCAGCGGGATCCTGCTTTGTGATATGCAGCCCTGTGCCAGACCCTGGAGTCCTACCTTTCCACCTGATGGTCTGCTGGGGCAGGTTAAGCTGCTGACTTTACACAGCGGTGCATTACCAGTCTTTCCTCTTCTCGTAAGCATTTTGAACAACACTGGCCACATTCATGTGGAGCTTACTTTCTGATCTCTTTCTCTGTGTTTTCATTGTCGCTGTAGAAATGCTACTGACTTTTGTGTATTGATTTTATATCCTGCAACTTGGATGAATTTGTTTAATAGGTCCAAGAGTCTTCTGGTAAGAGTTTTTGGGGTCTTCTATGTAAGGATCACATCATTTGCAAATAAGGATAGTTTGACTTTTTCCTTTCATATACATAGTCCTTTTAGTCCACTCTCTTGCCTGATAGCTTTAGCAATAATAATGTGATTTTTAGCATCATTTTTCATGACTCACTAGTGAGCACTTTTGAGTCAAGACTGCATCAGTGACCACAGAATTTACTGTGTAGGGAAGGATATGTTGACAGCAGGAGACTATGTCGGGGGCGGGGTGGCACACTGACAGGGCTGGCACACTGGGGACAGAGGCGCAGGAAATGGCCACCACCAGCAGCAGCTCGGGAAGGGCCCTGGGGCTCCTCTAGGTCTCATGGCCGAGATGGAGCTTTGAGGGACGTTTGTGCATAACCCTTCCCAACATAGCTCCTGACGCTGCCAACTTCCTACGCTCTCCACGTCTTTTCTCTTCTTACGCTCATTCACTTACTGATTACTTGTGTAGTTCTTGTTTACTTCCCACTAGAATGTAGCTTTATGTTTAAAAACACAAGACCTTTGTCTTTCCATGTTTGCACGAGCAATGAATATCCACACACTTCTTTGGATCCTCACTCATTTTTTAATAAAGTAAAAGAAAAGTAAAACTTTGTGTCCTTTTCCCATCCCCAGAGTTAAATTTGGATCGCAAATAATGATAATTTTTCTAGATATTTTAATAACTTCCAAATTTTTCTTATATATTGATGAATTACGACGTGATAAGGAAAATCCGCTTGCTTTTAGTGATTCAGTATAAATTGGACGTCAAAAGGCAGTGACACTACAATTGCTCTCTGTGTGGGGGAGACCTTAAACTACCGTGCTGCTAATTCTCTTCTATAAACATTTAGATCTCATTTGGAACTTGCCCAGGTAAATAAGTGCTTACGGATTCTTTCCTCTAGTGCAGAACTATTTGGAAAATCCCGCTAAGGCCCCGATGCCCCGCCTGGACATTTTCCATACTGCGTTCCATCTGTAAGGCTGGAGGTTGGGAGCAGTTTCACGATTACTTGTGGCTGTGTGCAGCTCAGAGGACTTAAAATTGCTGTTGATTCTAGGATGTGTTCTGATAAGTACCCGAATTTGGAAACCTGTCAGAGGTGCTGGAGAGAAATGTCTTGATGTAATTGCCTATGTGTGTTATCTAAAATGAACATTTTGCCATGGTAGGATATCGTCCACATGCAGAGGAATGCACAGAGGCCTGCTAGGCACCACACCAGTGTTCGCTTTGTGTGGACAGTCATCAGAGGCCATTTGTAACTGGCCAGAGAGCTGCTGAAGCTGGCTTAATCCCAGTTCTTTCTAATGCAATAGCTCTACACATTTGATCTCTAAAGAAAATTTAAATTTAAAAATCTATACTTTATTCAGAGGACCTTCCATTGGATGGCAAAGTTTTAATTTTGTTGAAAGAAGCATAATTTTATCAGGCTTTCCAGTTATTATACCCTTTATGCCCCTCCTACACAAGTCCACGCTCAATAAACGAAACTATTCCTTTTTCCTGTGCTTTCTGTTCAATGACACTAGCTCTTTCCTCCAGTGCAGAATACACCAAGATGCCTCGCGCCTTTGGACCTGTACTTTGATCTTTGTGAAGTGAACTGCTGTTTTCAGGTCTCTGTGCTGGGGGTGCTGGTGACACAAAGCAGTGTGACTTGTTTTGTTGTTGTTGTTGTTGTTATTGTTTTGTTTTTATTTTTGTTCATGTGTGTCTGAAGTGCACGATGCGGATGTCCTCTGGGGAACTTGAACACACGTAGAATAGACCTCAGTACCTTGAATATTTGTCCTTCTTCCCTCCCCCAATCTCTTCTGTGTCTCCAAAATGTCTGCCTTCTAGTTTCCTTTGCTATTTGACAGTAAGATACAATTTCTATTTCCAGGAGACTATAGAAAAGGAAACTGCACACGCCTGCACTTTGAAATGACTGAGTCTCCATTGAGGTCATTCAGATATTATTTCAGAATCATGAATTAGGCTGGCAGCTGTCCCTTAGGCATGGCAATTGCTGTATGAGACCTAGAAAACACACTTGACTCCAGAATGAGCTTTGCTAAATGCTTCAGTGCTCTCCTTTAAGGCGAATGATTTGTTGCTGGTTTGTAAAAATGAATTAAACTAATATTAATACATTGCTGTTTATTCAAGAAGTTCTGTTGTAATAATAAATTGTTACGACCAAAACAATTAACGATAATAGTTTCTAGGAATATATTTGGGTACACTGGAAAATTAGTCACTGAAAACCCATTCTGAGTAAGGAAGAATGTCAGTATTAACACTTACAATGCACGCTTAGTGCAGGCCGAAGTTGGCTTAAGAGATACAGAGATCTTCACCCAAGAGTCCCTCCAGAGCTTAGTAGCTAGATGTTGTGGTTGGAGTCTGGAGTGTCCCCCAAAAGCCTCATGTACCTGTGGATACTGTGTACTGTTGGGAGATAGAACCTGGCTATAGGAGGCAGAGACTAAGTGCTTGATACTGAGAGATGTGTGTTGGCTCTGCCTTCCTCTTTGACTTGGTTCTGTTCTGCTATGTTGAGGGTCTCTGTCTTCAGCTCTGGCTCTGGCCCTGGAACCGGCCCTTACCCTGCCATGTGACTCCACCACTTTCCAGCTACCCACTTGTGAATGAACTGTGATCTTCCCCACAGGCACTGGTCCTCCACTCTGCTTTCCAGCTGCTATGAGCTAAGCTAGCTGCCCATGGACTGAACCCCTCTAAATGTGTCCCGGAAGTTGTAGGTATCAGATACTGTGTCTAACAACAGGAAAGCTGAAAGCACATAATAAAAATTATCTGTGTTCTGCCAGAGGATTTTGATTATATCATTTCGGGACCAGGTGTCATTGAAAAAAAAAAAAAAACTCCTTTCAAAACTGAGGACAATAGACTGAATTCCTGAGATGGTTCTCAGCCTCAGGAATAGCACATTTCTCCAGCAATACTGTTCAACAACACATATCGTTTTCTTAAAGATGCTGTCCTCATAGAAATTCTTAGGATTTTTTCAGCACCCACCAGTTAATAAACACCAGCAAGTTGCAACATGTATTATGCAGTATATAAGTAACATTAATGGAAGTAATGAAATACTCTGTTACCTGACCATCTTAGCTTTGAGTGCACTGTAGGATACAATTTATTTTATCTGAGTAAAAGAAAGTTACATTCCCGGAGGTGAAAGTGTTTCCTGTTCATATGACTAGATGAACATCTAATGGCCTTTTGTTAGAGGAATGAAAACTCCCAGAGTATTCAGCACCTCCTGGGTGCCTTCATAGATTACCCCTGTGTCAGAGGGGCTTTAAAAATCTCTTCCAAGTAGACTTTTTTTTTTTTTTTACAATGTCCTGATTTGCAATTAGGGATAATGGAGTCCGAAGCCAAATAGCAATGCAGGCCCTTGAAGGTAGGCCCAAAACACCGAGGCTGACCTGCTGTTCCTCTTTTCTCTTCGTGTCACCTCAATAGGGCATGAATCATGTGCTCACTTGTGGACAGTGAAGCCTCCGTGAGGACCTGGCTGGTAAATCACACAGCAGACATTTTATTACAGTCAGATGTTTCTGTGAGAAATGGGTCCCAAACATTGAAGAACGCAAAAGGCAAATGAAGAGCCTGGATGTATCACAGAGACAGTGGCTGAAGGAAGCACTGGCCTCCACTCTGCGGATACAGCAAAGAGACTCAGAGAGACTGGGCTGTGGACCAGGGTGCAAAGGGGACCCCAGACTGGGAGGGGCAGCTTCCGTTCAGCTCGTGCTATCTCCAGTGGTTCAGGGGAGAAGCCGCTCTCACTGACACGGAGACCTCTGAGAGAGGCTGCTGGATCCTTGCTGTGGAATTTTGGGAAGACTCCAGGCACCTGGCTCAGGGAGCCTGAATAAAGGATACTGTGAGGAAGCCCATCGCTGGAGCCATGCAGACAGGAATGGGGAAGGCGCAGGACGGGGCAATACAGTCCCTTGTTCCTCCCAGACTCGGCGTCTCTACCTGGTGACTCCAACAGGCAGTCCACTGGAGGGTGGGGAAATGTGGCCCTCAGGGGTCCCAGGATTGTCCTGATAGGACGGGAGAGTCTAAGGCTCAGAAGCTACAGCTTTGGAACCAGTGCCCTGTGGGGAGAAGCAAATTCTGGCCATTGGTTAGAACACAAGCCAATATTCAAAGTCAAACCTGGAGTGTGAAATCATAGATGCAAGATGCAGATTTTCTGAAGTGTACTTCTACAAAGAGACTTCCAACTGCAGCACGGTCATGTTGCAGAAGAAACAAGTCAATCTGTCATATCGCCACGCTGAAGGAAGGGTTATTTTTTAGACATTAAGTAATAGCAGTTAAAAACTGCCCCTTCCTTCCACCAAAAGAAAACAAGCCCTGTGTCGTTGTTTTTATTCCCACAGAACTCACAAGCATGTGCACATGAATAGAGGCGGTTGAATACTTAAAAAAAAAAAAAACCAGCCCTAATTTTATTTCCCAACATGGAACATTAATAACTAATGGCCTGAGTTTACAAAGTTTACCCCATGAGTTATTTGGAGATGCAAAATCTTTCTACATAGTAGAGTAAAAGCTCCTAAAAATAACTTGTTCATTTAATGAAAGTCAGTGAAGAACACGGAGCTCTTCTTAAGGCAAAAGAAAGGAGCCATTGTAGCAAGAACCCAGTAGGAGCCCATTGAAATATATACTTAGGAGACTCTGCAACCTTGGAAAATGGCCTCAGGAGTATCCTGCTGTTCAAATGAAGACTGAAGCCCACTTTATATGTATTTAATTAATATAGTCAATAAAAGAGAAAAAGGTAGAAAATGCTAACCAAATAATGAACAATTTTTAGTAGAGGAAATACCGTGAATGACTATTTTTTCTAACTTTATGTAAGTATGTAGACACTAAAGAAACAGAGCAGTAGTCCATATTACCAGTAACTAGAAAATCTGTATGACATTTTGCCCCATCACATGGTAGTTTTCCAAGCTGTATTTGTGGGATAATATAGATTTTTTGTCTTTATTGAAATGTAGAGAATTTTCCTTCTTATTGTGATATTTTGATGAATTCAGAACAATTTGAACATTTTTACAAATGATTATAAACTTAATGAAGCTTCAGTTAAAAGTAGATGCACCTCTTTGTTCTTTTAATTGATTAAGTAGTACTTCTTTTGTGCTTTGGTCCAAGAAAAATGCTTAATAAACCAAACTTCGAGTTAAAATTTAGAGACTCAGAAAACTTTCTAAATAATTCAGACAGATCGTAGGCCTGATCTTAGAGAAAAGATTAATTCCTATAAAAATAATCCCTATTAAGTACAACTTTGATTCCTATCTTAATTCAATCACTTATATTTAAAAATTAATTGCACTTTTAAGATAGTATCAAAGCATAATAAAAACTATTATTTATGAAAGACAAGTTGCTAGGAGTTACAAGAAATGCAAAAATGCTAATCACAACATATCCCAAATTTCTAAGACATATAAAATCAAAGTATCTTTCTTATGTCGTACTTTTGTTTTATAAATTTTGGTTCATAAATGTAGCAACTGCAGGACTCCTCGCCTTTGAAATTCAGACCAGTTAGTGCACTGGTAAGTTGTGTAAAAGACTAAATGTTAGACAGTTTCCATAGCCAAATTATCTTTCTGTAACACTAAGTGTGGAGCAAATGATCTCTCCGTGTCTTTATTGTAAACTAAAATCTTGAGCACTCCTATTGAGTCCTACTGGTTAGGGATTCTTGTATACTTTATTTTATTTATTCATTCTGCAATGGCTACATCATCTTTCCTTGACTTGAAGAGCTGGTGGCTATCTTGTGAGCACAAGCCATCTCTTTAGTGATCTACCTCAGGGGCCTATTTGAACATTTCTCTGTGAAAAATCGGTAGTCTTGACAGTTACCACGGTGTTGAGTGGCTGGATTCATGACACCTGCAAATTCCTGGGATATTGCAATCTGAAAAACCTAGACAGGCAAATTGATGTCCATTAAACGTAATTATAGACTGAATCCCTTGGCTACTTTTGGAATTCAGAGAAAGCAGCTGTTGCTGTTGTGTGTTTCAAACCTTTCTTTCTGAAAAGAAAAGAGAGAGGCTTGTCTCCGGCTAACAGTTCTTTATTCCTGAAGTAAACATGGTATTTCTCAAACACTTTGCAGTAGGTGGTGTGTGAGTCTGTGTTCCAGGAGCTGGCCAGTTCGCTCCTTCTTCATGGGTGTTCCCCTGAGGACTGCCCTTGTCTGTCTGCTCTGTTCACATCCACAGCTAAGGAGGTTTGTACTTTTGGCGGTGCCTTAGACATAGGCATAGAACTACGTAATGACTCTTACTCAAGAGCTTGTGAAAATACCATTTATGTCCACGAATTAAATGTGGCACATGGTGCACAAAAGAAAATATTTTCAGTGGATTTTGTTCATTTAGATGATGTTTAATTGCCCCGAATGTTATTTCAAACAAAAGGAATAATGTTGGTATGGCCAATTACTCTTCTCATGCCTCCAGAAAACTCAGAGCGTAAGAGCGCAATTTGAAAGATTGTAAATCCTCTAGGTACTTATTTTAAATATCCTTCCTAGTTAATGTATTTTAGTATTGCTAATTCTTTTGGCGAAAATAAATAATAAATGTATGTAGAAAAATATTTTGACTTTGATTTAATCTTTTCTGACAGAAGAAAAGAAATATTTATCTATGTTGTCACTTTAATTGGTGCAACTCTTCAAGGAATTCTTGTTTTCTTTTCACCAAGCTACATGAGAAGTGTAATGGTTGCCTGACGATGTTTTTCTTATTCATTAATTATCCTACAACCTCAATTGGCATCCCAATAAAATTATTTAATCACTTTAATTTGCCTTCTTGAAAAAAAATGTTATTTCCCTTGAGAAATATTTTTATTCTATTGTGTAAAAGGAGAAAATTTTTAATGTTCACGTTCCAAAATATAATGTACTAATAAAGTATAAATAAAGTAAATATCATGCACTAATAAAGTAAAATATGCTAAGTCAAAATAATTTAGTCCACGGATGCAGTTCTTGTGATGTGGGGCCATCGTGCTTCAATCTGAGTTCCTGAGTGCTACCTTTAACGAGGTGTGTGTGCCTGGCCTCTTGACCCGCCTTAACAGATGTCTGGGCGATTAAGGCTCCCCTGGGTACAATAGCTTTTGTCATTTCTTAAGTTACATTTACCTCCAGATTTAGGTCCTCGGCCCTAAGTCCACATCTGATTCTTTAGTTTCCTTTGTAACTGTCACCTGGACGATCAAGTAGTTTACCAGTGTCACACCGTCAAAGGTCATTTTGATGGAGTTTGCACAGTTATTCCTCCTGTGTATGTATTTGTTTTGAAAAATCCCATTGTTGATAAAAGAATGAAAATATTTCGGAATGTCAAATACGATCTTGGGTTCAGGTGGCTATTGGCCCCCATGGTGGTGTGTTGGTCTGGGTCCCAGAATTGTGGCAAATGCAGAGTTGCACCACTGTGAAAGGCAGAGGCGATAACTGGAGATGCCCTGAAGTGGCCCTGGCTGGGAGTGGGGTGTGGTGGGGAGGTCCCCTGGGGGAAAGATGCCCTAGGAGGCGTCTCATGCTACACGTAGCATGGACTTTTGGGAACCTGTTTTATCTGCTTCTGAAAGAGAAAGGATTGGCTGACAGGATTAAAACCTGTGGCTCCAGGCAGTCTAGGCACTTTAATTTGAATTCTTAGATCACTAAGCCGAGTCCTGTGGCCCTCAGAAACTCTGTACTTATACGCAGATAATGATTAGACCCATCCGGCTGACATCTGGTCATACAGGTTTCGCCACACTCCGCTTGCTTCGTGCTTTAAATATGCTGTTGTTTAATCTCCCTCGACGAGTCAAGTTGAATCCTAGCCAGTCCTTCTCCTTTTCCGACCAATGTCAGTTATAAGTAATGTCACTTACCTTTCTTTGCTGTTTTTATAGACCCTAATCTCAAAGGACACCGGAATGGATTTTGTTAAACATTGTAACTTGGCCTTATCTATGAAAATATAGCGAAAAACAAGGCACTGAGCTCTTTAATTGCAACAAAAAATTTGTAGTATATTGACATTGGTGTCTTCAGGGAAGGAGTGGGTAAGGAGGGAGTGTGTAAGGAGAGTGTGCCCTGCGTCCTAGTTGGTCCCGGTGTCCAGGCTTTCATTCCAGGTTAATTGTGGCCCCTGCAGCAGCCAGCCCATCTCATTCCTCATTCCTCAATCCAGAGATCCTCCCCGACCAGCTTCTAGGTTCCCACATCAGCAGTGTCTGTTAACACACCTGCCGTGGCTTGTTTCCTGAGACACCCCCGACATATTCATGCACTGGCATGTCCTCTGACCCCTCCGCTCTTCTTGGGCCACTTGGGGCATGTTCACATTCCACAGACCCCCTTAGTCTGCCAGCTGCTATCTGGGACACCTCAAAGGCCTAGCTTGTCCTTGTGTGTTCATCAGAATGTGGAAGTGAAGAGCAAGAGATGTTGGTCAGAAAGCCCGGACTGGAACACATCTGCTGTTTTCTTGCTCTAGAACCAGGGAGACTGTGGCTTTGGTTCATTATCCACACCGCTGCAGGGACCATGGAGGGGGCGGGGTGGTGGCCGCAGTGTCCCTGGCAGCAGACACACCGCCATGACACTTGGTGACTCACAGTTGTGCTTTTGGTCTCTTTCTGCTTTTCAGGAGGAAAGAAAAGGAAAGGAAAGCAGAACATGGACAGAAAGAGGCTGAAAAATGAATGCCTCCAAACTACATGTGTCCACCTACATTTTATTTGATGAATATTTTCATATTTCATAGAAAGGTTGCGTTGCTAGGACTTCAGCATATTATGCATACATGGATGTCTTTTTCACCATCGCTCGTGCTTTGAGGTGATCTTAGCGCTAGTGCCGAATTTTGCCATCTTTCCTTACAAAGAAAAAAGAAATTTTATTCTTTAGGGTAAGACAAAAGCCAGGTTTAATGAAACTAGCCTACTTTTTTTCCTTTTTTCTTTTCTTTTCTTCTATTTATTTATTTTTTGAGACAGGATCTCACTCTGTAGTCCAGGCTGGTCCTTAACTCACTATGGAGCCCAAGCTGGCCTTGGACTCACCACAATCCTTCTGCCTCAGCCTGCGGAGGAAACTTGCCTACTTTTTAAACATACGTAAAATTTTTCCTTCACTTAAGTAAATTTTTTAACAAATTAAAATTATGTTAAAGTATTTACCGCACTCTTATTAGAACATTTTTGCCAAAAGCCTCTGTGGAAGTCAGAGTGGATAGTCACCAAAATGAAAGCTTTATTGATAGGGGCTTTAGGAACAGCATGGAGGTTAGAGCACCTGCCTAGCAAGTCTGAGGCCCTGAGTTTCATTCCCCAGGACTACTTCCCATGCCTCAGTGATTGTAGGTGAAGATGATAATTTAAAGTTTCATGTTCTACCACCGTGTCCTTTTCCATGGCAGTGTGTGTGGCTCCGTCACAAGGCTCCACAAACTGCAGGAATGTGCCTTGTGCTGAGTAGCAGGTGTTTTAAATAACGAAGAGAGAGCATTGCAATTATTTTATACAATAAACGCCATACAGAAGAACAAATGGTGAGCTTAAAAGCAGCTGCAGGTATTAAGTAATAACACTTTGAAAGCACAGTCTGTTGCTTAAAGTAGACTAAATACAAGGATTACGGGTCCAATTGTCAAAGGAAAGGAATCTGTGGCCGTGGATGTGCCCAGAGGGGACAGAGTCATATTTTGTGTGTCTGTTTTATTGTTCTGAAGCACTTAGCTCGATATCTTGTACACAGAAACCTTTTTACTTAATGACTGACTAAGCCTATGATTCTTTTTGTAACTTAGCAGCCTGTGCAGATGTCAGGGCTAGCTCCTTATCCAGCCAGGGCATCCTCTTTGTTACAAGCCCTTTGCCACGAGGTGGGGGTGCTGCACCAAACAGGGTGAGACCATGCCTAATTCCCAAAGATTAGAGTCTAGAGGTGGAAATGGATTAAACTAATCTGGTTAAAAGAAACCAACAAATCTACAAAAATCACTGTTATGTTTACGAAGTGACTGTATATAGGTGTGTGTGGGGGGGTGGGGGGGTAGGAGGGACATGGGTGTGTGGGTGTGCATTAGCCTCGTATAAACAAGAAAGCAGTGAAATGTGGAAATCCAAAAGCAAATTAGAAATAATTTTCTACACATACATCAAACAGTAGGGATCTAGATGTATGAAAGATTCTTTAGATCACTTTATTTTTACAAAATCACAAACAGAATTAAATAAATTACATAAAAATACAAACAGGGGTTTTCTACTGGGAGAATCAAAAAATCAATCGAACAGTTTACATATTAATAATTAAAGAAAAAACATTTTTGAGATGTTTAAAATGTCTCTTAGATCATCAAAAATAAAGATGTTTGATGGTGACAATGGTTTGCAAACATGGAAAAATTGGAACTTACATGAACTGTTGGAAGGATTCTAAATTAGAAAAAGCTATTTGAGCAATGCTTTGCACTGTTTTAGTAAAGATACATATGACTTACTACAATTCTGTAAAAAGAAGTTCTCATGCATTTGTTAGAAGCTCTTTCATAGGAACAATCTCTGGGAAAGTTGCAGAATGCCCATCCAGTCGCCAAGCAAACCTTCCTATGGCTGAGCCCATGGCACTGCTCCGATCAGTGAACATGGTGGAGACAAGCAGAGTTCCTATGGACGAGAGACTGTGCAAACAGACTGTGCTGTTACACATGAGCTGGGCATCAGGAAGAGCCTCAGAAATAAAATTCTAAACAAAATTATAGACACAAACACATTGCCATGTGCTATTTTATAAAGTCTCTACATAAACCACCTATATTTTTAAGGGTATATATTTGTTCTCTAATTCTAAAAGAACAAGAGAATAATTAACTTAAAAATTCATAATAGGTAAGGGTCGAGTCACAAGTGAGAGTCACCGCTGCCTCCAAGGTTCTAAGGATTTTGCCAGCTACTAGGGTGATAAGTGGCTGTCTAATTAGCATGCTCCAAAACATATGCATTTAACGTTGCATGTATAAAATACTATATAATGAAATGTTGATTCAACTTGACTAGAGTAAATCAATTTTGGAGGCCCTATTAAAATTGAGTTTTCTGGAAAATATGCAAGTATTCTTGTCAGACAGACAAAAGGGTATATAAATTGCAGCAAATAAAGGACGTCTGGATAGTAAGGTAAAATTAGAATCTAAAATCTTGAAATATACATGTATATAATATATATTTCTGGAATTCTAAGATTTCGTACGTATATCCCTGTATGTGTCCAATTATGTCTGGATCCCAGGAAAGGAGAAATCTTGAGAAGTTGCCGTGATTTGCCCGCATAGGAGGAGGAAGAAAGATGATTAAAAAAAGAAAAAGGTTGAGAAGGAAGAGTAATTACTGCGGGAAGTAAAGTGGTGACTCAGAGAAAAGATGGCCAGAGATACACGCAAACCGGGCTGCCGAAAGCCCCCAGTGGAGCGAGCGCCCCCGTTCTGTGGGAAGCCAAGCCTTTTCTGTCACACAAGTGCCTCCTCTGTTACCTTAGGACTCTCCCTGCTTGTGACCTCTCCATCTTACCACCTGTACTCTCCTTCCAGCGTTCCTCTTAACTAGCTACAGGCATCGTTATACCCTTTGTTCTCCTCACAGCTGAGCAACAGGTGTTAGCCAACATGTGCTAGCCAATGGGAAAACGGGACGCTAACCCCAGCCAGTGGGTGACACAGGGCACATCACCTTCCCCTCACCCCTGCTTTGGGGATAAAATGACCAGGCAAAGTCACACTGGAGTGTGTGTGCCTGCTCTCTGGAATTTTGAGGTGTATGCTTTCTTTTGCCCAAAAGTAAAGTTTCTGTCTCACCCAGTTGCCTTGGTGATTTGGAGAAATTTGCAACATCCAGCCCAGGGTCCTAAGCCCACTCATTCCAACATGACTACAGCAGGGAGACTCGCCTTGGCTGAGAATGGTGGTGAGTGCTCACCCAGCGGTCCCCCAGTCCTTTCTGAGGAAGGCTCAGGCGTGCAACTGTTTCCACTCACAGTACTCAAATAAACAGAAAGAGACAACAGAACAGAAAAATCACACACTAGAGGGTCAAAGGCAGCGTGCGTGAGAACTGAGACACTGAAGAAACACACAGGAAGATCCACACAGAATCCTAATATTAACGCCGCACAACACAGAATACAGAAGATACTATTAAAAGTAATAAGAAATAACAACACAAAAATAAGAGGAAAATGTGAAATTTTGAAAGAGGGAATTTTCAAAATAAAACTATGTACAGCTAAAGTCCCATTGGATGGGTTAAATTGTAAACTGTGATATACTATTCTATTAACCAAATACGCAGTTTATTTTAAAAATGTCTTGCAGACACCTGAAGAGCACTGAAGTATGCTCAGGTCTCCAGAAAGTCAACATTATTTTTATAGCAACGATTGGATGTTAATGGACCTTTAACATCTGCATTGTCCTTTACAAAGGCGATGATGAATATAACTTTGCAGATTTTGAAGGGTACAGGGAGTGACAAGCTTTGCGAGTAACCGAAAATGTGATCACTATGAACTTACATTTTTAAAATGAAAAATAAAATAAAAGGACTTCAGGATGTCCTGAGTAGAAGGGTACAATTTTGAATGGATACCCTCTCGGAGCATCTTGGGTACTTATCTTCTGGGAAATGTACACGAATTTATGATGTTTGTCTCTGGGATCATATCTGCTGGATTATTTGAGCCGTTGGTCAAACAGCTACGTATTTATGAATCTTACCTTTTAAACTGAAATAGTTACTGACACACAAACCCTGGCTCTTCAGACTTCGGTACTTGGTACAGACTCTGAAAATGAATAGTGTGACCTGTCAGATCAAAGAAAACAGCTGATGGTATTTGTGGCCAATAATAAAATTAGAGCCTGGCATCAAAATTATAATTTCGGACAACTTGTCTTCACCACTGTAAACTTGACGTCTTTCCAATTCACTAAGGCATGTCTGTGGAGGCCAGCAGTGCTAGAAACAAAAGGTATTGTTGGTTCATATTATGAAGTGCGTCAGCCTTTGGAAAGTCTGCATACTTCAAGGAACTGATATTTTCCAATGATCAACTCATGAAGCTCCAAATTGTTCTTAGATAAAATATATAATTAAATTACAAGATGGACTGCTAGATTTTAATGGAGCAGCAAGAAAAATGTATCAACTTGGTTGTATAGCAGCTGTTCTTTAAAATACTAACTACTACTGGTGAAATTTAGTTTAGTAGCAAATAAAGGGAAAAAAGAGTATCTCTAGTCATCTAAAAATGATTTCAAAAGTATTTAGGAAAGTAGACAAATAGAATACAGACAAATATATATAAGCAACAAGATGTTAGAATTTGGTAGTGATAATCAATGGAGAAAGAAATTAAATGAAAAACACAAGAAATAGAAGGTTAGCTAATATATATTTTAACACATTCTAGAAAATAACCAGAAATGAATGTGAGATGGAGTGATGACAATATCACAAAACATCATACTGGGGGGTATGAGGATATTCCACATTTAAAAACACAAAATTTTGGACTGGAGGAACAGTACAGTGGTTAGAACACTTGCCTAGCAAGCTCAATTCCCCAGAACCACATAAACTGGGTATGGGGTGCATGCCTATAACCTCAGCACATGGGAGGCCAGGGTAGGAGGATTGCCATGAGTTTGAGTCTAGCCTGGGCTACACAGTGAGCTCAGGACTATAAGCAAGACTCTGTCTCAAAATAAATGAATAGACTCACAAAATTTTAGATTCAGAAAATACAACGTGTCTCAGTCCTTATTAAAAACTAATAATAATAATAATAATAATAATAAAGAAATAGACTTATGATACATTATAATGAAAAAGAGACCTGCCAATGAAAAAGTATTTCAAACTTTTCAAACTTTACCAAGAGAAATTTACAAGGCTGACAGCAGCATTAGTATTTTGGCAGGGGTTCTCTACCTTAACCTTTGTGATTCCAGGGACCCATTCTCCCAAGGCCCCGGGGAGTGAAGCTGTGTCTCTGGTCAGATCCACGGCATCGTTATGACCCAACAGGAGCACTGACAGGAGGCAGAGCTTCTCTCACCTGTCCCTGTGGCAGGATTTCTTCTAAGGCCATGGCTCAGTCCCAGACCAGGCCCAGGTGATGGGCACCCCGGCTCTAAAGGAAGAGAATCAAGAGGAAAAATATTTTACAAGGGAATTCATTAGAAAGCTTACAGGATTAGAGTCAGGAGAGTCCACGATGGCCATTTCTGCAGTGGAGAGTCAGTGGGTTCGACAGATGCCCACCCCAAGAAACAGGGAGCCAAACACAAGAGGGATGCAGGATACAGCACCAGTCTGAGGTCGAAGGCTTAAGTCAAGCTCCCTGGAGAGTCCCTGGTCAGAGTGTGACCGGAAGGCTAAAGAAACTGGAGACTCATGTCTGAAGGCAGTGAAGGTGAGAGCCACACCCACTCAAGCCGGATGTAGCTCTTCATAAATGCAACAGATCCCTCCGTCCTTCCCTCTTCTTCCCTCCAAGCTATAAGCCTATTGGTTGGTACCAACCACAGAGGGGTCAGGTCTCCCCGAGACTGACTTTGATGGCCTAGGGCCAACTATCCACAGACATCCTGGGACTTGCCTTCCTCGTCGCTAGGAAGCCTTTACTCTACGTAAGCTGACAGATCACAGTTAGCAGTCACAATTCACCAAACCAAATGCAGAAGTCAGGAGCTGGAGGAATGACACAGCAGTTAAAGTACTTTCCTTGGAAGCACAAGGCTGTGAGTTCGATTCCCCAGCACCAAATAAAGACAGGTGTGGTGGTGCACACCTGAATCCCAGCACTCAGGAGCCTAAGGCAGGAGGATTGCAGTGAGTCCAAGGCCAGCCTGGGCTACATCCTGAGTTAAGGACTAGCCTGGGCTGTGGAGTGAAACTCTGTCTCAAAAACCAAAACCCCCCAAAAATGTAGAAGTCAAAAAGTTTAGAGAAAGCAATCAGCTTCTATATTGAATTCCAAATATCTTACATCCAAGTATAACAGCAGTATTGAGATTTAGATAAAGATAATCTAACATCAATATAATGACTCTAATGGGAATTTGGGAAGATAAACATATGAAGCAGCAAACTAAGTTAAGACAGGTCATAAAATCAAAGGTCAGCAAGAAAAAAAAGGCATGAACGGTGACTACTAAAGGAAGAGAGTAGTTTGGGGAGAAAAAGTGAACATGCTGCTTTATTGTTGATACTGAGGATACACTTGACTTCCAGTTTTAAAGTTTAAATGAGAAATTCTTCAAAAGACAATTACATCAAGAGTATCAAAAAGAGATATGCAGAGGACCATAATTTTCAGTGCAGGGGCTTAGCTCAGAGGTTAAAGCACTTGTCTAGGGAGGACAAGGCCTTGGGCTTGATTCCCCAGCACCACATTATCTAGACACGGCACACACTTATAATTCCAGGACTCAGGAGGCTGAGGCACGATAGTTGCTATGAGTTTGAATCTAGCCTAGGCTACACAGTGAATTCAGAATCAGTCTGAACTTCAAAGCAAAGACCTGTCTCAAAAAAATAAATAAATAAGACAAAGTAAAACAATAAGATAAAACAAAAATCAAACCACAAATGTGAAGGATAATTGGCAAAAGAACAAATAAGTTTGCAAGATCATACAATGAGTATAAATTAAACTTCCACTAATATGCTCTAAAATAAGTAAATAAAAATGGTAAAACTGTGAGGGTGATTTGGAAGATCTATTCCTTGGAGAAGTGGTGTGTCAAGGGCACAGTGTGACAAGGGGGGAATCATCACGACCCGAGGAGATACACAGAGAAGGGGACCACACCGTCATCCATGGTGGTCAACTCCTCAGACCATTGCCTCAGGAACCAGGAGCAAGACAAAGTGTCTCAGCGTCACTACACTCATTCAGCGTTGTTCTAAATAATTCCTCTGGGGAGATCCGGTATACGGCATAGAAAGAGAAACGCCACATTCATTTTACAAATAGAAGCAAGGATCAAGATATCAGTATTTATTGTTCCTATGCTTAAATAGAACTTAAAAAGCCAGAAGGATACATGGAAACCTAATTGTTATTGGGAGAGTTCAGTAAGTGTGTTGGACCCAATCACAACACTGCTCCTAGTGAATATGCAGCAGTACCCATTAAAATGTAATTTAGAGAAGAATAACATTTGCTCTAGCTAAGAAAACACATGAGAGCAAGAGTAACTTCAACAGAAGATTTGCAAGCGTGTGTAGTGCTTGTGGATCCAGGTGAATTTCTGTCACATCATGAGTACAGCTCAGCAGTTTTAATTCCCGCTGAGTTTTGGTCAGTACTGTGAGAAGAAGCAGAAGAGAGGCAGCCTAGAGCTAGAAGTGCATGGAAAGCGTCTTCCACCTTCTGGAAAAGCAATCTTGCTTTGTTTCTGGGTCTGGCAGGCCTAGGATAAGAACTAGCCTTAGATTTAATTGATGAAGAAATTGTTGTTTCATTTTCATCAATGTATTTTTCTTTGTTTGATCTTTCTGCCTTTTCTGCCTTTCTCTGGATTTATTACTTCTTTTTCAATCTAATTTTAGTAGGAAGTAAATATTCCTTCAGAAACCTTTCATATGCATACAGATGGGCAGTGAAATTTCCCTCAGGTCTGGGACTCATCCTGATAGCACACTGGCTGGGGCCCTATGCATTATTTTCACATTATTTTATCTGTACAACCAGGTTAAGTTCTTCAGGCAAAGGGAACATAACGCGTGCCTCTTTTTATTGTCCCAGAAAACAGGCAAGTGTCCCATTTTTGAGTGTATTTTGCAAAGGTTTCAAGGAGAGGTAAGTTTATTTAATTTCTGTTCCCGGATTGCATCTGTCTTGAGCACATATAAACATTCAGCATATATTTGGCAATGAATAACTAAGTAGACGACATTAGCTGTTGGTAACACTCACACATCCTGGGATGTCTCTCATCTCTGCACTTATGGGTGTTAATACAAATACACAAATTGGATAGCTTGATTTTTTCTCAATATTGTTTTATGAAATGGTGGGGAGTGCTTTCCCTACTTTTCTTGGCTTGCTTTCAATCACTGTGAGGAAAGTTGCTTTGGTTTTATTTAAGAGGCACTGAGTGATGAGCATTCTTGAATTTATTTCTCTGCTTCTGAAAACCACAGCCCTACAGATGCGATTGGGTCAGGCCCGTGGTGTGCACTCGGGGCAGGCAGAAGTCTGCGGGGGGTTCTACGTGCACAAACACGTGGCAGCTGGAAGCCCGTGAGCCGATTCGGGAAGGAGGAACTGAGCCAGGCAGCTTTGACAGAATGGGTTTATTGACACTTGTTCGCGAAATGACCCCAGAGATGAAACACATCTCCATGTGTTTCTCTCGTCTCCATCTGTACAGGGATTTTAATGGTCAGTGGGTTCAGAGAGGTCACATAAGAGTGAAAGACACTCACTAGTCCAGCCAACATAGCCAAAGAGCGAGACCCCGCAGCCACTTCTGGCTATGTTCCTCCATTCCTTGCACTTACCGAGGGCTGTTTTATGTGCCCAGGAGACTGGAATAAGGTGAGAAAAACAAGCATTTGAGTTCCTTCAGCTCACACTTATTAAAAGACAACTATTTGGGGTGGAAACACATTTCTGTTTTTGACAAATGACCTACCGTAGGAGGGACCTGTCACTGCTGCGGCCTCTCCTACTATCTTTCATTTGACTTTTTGTTACATGAAAGCCATTTTCATCTAATTCCCACTACTTTGTTTTACGAGTTTTTCTTCTTTTTTCATCTTAGTTACTCTCTGACTGAAGAAATCTCAACTTGTCTTTCATCTTCTGTTTTATTTTAAATCACAATTCACTTTATTTTTTCCTAAATTTATTCTTTTTTTATACGTAACTGTGACACACAACAGGTACGTCTACCTTCACGAACTGGTGTGCATACATGTTGCAACTTGATCATTTTTACCTCCTTTCCCCTTTCCCACCCATGCTTCCCCTACCACATCCCCTTTCCCTTGCCACACAATATTTCATCGTGCTTTTTCACTTACATATATTTTTAGTTTCCTGTATTAGAGAAACCACACTATATTTAACCTTCTGTATCTGATTCATTTCACTAAGTATGATGGTTTCGAGGTACATCAATTTTTCTACAGATGATTCAAATTTATCCTTTTTATGGCAGAGTCGTACTTTGTCATATGAACGTGCCACATCTTCTTTATTCATTCATCTGCTGATGGGCAGTTTGGCTCTTCCAAGATTTAGCTATGAAGAGTCATGCTGTCGTAATCATGGGTAGGCACGGATTCCCTGTAATTTGATATCTTTAACTCTTAAACCTCTACTTTCCTTTGAGCTCCATCTATAGAGAAGGATATCCTTGGCACTTTCTGCAAAGCTGCAGTCAAATTACATTTGATTCCAGCACAGTGAAAATACAGTCACGGAGCAACGCACATATGCCCTGAAGTTTAGGGCATGCTGCTTTTTTCTGAATAAAACACCCCCATCCTCCATTTTTCATCACAACATCTGAATGTGTGCAGCCGAATTCCAAGTGTCATATGACAAGGCCCGCTCTCCGGCTCCAGCCAAGCTGACGCTTCTCTGGACACCGCAGTGTGAGCCCTGCCTGCAGGTCAGGGGTCTTGCCAGGGTGTGCTTTTGGACTCCAGCAGCTCTAGGCGTGGCAGAAGCCCTCGTTCATCTGAGAAATGATGCATCTTCCCACCAAGCGTGCCTCCTGTTCTCATGCTAGGACCTGCTTGCCCACTTCTCTACCGCTAGTGAGTTCCCAAGAAAGGGTTTCCCCTTCTCCCAGCTAGTCACTATTTTCTGCTGCATGAAATGCTCATGTCTGATGTCATCTTAGGCTTTGACCTATGTAGCGGTCAGCTATATTTGGTTAGATATCTACTGCTGGCCTAAGTGATGGTGGCACATGACATGGCCAGCCATTCCTAATTTAAGGGGGTGGGTATGGACAGGGCCACCCCAACGGCTCTCTCTAGTAACTTCCTAATTTTTGAAGCAATGTTCAGCAGCACCCCTCAGGCACACACCCCTCTCAAAGTGTCCCACCTAGAGTTGTTGACCAGAACATAGTAACTCAATACTCATGGATTGCCTCTGTGTGTCAGGATGACTTTAAGCCTATGTATCTAAAAATAAGTTGGTGGCTCTGAGTTGACAAGACGCATGCATTCTTATACTCAAGCTGCTTAGCAGAGCCATGAAAATAACCACTTGTATTGATAAATTAACTAATGCACAATTAAGAAAATTGAGAAGCAAAGGCAGTGAGATGAGAGAGGCAGAAGGTGAAAGTCCCTGCAGTGGTGGCACACAGGGAGGGCATGCTGTGTGGTGGTGGCCAGCGCTGGCCTAGAGCATCTGGCACCTACAGGTATGTTATCTCTCCAGCCTGAAGGATGGGACTGAAAAGATTGGCAGCTAAAAAGTAGATGACCTCAGTGCATTATTCTAGCATAAAAGCTTTCCCTGGACATTGTAACAAAGAGCACTGGGGGCTATGGGAGCACCTTAGCGTGTTGGGAATCTCTGGTTGCGATAACTGATTCCACATTGCAAAGCTAACATCTGCACTCTTGGAAGTGGAACTGACGTTTAAATGTCACTGCATTCTTGGAAAAGAATGCTGTTTGAATGATACTGTGATTAATGTAGAAAACAATTCAAAATTAAATTATGTCTTCATAACTGAATGCACAGAAATTGAATATAGAATCAGTGATTTTGATTTGGGTAAAAATCCTGAGGCCCTCTTATTCCTTGTGTGACCTGCATAGTTACAGAATTGTCAAAGGGAGACACTGGAATGCCACTGAATAAGTTCGATGTAAATTAGAATCAGACCCACAAAACTGATTTAAAAAGATGATTTTAAAAGTGACTGTCCTATGAGGAATAGCAACTTATATGTATTAAAGTATGTATTTTACATTTTTTTCAAAAAAAAAAAAACCTTTCACAATGTGATCCCAGCCCATAAGACACTTTTATCAGTTCCAGATACGGTTGGTACGGCAGAAAGATCCTTCTCTAATTGAAGAAATTATCAATATCATTTGTCATTTTGAATTTACCAAGAGCAATTAACATTGCTTTCAATTATATTGACGATGAACTTGCTATAAGCATAAATTTTGATGACCTCGCAAATATTTATGTAGAAGAGACATAAACACAGTCATAACATTATAAAGTATTATAATTCATATTACATAAATTTTAGTGATTATAATTTATAAAGTAATGTTATTTTTCATATATCACCATCCCTTCATTCGATTTTATTAATGACAGGAACTTTTGCAGAAAAAGCTTTCCTAGCTCTGTACCTGTGATAGCAGGTAATAAGCCACATCCTGCATTTTCACACTCCCCAAGGTTCAGTGAATCATGTACCTGAGCTGCTTGACTCTTTATAGGTGCTGCTGGAGCCTATGTCTGGTTACCCCCTCCCTTTGAGGGACAGTCAACTTGGAGATGAATTTTTTTATAATGTTTTTACTACTGGAAAAAGCTTCCCCTCATTTCCAGCACTCTACTGTGGCAGGGAGCCAGTCAGATATTCGTACAACATCTTGGGAATCACAAAGTTCGTGGACTCGGTTTCTTCCAAACAATCCCTGTAGTCTTTTTTCAGTTTCAAGACCACATTGTGTGCCATTGGTAACATTCCCTGTCACAAAGAATTAGTGGTAGATATTTAAAAACTATCAAGGTAGCTAACCAAAAGAATAGCCAATAGCCTATGCCCTGGATACAATTTAGTAATAAGGTAGTTCAATTCTATCTGACTTTCAGTTTACATTCCACCACTGACAAGTTGTGCAATCTTGGACAATTCACTTAATTTTTCTTGGCCAAAGTTTATCACCTGCAAGTACAGAGTTCTCTAGATATCATGTGAGCTTCCCTCTAAATCTAAACTTCCCTGTTTCAAAGTGAATATGTCAAAATACTTAATGGCTATGATAGTGTGTCACCCAAACAAAAAAAAAAAGTCTAACCAGAGATAATAGAAAATTACATTTTTGAATCAAAATTGCTAATCATTAACTAAGGCAATGAAACGAGTCACAATTTTTACATCCTAGGACTGAGTCATAGAATCAACAAAGATCAGCTTTGTGTAATTAAGCGGTCTAGTTTTACACAATAATGTACATTGTGACCCTATTATAAACAATAGCAAAGATGGGGAATATCTCTGACAAAGTTGGTTACTGCATGTTTTCTTGACAGTTGCTGTTTAGCCTACCGTCCCATGGCTCATACTATGTTCTCATGTTTAATGTACAATGTGTTTCTGAGAATGGAACCACACACCAAAACAGATATTTTTCATTTTAGCTTAGACAATCATTCTGACGTCTACAATTACCATATTAGAAGAGTCATACGTTCAAGAGCCCTCTTAATATATTTTAATAACAATGCAGAAAAAATGCATTTGTTGTGCCAAAACAGCTGAGCAACCAATGATAAGAAAAAAAAAAGAGTTTCTTCTTGTCTCCAAGATGTCACAGGCCATCTGTCAAAAGCCCATTTGACAGGTATGGCCTGCCTTTATCTGCTCTTGAGTAAATGGACTTATTCTGGTAAGAGGTCCAAAATAGGGACATTGTGTGGGTTTCAACAATGTGGGGGAAGTCAAGAGCCCAGATAATTGGTTACAATGCCCGCAATGTGTGTTTTTTTCCTCATATTTTGTGCACTCTTGGGTATGTTTATTCTGGGCCACACTCTTGGCTGATTTCTGAACTGAGTTCAGGGTGTTCTTTCTAGGGTGGCCTTATACACCCTGCCTGAGGAGTTATATCTTCGGTGCCCTGTACTGGTCTGGTGCTCCTGTAGGGCTGTGGGGAGCCCTTGAAGAGCCGGGTAGACTGTGAGCTAGGAGAGAGATTCCAGCTCTGTCTTCCGCTTCTTACTTGGACTTCTTATTGTGAAGGAAACCATGCAGATAAAATTTAGAAATTCAGAATTTTAGAACAAGAAACTGCCCTAGGATAGAGAGCATACAATGCCCTAGAGACTTCTCTTGGCTGAAATTAAGGGGGAAGATGGAGTCATAGACAGTCTGCCATATTTATGGCATACTTTATTAAAATAAGAAAAAGCCACCCCAGTTATGTCAAAGGATAATCTGTCAGAATATTAAACAGAAATGAATACCAAAAAACAATATTTTACAAAAAAATATGATGCAAAATGAGTTATCCAAATAGCCTTTATTTATTTCAGGAATAAAAAGCCTTTTGCTAAAAGTCATATTATATGAATTATTTTACATATATTTTAAAATTTAAAAAGTTTTGTTAGTGCTTTACCAGTGATGTTAAGCCTTCATTCTAAATAAATTCCAGCTTTGCTGTGTGTACAGTGAAAAGACTGGGTTGACATATGTAGAAAACTACCAGAACAATTCACGGCATTGGTAACGCTTTTATAGAACTCCCACACAAATAAAAATACAAGTATCAGTATTGTTGATAAGGTTTTCAGTTGTAAAATATCTAGAATAACCATCAAAAGGTTAGGACCATCTACAATGTTCACTTACCCTGGGTTGAAATTTGGGTCACTTAAAAATTTTATATCTGAGCACTCTTTTGGTTTTTATATCCAGTTACTTTCTTGAAACAACAAAGTTTTTAATAGTTGTTTATTGGTTCAATTGAGTTCCCTCAAATTCTTGTGTTGAAATCCTAACCTCTGGTAATTCAAAATATGACCTTATTTGGAGAAGGGGTTTTTATAGAGGTAATAATATCTAGATGAGGTCATTAGTGAGCCTTAATCCAATATCGGGGTTACATCTGAAAAGGGGGATAAATGGTGGTCCCCCAGGGTTGTAATGGACCTGGGCAGAGCTGTGTGGCCATAAAGGCAGAGCCTGAAATGGTACATCCATAGCCAAGGAAAGTCACAAATTGCCAGAAAACCGCCAATGTTCGGGCAAGAAGCATGGAACTGATTATCCCTCACACATCTCGGAGAAACCAGGGCTGCCAGAGCCTTGCTTCAGGGCTTCCCGCCTCAGAACTTTAAGACAATGTATTTCTGTTTGTCAAACCACCAGCTTGACGTTCTCACCACAACAGCCCCAGCGAACTAAAATCACAATACCGTGACCTCTACATAATATTGTATATTACTTAGGTTCTTGAAAAAATGAAATAAATAGAAATTTTTATCTAGAGAGACAGACAGGAAGATGACAGAGAAATTTATTAGGATGACTTACAAGTCCAAAAGAGAGTCCAACATGACCACCTGCAGTTGTGGGAACTGAAGGGTCCTGAGGCTGCTCAGGAAGGAGGCCAAGGAAGACAATCTGGGATTGCAGAACAGCCCGGGAGTCTGTGCTGTGGTTCATGTCCAAAGTTGACAGCGAAGACCTGAGGAAGGGCGAGAATCTGCGCTGGTGGATGCTGGGACAGGAGCAAGCCGGTGCCTAGAGGTGATGGTGAAGGTGGGTGCTCTCTCTGAAGAGGAAGCCACGAATAATCTTTTTCTCCTCCTTCCTTTGTATGTAGTTCATAGTGTCAGTCTATTGGTCGGGCCACCCACGCCCTGGGAATGTTTTCTTTCCTAATTCGTTTTCAATTACTCACACCCACTCCTATTCTCTAGGGATTATGGGCATCCCTTAAAACTGACACAATCCTTTCAATGATCACAGGGCTTAGTACGTACATAAAGTACATATGCACATGCTTATCATTCATGTGTATGCATACATAACACATCACATGAGCAAAGTATATGTGTACAAATACATGTGAAACCAATTCATAGAAAGATACAGAGAACATCTGTATTGGTGGTGGACAGGGCATAGGATATAGATTGTTAAGTGAAAACCAAGCAACAGTCACTTGTGCAGTAAAAGCTAACTGCCGTCATGTGTTGCTTGGCGACAGGATGTTCTCAGAGAGATGCATTCAAAGGCAATCCCACAGTTGTGGGAATCTCACAGGTTGTGCGCACATGACCCTGTACGGTAAAATCCGTCACCCCCCGGCCTCAGAAGCAACCGGGAGATGAACAAATGCTGGTCGTGTGGAGATGCTGCTGGCTGACGATACTGTGCAATACTTACAGTATGCCTTTAAAGTTATTGTGCTAAGTGCATAAGGAGCACAGGTTGTCAAGTGTTCTGGGCTGTGTTTAGGTGTATGCACTATGCGTCCACAGGACTGATGGAACACTAGGTTGTAGACACCTGAGTCACATGAACGTGTGAGTTGTGCTACAACGTGATGACAGGTATCCTATCTCTAAGAAATAGGAATTTGTCAAATGGGTTACAATTCTGTGGGACCTCTGTTAGTATTCAATCTGTCATTGATCAAAAAGTCATTATATCTTGCACACGAATGCACAAAAACCAAAGTTTTGACTTAGGTTTGGTGACATTCTTTTTCCATCTCATTTGGACAATCTTCATGGCTTCCTATTGCCCTCACTCTGCTTAACATACCATGAATTTTATCATTACTCCACCTGTAGGAAATATGTTAACCCACCAAGAATCAACACAGTACATTTGTGTCTTCAATATCCCCCAAGGGCCCTGTTTGGTTTGGTCCCTACTGTGACATGAGGGGGACCTGGGGAAACGTTTTAAGAGGTGAGGTCCAGTGGGAGGTCTGTAGGTCTCTGAGAAAGAGTATGCCCCGTGAGACCTGGATTCATGTCTTGCCTCTCCAGACCTAAAGGCAATGGGCCAATGAATCATTAACCAAAACCCCTGTTTCAAACTCAGGGCCAAAATGTAACTTACCCACTGTCATTTTACTTGGTGACAGGGTCTTTTCAGAAAGATGCGTTCTTGGGCAATCTCATAGCTGTGGGATTACCCTGAGTCTGCCGCAGGAACGGATGTGTGACTTGAGGGCTATTACCTGGTGACATTAGCCATTCCTCCTGTGCTAACAGTTGACAACCACTGTGATGACTTAAAAACTTGACCTGCTATAGAAAGAGTCATTTTTCGACATATTTTTATGTTAGTTCCTGGAATGTGAGCTTCTTCATGTTGAAGATTTTCATGCAAACACAATATTTATCATTCTGGTGTGTTAAACAAAAAAAGAAACACTGTAATTATTTTTAATTTTATACTCTACCAGTTAAATGAGGGATAACATCGTGGCATTTGAGAGCATGCATCGTGGATTCAGACAGACCTAAACCTTTGTTTTTACTTCAACATTATTTAGACAGTGACGCCCCAAGGGGCTACTGTGTATATAAAACATGAAACAGATATGGACGTTTTGGGCACCGTGTCTGGAATGCAGTGCTCAATAATTGTGATTCTTAACGTTGTTATTAGTTTTGACTTCAAGCTAGCAATTTTGAGATCCATGTACCAACAGTGTTTAGAGAGGTTGTTTGGCAAAAGTCTTTAATCTAGAAAAAAAATGTATAGCAATGTGTTAGGATTCATGGTAGCAAATCTGGGCACCCACAGGTCACCCTTACATCTGAAATGTCCCCAAAGCTGTGTATGCTTGGCATCACGGGGATGCTGCACACATCAGTCAGCCCATCCACAGCGATCTCATAGGCGATTCTGTGTTAGGAATGGGGGCCAGGCTGGTGGGTCCCTGGGGCCACATTGCTGGCTCTTCCTCTCTGTCTGTGTCCTGTTTCCTTGTGGTGAGCAGTTGTCCTTTGCCAGGGTCTTCTACCAGGCCCTTTCTGACCAGGGGTTAGCCTACATTGGCTGAAAACTGTGAACCAAAAGAAGCTTCTGTCCTTTAAGTGGTGGACATTGTTCTGACCCAATAACAGTGTTGAGTGCAGAAGAGAAAGCAGTGTGCATGCTGTGGTCATCTGACTCCCTGTTAACCCCTGCAGTTCCCGAACTCATCCTGACTGCCCTGTGCCCAGCATGCCTTTCATTGCTCAGGGCTCCTGCTAGTGGGTCCTAGGGCTGCTGACCAGACCTGCCAAGTAACCGGCTCCTCCTTTGTTTGGAAATGTGCTAGTGGTCTAGACCCTGAGGGACCCTGCTGTGTACGTCCCAGCTGAGACCACTTGCACAATGGAAAATGGAGGAGGTGGCAATTGTCTGAAAACATGGTCAACTAAAAAGGAGTTGTTGAAGAAGCTGAGAGAGGAGTGAGGGGCCAAAGGGAAAAGGGTTCCAGGAGCCTGCTCTTGCTGTGTGGACGCCTGCGTCCCATGGATTTAAACAAATATCTCCTGCCTACAATGCCCAAGGTGGATTCAGTTTTCTTCCCTTATTCTTGGTGGGAGCACCAAGTTAGAGAGAACAGAATTATCCCATGACCTAACAGAAAGCAAGATTTCACATGACTGAGAAAATTTTATCATTGAGATTAAGAATATAAAGTGGAATGCATATTCTTACAAAATTTATCTTCCTAGAAAAACACCACGCAGCTGATATCCAACTGAAGTCAGAGAAATGAAATCCAAGATAGAGTTCCTGGTCTGGGTTTATTTTTGAAGGACTTTGCACTGTTAGGTGGGTTTAGTGGCCAAGAAAGAGACGACAGCGGACATTGGGATGTGTGTATCTTTGACTTTAAATTACAGATGATCCCCTCTGTGGAAGTGAGAAATTTAAAATAAAGAGTTATTTTTCTAAAAAATGATATTTTAATTTTACCTGACTTTAGCTTTAAAAGTGTGTAAGAATGCAAAATCCACCTGCTTGTAACACATCAGCATTCCTGTCTCCAATTGGGTCCTCAGCTTGGAGCAGAGCTCTGAGGGAAGGATCCACAGTCCCTTGTGGAAGAATGCCATGTGCTTCTCAGATGGGATCATCTACCAAGGGATCAACAGACTGTTGGGAAAGGAGTCCCTTCTTACCCGTGGGCACCGGCACCCTGGGGACTGCCTACAACCGGAGAGCAGGACGTCCACATGGGAAGCTGAAGGTGTAACTGACGTCAGCTTCCTGAACCTTAGTTCTTCACCGACTGCTTTGGAAATAATCCTAGAATAGCACCAATTCTCTTAGCACTCTTATCTGGAATTCATTAAACACAATAGGCACAGAACAATTTTTTTAAAAAGCCGTGTATATTCTTTGGTTTTGGTGCATGGTGAAAAAGCTGACTCTCAGAATCCTTTTCCAATTAAACTTTTTTAGTTTTGCAAAAGAATATGGATTACTCCCTGTGTTCTCTCTGCAGCTCAGAACAGCATCCAAAATCCTGGAGGAGACACCCCACTGCTCTCTTGGGCTTTTATGCCCCAGCTGTCCCGCCCTATCTGTTTATAGTCAATTTAATGTATGTTTTTTGTCATCTCAGCTATCGCGATCCTCACGGCATGGAACTTTATAAACTAAAATAAACTGGCTGATACCGAGGTCATTCAAAGCTGTGATTATTTTTAAGGAAAATGTTTTCTGCCATCATGAAGGAACAGATACATTGATAATGAGCATTAAACTGCTCACTGTACCAAACATGCAGGGATGATCAAAAGATATAGTGAATAACGGAACTCGACTACGTCACTTTGAAACTATTGTGAATAAATGAAAACGAAGACTGATTCTGAGTTAGAATTTTTAGCACCTGCTTCTTCTGCGGGGCTTCAATGCCTGCCAAAGAGGGATGGGAGCGAGTGTGTTCTAAAAACACTTCTCCTCATTGGCCTGAAAACTTCCTCCGAGGTGGAAGTGAAAGTTGTCGAGGTGGTCACTGTACCAGAGGTGACTTACGAAAAGGCAGGTGGAACAGCTAATGCAACAATGTCTGGAAGACAGGCAAGAGGGGCCTGGGTGGGGCCAGCTGCCAGGTGATGGAGCATCCCCCAGTCTGCCCCTCCAGCTCCCCTGCAAACATGGGCTTTTTCTGAAAGCATTACCTATGATTCTTAGCTCATGTGAGGGCTGTTTGCCAGGAATTGTCTTCACTTACTGCACAGAAGAGACAACACAGCAGAAAAATCTGGCAAGAAAGCACAGACGTCATGTGTCCCTTTATCTGCTGTTCTTCTTAATCATTCCAAGGATAACGCGATCAAACGCATGCTTCCCCCTCTCTGCCACAATTCCTCCAAGGACATCGCTCACTTGGCACACGGCTTTGACGTTGTCAGCCACCTCCCTTCTCCCGCCATCTTTCCCTCTTTGACTTTTTAGACTAATGTCATGCATAATTCAAAGATGAGGAAAGCCAGGTTTGTAGAGATCTTTCCACATGCCTCTAATCATTTCACGAAGTTAATTAATACTTGCTGATAGTCTTCTGCTCCCTGCTCTGTCTCTACAGGCTGCCGCCAACCCTCTCTTGAGCCACACAAAACATTTTCTCCAAAATCAACGTGCCTTTTCAAAGACCAACCAGAAAGACTTATCAGAGAGCTTTCTCTGCTTCTGAAAGAACAAATTTCAAGGGCCTACTGCCTTGTCCGTCTCTGCAGGTGGAACCAGTGGAGCCTCTGCAGTCGTCCTGCAACGAGGTGTACCAGTTCCCCTCTGGGTGTGGGTGGATCCTGAGTCCTGTACCATGTCACTCACACCAGCAATGATGGAACCAGCCACTCTTTCCAGACCCATGCTTGGGAGACAGACCATGAGTAACTGCTGTGGTGAGCCACGTGAGGAAGGTTTCCCACTCCATCTGATTCATCAATGCATCTAAAACAAGTTAGCAATGGAATCAAGCAACGTGCACATTCTGCTTAAGAAATGCCTATGATATCAAGTGATACATTTGAAACTTCCAGTGACCCGATCAGAGTGAGTCTGCTTTTCTTCATTCCTCCCCTGACTGTCAAATTGAATCCTCTTCAGCTTTTGTTACAGCTGAATATGGCTTAGTCGTGGAGATCCATTATTTCAGTAAAAATTATTATGCAGGAATTAGGAAAGTGAAGTAAGCATAGTCATGTTGTGAGTGTAAATTAACTACCCTGGAAAATGCCTAACATTTTAGACTTTATGGGCATGTGGTAGAATATGTGACTACTGGATTCCATGTATTCATTCAAAACAACATGCTTACATATGGCCAGGCTCAGCATGGACGATGCTCTGACATCAAACCCTGCCCTTCCACCCACCCCACCCTTAAAGGAGTCCTGGCCTATTGATTTATTCCATTTGGATTAGCGACAGAATGTTCTTGGCTTAACTGCTGTTCTAAATATATTAGAATATCACTTTAAAATATTGGGGAGACAGCATCTGCTATACAGTTCATTTACTGTATTTTGAGACATTGATTTTAAGCTTATAAAGTCTCTAACTTAACAGAAAGAAGTGCCACTCCGAAATGTTATAGATCAGAGGGTTTAAAATAAGAGGTAGAGAACATCTTACGTATCTTATTTAATTTTCATTTCATAGAACTTAAAATCATAGTGAAAACAGAATAATTATACTATGCCACAAATATTGAAATGACCAATTCTTTTGCTGTTCCTTACAGGCCACTAATGGGTGATTATCAGCTTTATTTATTGTGTCCTTATTAGAATTACTACTTTTAGATGTTGGTTTAAAATTTCACAAGTTTAGATACTTTGGAATTATCATAGTACTAACATTTTTTGCAAAGCTAGATTAAAGGTTGGGTAATGCTATTATTATCAATGGTGGAATCAAGAGTACTTTTCAGTGTTTAAAATTACAAGGCCTAAGTCATATTTTCACATATGGTAAAGAAATATATGTCAAGAAGGAAAATGGCAGACCGAGGAAACCACTTTTGTGGTCAGTGCTTCTTACATACCATTTATTTTTGTCTAATCCCCAATTACCTGCATCCTTTACATCATAAAATAAAATTTCACCTAAAACCCACAGTGTTACCCACTGCCCTTTACCGTGTGCAAATCTGTCTCCCGTTAGAAGATTGCACATGAATGTCCAGCCACAGAGCCACACTTGGGCTTCCACTTCAGGCCTGCCTAGCCACGTTCCCTCCTGCGTGGCACGCTACCACAGTTCACTTCCAGGGTGTCAGAGGTGTCGTCTGGGCTTTCTCAGAATTAAGTGTAGGCAACTATTTTCCAGCTAGGTTTTATTTACTGGATTTAAAAAAGTGCTATGCTCTAAATAGCAAGAAAAAGGAAAAAGTTGTCAATGGAAGCAGATGAACAGTTGCGATATGAAGTTAAAAACGCCTAAGAAAAAGAATGTAAATGTGAATGAAGGCCACATACAAATTTTCCATTTAAATCCCCCAACACACCATCGCAGTCCTTTCACTTGGTTATCTCAGATGGCGTTTAGCTGACATCCCTGAATATCAACCATTCTAGGTGGTTTACATCCGATAAAAACAGCCCAGTGCACATCATGTTTGGTCACTGCTGTGCACAGACGCTTCTTACTGTCTACAACAGTAAAGTCTCAATTCATCAGAGCCAAACTCATCACTGTGTGCTGCAGGCAAACAGCCTCGTATTTCACTTTGCGCATAGCAACAGCTAATACCATTAACTTTAATTTAATCAGGCACATGTTAAAGCAGCAGAGCACATTAATTAACAAGAAAGATGAACTCTCAGAAATTACTACCAGACGTTCGTGAGACAACACTTCTCTCTCCCCACGGGACAAGGTTCTTTTACTTTTCCTTGTGTTTCCAAAGCTCCAATGACTAAATGTAGGTAATTTGGAATCATTCCACTAAAGTGTTTGTGAAGAGATAAACTGTATATTTGGTGCAGCTGTGAGGACTAGTAGCATGTTGATGGGTAATTGCTTCTTATGCAAAATTACAGAGCCTGATGTTTCATCCATAGGAAAAGAGCTTCTGACAATGGACTGCTCACACTTGTTGGGTTTTCTGTCCCTATTGTCAGGCCGAGCTCCTAGACAAGTCTTGTCTGAGTAATAGCATATTCCAGGTATAAACCTAGCAACTCAGTTATGATTTATTTCTACTCCATAACTAATACATGAATGAAATGAAAACTTTATGAAAATGAGTTTGTTCAATTACTTATTCTACAATGTTTAAGGACACATCCTGTTCTAAGTTAGCAAACATGCCACTTGAAAGGTGATGGCAGGAAGAACAAAAGTACTAAGAGAAAAGATAAATCAGGGTCATATACGTGGTAGCTGTTTTCCCAAAGGAAAACAGGAGGTGGCTGATTATTTCCAAGAATGGGAGCGGCTCTAGGAGTCTAAAGGGTGCAGATTAACACTTCCCCGAGTGCGGCACTAAGTAGACTTCATGGTTACCCTTGGTGAAGTCAATCATATACACATACTTCTGCCACCGTTCAAGCTCATCCTGGCACGTGCACCCGATGACCTCAGCACTGACCATATTGTCATTTATTTTGTAGATAATGTTGCAGTCTCAGTCAAGTATGGAAACACAGCTTTCTAGGTCAGCTCTGTGGTACCATTTGCTCACATTTAGATAGACTTTGAAGAAGAAATTAAATACATTAACCAAGGTCAAACACTCAGCTTCATGTCTCCAAAGGGAATCAGGTGCTATGAGAAGGAGTGAAAGCCACTGTCCTCAGGAGGCCGATTCTGAGGGGCATCCTAACAGCCTCCAGCAGCGGGGCCAAGCAGACTCTGAGGATTATCCCAACAGCTTCTGGAGGTGGGGGCTGGCAGACTCTAAGGGCATCCATTCCAACAGCTTCTGGTGGTGGAGTCAAAGAGCCATTTGAGATCAGTTATGAATAATTTTGATGCTCACCCTTTGCTTTTATGGAACCATAAACAAAGTGCTTATAACGGTGTTTGGCTCTGTGTGGATAAAGTGTAACAAAAATCACTTTCGCCTGGCTTCTTTGACTTGGCCGTCAGTCTCATTGTGTGCCTGAAATCACATCCTACTCCAGTAAAGTAAACTGAAAGCTGTTATAATAGAAGGTGATCCTGCCTAATATATCCTCTAACCCTCTTCCCGACACACACACACACACACACACACACACACACACACACGATTGAGTGTGTTCCCCCGGAGAACTGCAACCAACAAAGGTCTCTATTAAACATCCCTGCAAATAGCTTCTGTGCCTTGGTGCAGCTTCCGCTCCTCACGTGGCATGACTAGAGGCCAACTGGAGAAGTGACGATGTCTAGTCTCTGCTCTCGCTCCAGGTGCTATGTAGGCAATGGTCAGTAAGTTGAAATTATCCCAAGTCTCGTCGTAAAAAGCTTTTGAAAAACTGGCTGGTATATGATATGTGTGTCTGAGGGTGTGATCAACAGACCAAAATTAATACTTTTTGAGTTGTACAAGCTATACGTCAGCACAGTGTTTTAGAAGCTTTAACAAACTCATGTTGAAACAGCATGCATTTTAAGCTTTCAAGGAAAACACAGCAATACTCAGCACCTGACAGACACCGGGTGTTCTACGGACAGGAGGCCTTTTATAATTTTAGTGTATATGAAACTACGTTTCTTTGGATGACATCATATTCTGTAAAACTATGTTTCCTGAAGTTGTAGACAGAAAAGAAATTTTTACATGAGAATCAGCGCCACCAGGAAATGAGTGTGTGCATCCTTGATCGGATATAGGGGCTGGAGGAGCTGTGCACTGCCAGGCAGGTGCATGCAACTAATTTGCGGTTACTCGGGAATGAACCGAAAGTATTATTTTGTTGTTTCAATTTATGTATCTTTTTTCCTACATCCTACTAAGTTGCTAGGATATAAATGCATACTAAGTTGTTTGGATTTAACTACTAAATAAATGGAACTGCTTGATATTTCTTTTGGCCTACACTATACAAAGAAAAAATATTAAAATACTTAAGAGTGTTTTGAATCCAAATATTTGGGAACGTCCCAAGCTCTGGAAGCAGAGAAACCAGTTCAAATCATTTTTTTTTTAAGTGAAATGAGTTACACTCTCGTGGGCCATTACTTCCTGGGAGATCCTGAATACAAAAGACTGCACTTCTAGGTTACTTTAATCCCATCCGAACAATACTGACACTTTTTGAGTCCCAGTGTCAATTTAGGCATCTAAGTATTAACTATAACTGTAAGGCCAGGGTGTTACCACTGTAATATTAACTGTGAATTTGAGGGATCCAAAAAATATGAGCTTGTGAAGGAATTTGGTGTATTTTCAGATAATGACACAAGCTCAATATCAACATCCATAATGTAAAATATATTGCTTGCTAATTCCGAAGAGCTAAAATAAAAGCCAAATGAAGTAAAAAAGACAATAAATGGTGAAATGGGGTGTGGTTGAACTGTCTTTGGGTCTCCCCCATGTCTGTGATGACTGTTAAAATACTTCCCCCTGCTCTTTCAACTTCTTCTTCCTCTGGTGGACAAATGACCTTTCCAAAGTAGACCTGTGGTTTGAATTTTATAGCCTGTTTTCTTTGTTGTTATTGCTATACTGTGGCCAATTTGCTTATTACCTCAAGAGAATAAATCGTTGCTTTAAGGAGGCATGCCAGCAGTGCAATGAAATGTGCTAATAGCAATGGGTAAAAAACATAGAAAACCAGTGGAAACACATCTATCTTACCTCCACGTTGCATCCTCAAAGATCCTTCTTTTTGTCAGTTCATGGTGAAATTAATCATTAAGCAGAAATAAGGATTGGCTTGGAAGCTATTTAAGTTTCTAAAATGTGAAAAGAATGTTCATAAGCTGCCCTTTAATAGAAGGTCTGCATTTCGAATGTGTTTTCTGAACTGTGCCGCATGCGTCCCTGTGCTGGTCTGGTGCATAGATGGCAAAGACCCCAAGAAAAGCTAAGCACGGACAGGGCGTCCATGTCCCTACAGGATGGCCCGAGCAGCCCAGGAGTGTGCCCTCTCCACCAGGAGGTTGCATGCACTCATCAGCTTGTTCCAGTCTGAAATATGAGCAGCTCCCCATACAACTCTTACTTTTGGCTCTGTCTGCTGATGACCTTGCCAGGAATAAGACCACAGTGCAGTGTTGCCAGATAGACCTGCTCCACAGGCTTCCAGAGACGACCTGGGCCTGCCGGTGACCCACGTCAGGTCTGTGGGGAGCTGGAGGACCTCTGGACCTGCACAAAGGAAGTGTAGCCACGTGGTGCTCAGCCACTCCTCAAAGTGGAGGAAGATGTACCACTTTCTTTACAATAACATCAGATGAACAGACTTAATGCCATGTCTGAAAACAAGATATGTCAACTGAAAGGAATGAGATGGAAAGATTAAGTATAAATATAGTAAAAATCTATAAGTTTAGTAGTTAGTAAAAACCATTTTCTAATTCAAAGACTGGAATAAATTGGAAGGTCAGAGGCTGGAAAGGGAGTCAAACCAGGAACCTGGACTCCCCTATGTACTATTTTCTTAAATGGAAAACCTTGGAACTCAAAGAATCTTCTACCAATGAATTAGCCACAACTTTGCCTGAATCTTGCCCAGATTTCTTGTGAACACTAAGTTTGGGAAATGAAATATTGGCTTTTGGAGCCGTCTTGACTATATTATCTCAGACATATCATTGAAATAACTTTCTACATTTCAAAATCAATTTTATCCATTAGACATTATAAAGTTTCCTCCCGACATTTTCCCTGAAATTGTAAGACTGAAGAGCATTTCTGCAGCCCGCAGCTTTGAAGTAGGACTTGAAATAAAATGATCATGATGCCTTCGGCCCCAAGGAGCTTTCCCTGATCTCACTCTCTCAAACCTCACAAGCCATGGAGACAAGACGAGCAGTCAGGAGCTAAATGCGTTCAACAGAACTTGGTCTCTGAAATCCCCGCAAAACATGTCAAAATCCACTATCGACACACTTGCTTCAAAATTCTGAGCTCAACTGAGATCATAAAGAACAGTACAGAGGCTGTTTCTCAGTGGTGGATTCTCGTGTGGATGGGAAGCATGCAACGTGTATTGTTTTAAAAATCTGGAAACGGCAGTGTGATAAAATACTGTGGTTTAAAACTGGAAATTAAATGTGTGGTTCTTAAAGAGAGAGGCCACTTCTGACTCCTAGAAGCACACGGCACACATAGCAGCGTGGGGTAGGTGACCGAAACCCAAAGTGTGGTTATTAAATTGAACTAAATTGAATCACAGCCCTTCATCATAGGGTGAAAAGAACCCTTGACCCAGGGCAGCAGCACTTAATGTGGCTCACATGCCAATCCCCTAAAGAGCTTGTTAACACACGCTTCCTTTTCATCATACCCTCTCTATTTCTACATAGGACATATGGACATACAGGCATCTATGCATATTTTTACAGGACTAATTTAATAGTGCAAGTAAAATTTCAAGTAAAAATGAGAAAAGAATGAAGAAACTTGCTGACAGTGAAGAAAAAACCTTAGGCAGTGAGGAAAAAAACAAGCCCTGCATTCTAGTAGCCAAAAGCAAGGAAATATTTCACATCCATTTTACTTAGAATTGAATGCAAGGGTTGAGGTTTAATTCTAGAATGTTCCTTAAAAGCTCGTGTGTGAGAGGCAGGGTCCCAGTGCAGCAGTGTTCAGAGGTGACTAGGTCGGGAGGCCTCTGCCTAAACCAAGTGTTTCAATCCAGTGACGAGGTCATCAGCCGAGTGGGAGTATTGGATGAGGGGCATGGCTTGATGAAACAGATGATTAGGAAGTATGGCTTCGCAGAGGACGTTTTAGTCCCTGGTTCCTTCCCCTCTTCCCCGCTTTCTGCTTCCTGGCTGCCGTGAAGTAAGCAACACTCCCCACCAAGTCCCACCACCAGAATGTATCTGCTTCACTGTCTCAGCACAGGCCTGAAAGCATCGGACTCAGCCCACCATGCACTAAGACTTCTGAAGCCAAGAAACAAAATAAATCCTACTTTCTTTAAGCTGTTTGACTCAGGTATTTGATTACAATTGCAATAAAGCACAAGAAAGAAAGAAAGAAAGAAAGAAAGAAAGAAAGAAAGAAAGAAAGAAAGAAAGAGAGAAAGAGAAAGAAAGAGACTAAGGAAGAGAGAAAGAAAGATGGAAGGAAAAGAAAACCTGTGGGGAACCCTCTGGAAGCAGTCATGGGACTTTCGATTTTTTGGACAGCTCACCCATTTTCAACATATTGTTGCACAGTAAGCCTGTGTTACTCTTGCCAGAGAAATAGCTCCCATTTTAAAATTCCTTCTTAGAAATAGTCCCCTCTCAAGCCCCGTGTCGAGCCAAACTCAATGAATACTTTGATCAAAATGAAAGGAAATCGAATGGTTAATATTTTTAAAAGACAGTAAAATTTCACAATGGCTGTCACCTTCATGGGCTCCTCCGAGAACTTGTGAGTACTAGTCTATGTTGTTCGCTTTTGGCCACCACCGAAGATCATTTGGTAGAATCCGAACCTTCCTTGATTTGTGTACTTTACAAGTTAAGCAAATTTACCACATAAAACAAATATGTTTACTTTGCAGATTTTATAGTAGGGACTCACACTTTATTCTGATGTGTGTTTGACCAAATACAACCTGCAGTTAGTCTGCCCTCAGCTGCTCCAAAATGGGTCCTGGGATGGCGTATGCTGCTAAGAGGGCCACTAACAGAAATGGAGTGGAACTTAACCATTTACACTTCATCTGACATAACTGTCGTCCAAACTCATTTAGGTTACATTATGTTTGGCACCATTTAACCTGTTTAAAATAGCCTATTGGTGTGTTTTATAGTTAATAACATTTTATTACACATTCCCAGTTATGAAAAAATGTAGGACTCTTTACTTAAGTGTTGAGTGAATCTAACTAATCTAATTGTAACGGCCTGTTCTCTAAGTCATCGCATCCTGGGGTACCACGTCTGATGAGTTACTTTCTTCTGTACTTTAGGCTATCAAGATGCCAGTCTCTCCTGATGCAGCCACTAAAAATGTCCAGAGGACAGATTCCTGATTCAAAAGCAAAATAGGACAATTGTGAAGGAAGCATTTTACAGTGAAGGTCTTGTTAATTCTTTGAAGGAAAATGGTATCTTTCAAGTTGTTATTTGATGAACCATGAATCATATGTGAAAGCAACATTAAATGTCTAAAAGTTGAACAGCTGTGAATTACATCTTCTATTTATGTTCAAGTTATTATTAAGAGAACTGTCATGAAGAAATCCTTTCCAGGTGAGAACGGGCTTGTGCGTGAGCAGTGTCACACACAGAAGAAAAACAGGCAAATAGGACAGGACAATCTTATTCCCCAGCTGGCCAGCTCCACCACTGCAGTTTGGCCAATCCTGAGTGAATAAACATCAATTGAAAAATAGTACCAGAAACACCAGAAATGTATTCATTATTTGTTCATAGTATTGCCTTTGGTATCTCAACTACGTAATGAATGATTTACTTTTTGTCTATACCAAATCCTAATGTATAAAAACAATTGTTATTTATCCCTAAGTTTTGAATATTAAAGTTTTAAAATATATGCAAATGAATTTATATTATATTATGATTGCATATCTCCTGTTAATCTCTTGATTAAAAAATGTGCATGATATCTGTTGTCCAGCACGGGCTCAGTTTGCTCTGGTAAAGAGATTTCAGTCTGCTGGAGTTGCTACAGCACCTCAACCTTAACTCCGTTTCCAAAACTATACAATTTCGACAGTCTGAGAATTATTCTTGTTCTACTCTATTTTTGCTATACTCAACAACCTCATGTTAACGCACTTAGTCGTAACTAACAGGGAAACATGTTTCTTAAGTGAAACATGAATAACCCAAAAGCTTTCAGGTAATTTTGATGTATTTTCTCTTAAACTGATTTATTCTCTAAATTTAGAAGTACTTTGATATCAATGGAGCTGTTTGTATTTTACTTGTTGGAAAAGAATAAAACCTAAATTAAATTCTCCTTTAATAAACTGCCCTTTAATAGTCTTAAGCCATCACGGTTTTGTATCTAAGACCCGTTGTTTCTTTTTAAACGGTAAACGAATTTTTATTATCGGAGTTTGAGAAGTGGGGAACAGGAAAGCACCGTCCTACAGCAGGAGACCTACATAACGGTTATTGTTATCGAGAAGATGTCTTCCCACCTTAGAAGAACTCGATGTAGTTTCCCATATCAAAAGACAAATAGCACTGTGTACTGGTTGCTCGCTAGGTAACGTGCTATTCCCCAAAACTCTAAGGGCAAAATAGGTGTGCTTAGCTTTTCTGTAAGGGCACTTGTATCTCCTTTATGTTTATAATACAAACTTTGTTTCACTACTCTTACTGTTAGGGCCAAATTCAGACAGATTTTAAAAGCCATGTTTAGGTCTCATTATGACCACGTGGCCGGCCCTGTGTCCGCGTTCTGGCTCAGAGACTCGGTCCCGCCTCAAGGCGTGACGTTCACGCAAAATGATCCCGAGTCCACTAGCAAGGAGGACTCCTCAGACGGGAGCCCTGCCTTCTCTGTATTCACCCCATCCCTCACAAGGAGGACGTTGTGTTTCCAGATAACGAGAAGGCAGATTCAGAGCACAGACCTCTCCTGGTTAGGGCCAGGCCGCCTCACGGAGCAGCCCCACTCCTCCCTCTCCTCCCCTCCCCTCTTCCTTTCCATCCTCCCTCTTCTTCCCCGTCCATGTTCCAGAAGCTGTTCGGTGTTTGGTTTTCCTCCCAGATGTGGCAGTGGGACATGAGCAGCAATTCAGTCACTCCATGGCTTCTTCCCCCTCTCTACGCGGAGCTCCTCTCCACCCCGTGGCGTGGCCTCGGGGTCTGCAGGAGCTGCCCAGGTAGCACCGATCCACATGCCAGATGCAGCTTTGGGGCTCATGATTACAAACTGATTAAACTTTTCCTTCTGATGGACCTGAGCCTTCGGAGTGTTTTCTCTGCTTTGGTCCACAGACCAAACTGTCCGCATGAGTTAGAGAAGATGGTGAAACGTTTCACTGGCCATCTCGGGCTGTGAGGGCTCACCTGGACTCCGGAAGTGTGGTCCACGCAACCTCATGTAATGTAACTCCCTTGCTGCTTTAATTTATAAGGTTAAAATAAGCATCGCGCAACTTGCTACTTAAGTATATTCAAAATATGAAATATCTGATAACAAAATCCGGGTTACTAGTCATCTGCATCTGAAGATATACAAAGAAAAGGGGAAGGAATGGGAAGGGTGGAAGGAATAGGTAGCGAAGAATAGCCGAGTGTGCGTGTGTATGTGTGTGCATGTGCCCGTGTGTGCCTGTGTGTGCCTGTGTGTGTATGCGAGTGAGAGAGAGGGAGGGAGTGTGTGCATATGTGTATGCGGGTGTGTCCATGTGGATATGGCATAGTGTGTGCATGTGTGTGTGCCAGTGCATGTGTCCATGTATGTGCACCTGTGTGTGTGTGTGCATGTGTGTTTGTGTGTGTGCGTGTGACAGAGAGGGAGAGAGAGTTGGGGGAGTTGGATAGGAGTTCGCTTTAGTTCCTGATTACATGATCAGTTCTGAAGTGTTGTTTCCTTTTGTAAAAAGCAAATTTTGTTAAAAATTAAATGTAAGGAAAGCTGAAAAGTATCCTATGTAGTCCTACACATACATGAAAATAATGTTTAAGTGGGGTTTGAATACAATGATGAGAAGAGGGTGCCATGAGCCACGTGTCTGCCTGGGGACTTTAGAGGACTCCGATTCTGCTGGGCCGTGTGGCCCTACGGATCCCTTACTCCTACACGCTTAGCGCTAACCCGTCCTCGGCTCTTGCTTGCCCAGCCTCCAGCCTCCAAGAGCTGCTGTTTTCCTCCCGATCACTGATGGTGCAGGCAGTGAACTGTGAAGATAAAAGACCAGGCTGTTGATGTTCCACAAATGAGGTGCGTATGCACTTATGCTCACTAATCACAGTGTCTGTTACCTGGGAACTCAACTCTCTCTCAGTGTATAATCATGTAAAATATTTACCCTGAAGCCATATGAAGAACTTGTAATAAATGTGTACTGAAAAATGTAATACCTCTACTATGCTATTAAAACTATGTAGAACTTAATTCTTTCATTATTTTTAGATCAAAGAAAGCGTATCATTTAATATGTAAGAAAACAGAGAAAATTAGCAGAGGTTAACATGGAGGGAAAGAATTCATCGATACCCAAATCCTATCACCACCCCAAACCTAATTTTCCAGTCCCTTTACTTTGAACAATACCTTTTTATAGTGGGTGCACTTGGAATAGGAAAGCCGTCTCTGCGTCCAAACCGCTGTGAAGACCAGCCACAGTTCAGTGGCCCCATGGAAACACAGCTTAGGCCATGTTGGATTTGGATGCTTCTTATTAAAATGTGACATTCTGGTTATCAGATGAATTAGACAAGTGTGTTGATGTACACAAGATTTCACGATTATGAGGGTTTTTTTTTTCCAACTGGAAATTCTTGACTTCCGATCAACTTGGAAATGCTCCAGTAATTTTGTCTTGTATGACTGAATATCAATTTTCTCTTGTGCATTTAATTAAAGCTTTCTTACTCTGCTTTAAGATTCAACTTCCCTCCTCTGATCAAAAGAACAGTGATTATCTGAGAGCTTCTCAGGCCTACCCTCAGGCATATGTGAAAGCCACAATTCTCTTTAATCATCATTTATTAATACCCCACATCCAAATATTATCAAGGAAGTGTATGTATGCATATAAATCAACATCTCCATCAAGACCTTTAAAATTTCACAAAGCACAACCCTGCGCACAAGGTGCGCCACAGGCAAAATGTGCTTTTGACTTTTTTCCAGCCCTTGGTTTCCCTGCCTACGCAGCCCTTCAGAGAGCACTTTGCACCTGGTCTGGGAAGCCATGCCTCAGCTCCCGCAAACGGTGACTGACTCCATTGTGTTCATGTTTTATAGGTGGTAATGCTCCCAGCTAACACGTTTCAGCAGAAGATCTATTTGTTTCTCCTGTACCCTAAAGGAAAATTAATACTGGGGGCTTCAGGCATTCCGACAAGTCATCTAAGAAGTAATTTTCTGTTTTTGTGGGTCTGATGTGGTGGCGTAGGCCTGTAACTCCAGCACTCTGTGAGAATGAGGGAGGAGGCTCACAAGTCCAAACCAGCCAAAGCAAGCTAGTGAGACCCTGTCTCAAAATCAACAAACTAAAACATAAATAAAAAAATCTGAGGCTGTAACCCAGGGGTTTCCCCTGGGCTTCATATTTCGTAACACAAAAAAAGAAAAGAAAAAGAAACCTTTTGTATATGACAATTAAGAAAATTCCATATGGATTATATTTTGAGGAAAGAGAAAATAACGCTACTTTTGTGTCATTGGAGAGGGAATTCTGAAAGTGAATTTGCAATCCTCTATATGGGGTTTCTGGTCTGATATAGAAACATCTATGGCAGTGAGTCCAGGTTTCACAGTGAACAACTCCAATCCTGGGTGTAGACACTGTCCAAAAACTGCTAAAGATGAGGCCAGCTCGTACTGCCCACTGAACCACCTTGAAATTAGGGGCACAGGAAGGAAAGACAAGCATTCAAGATGGGACACTCAAAAGACCCGACCAAAAGCCAGCGCAGAGCAATGCCCTCTGAGTCACAGAGTGGGAGGGGCACATTGTGTGGATATAGAGAGGGGTCCTCTGGGTCTTGGAGGAGGAGAGGGGAATGAGGTGGTCATGGAGAGGGGTCCACTTGGTCATGGAGTGGAAGGGGGGCATCAGGTGGTCATGGAGAACTGTCCTCTGGGTCACAGAGCAGGAGTGGGGCACCAGGGTGGTTATGGAGACGACGGGTTTCATTGTAAAGGTGCCCAGGGAAGGAAAGGGTTTTTACGTTTTACATTCCATAGTGATACAGTTCATTTCTAGTCTCTTTTGGAAACAGAAGTTGTTCCGTCTAGTGCTGCCACGCTTAACCTCTAGAGTCGAGTCCCTAGGTCCTTCTTGCTTCCAGACCTTTGACATCAGACAGGCACAAGGGAGTAAAAGTGCAGCCACCTGATGGGTTGGGACCTTCCTTGGTCAGGAAGTCTGTCAGCGTTTCTTTTCCATCAGGTTCTGTGACCCCTTGATGCCCAAGAGACAGCAGCGCTGTCTACCCATTTTGTTCTAGTGATGCATCTGTGGTACTGCTATTATGTCACTAACTTCACTTTACATAAATATATCACTAGAAGTTTATGGAACAGAACAGAACAGGAAGGTACCGCCCTTTCTCTACTCTCCTCCATGTCAAATGGGAAGCCTTGGGAACAGCTTGGGAAGCCTTTGTAAGGCCTGGTATTCACCCACTGTCTCTTACCCATTGATCCCTTTTATTATGCATGACCTCATGTTTATTATTATGCATGACCTCATGTTTATTATTATGCATGACCTCATGTTTATTATTATGCATGACCTCATGTTTATTATTCAAGACTTCATGTTTAGAACACACCATTCATGACTCACATTTCATGGAGTCTTCCTATGGCTGTCCTAATTTAATAGCTGAGATCACTGAGCCATATATTGTGTTTTTTCTATTCATTGAAGCTTAAAGGGAATGTTATTACAAAAGAACACACACACACACACACACACACACACACCACACTTGCTTGTGCGTGCATGCAGATAATGCTGGAAGTCATCCTGCCAGCTAGAGTATAGGAAAACACCCACATTCAGGATGTGAATATTAACCTTAGAATGTCATGTTGTGTGTGTGGACTGCACTGGTATTAATGATTACAGGCCAGGCTTGTAAGTACACTCCTCTGCCTCACCCCAAATGAAGTTGAGGGAGCAGGCAAGACCATTTCCATCAAACAATTTTCTTCTTATGGGACTAACAAGGCCTTTCTTTAAGAAATTCATTAATATAGTTCATCATGTTAATGATCAAAGGAAAAAAGTATTGCTGATAGATTCTGAAATGATATCTTAGGGTTTCATGCCCATGCTCAATAAAGAACTTGAAAGTTAAAAGGAAAACTGATGGCTATAAATAGATGCTATAAAGAAAAAACATTTTAATAAAATATACATTTATATCATTTGTAATGCCATCAAAATAATATCTAATTCATTTTTAGATTATAAAGATAAATTCCAAAGATGCCTCTTAAAGCTAGAACTCAGAGAAACCATGAAACTTTTTGAAAATCTATTCACTCTTTTCAGCTGCTTTATTTTTGTCATTCTTTGAGTCAATGTAATTTTACCCTTTGTCGATAAAAATGGAATGGACTTTTCCAAAGTCCTTCCATAAGAAACTATGTGCTTTAAATCAATTCCTAGTATTTCACATTGTCTACATATATTTTTAAAACCATAGGTTGGAGGTGGGTTTCCACAGTGCAACCCCATATTAGTACTAGGCAATGCCACCTGGGCAGATCTTTAGAATGGGAGCTTAGCTGAGTTTGCGTTGGAAACCACAGATCCAGCCTGGGCACAGGTAACACAACCAGCCTGTCTTCTCCCATTAAACTTGTCAGACTTCCTCATTTTCTGCAGAATTCAGAGTTTCATTCATATCGTGAACCTTGACCTAGCATGGTCTCCAAGCCTATTAGTCATCGTTTGGACATATTTTCATAGGATAACTGCATCAAATCCCTTCACCTACAAGAAAATTGAGACTACGAGAGGCCAAATGAGTTGCCGTGGGACGTGGAGAGGGCTGGGGAGAAGAGAGTTCAAGAGCAGAAAGGAAACAAGCAGCCGGTCCTCTGAGTCTCAGCTGGCGGCCTTTGCATTTCGCCACGCTGCTAGTGCACATGAGATCTGTGTGTCTGAAGAACCCTCAACTAAATGGCCAGCTGTCAACACCAAAAACACTGACCAAACTTGACACACTGTAATTCTGTCTCACTGAATTATTAAGCTTTCAATGTGTGACATAAAAATACCTAAGTAATATTCATTAACATCATGCAGATTTTCTTATTTGTGATGACATACAAAAAAACCTTCAAAGAAGGAAACAGTTCTGTCCTTCAGGAGCTCCATGGCCTACACTGTGGATGGCCACTGTGCAAACACACAGCCTGTGACCGGCTGTGATGCAAAATGAGCTGACTATCCCTAGAGCCCTAGTACCTCTTGGATCCCCCCCCCCCCCGGCATTTGCTGGCAGAAGCAGGGTGCCGGACAGGCTCATCACAGCTCCCTGTGGAGGTTCTCCATCCACAGACGTGATCCCATCCCTTCCCACCCACCTGGCTACAGTAACAGGCTCTGTCAACACCCCCCTCCTCTTCCCTACAGTTCTTCCGAGCAGCTACCACCAGGGCTTGGAGGTTCTCCCTTCTTCTCGTGCTTCCTTCACCATCCACCTCTTTACATACTGTTGCATCTTGCCATGTCCTTTTGGAGAAGTGAACCAACATGCATTTGCTCCAACCCTTCGTCAATGCTGAATTTTTATGTGCATGTCCTCTGTCTCGATAAGTGGGATTTTCACCTGGGTCCGGGGGTGGGGGGGGTCAGAATAAAGCACCGTGAAAACACATCGTACACATCTTTATCCAATCTAAGACACGATGTTATTTCCTATACAAAGAAAGCAAAAAATCCCCACCATATATAACAAAATTATAGCAGTTGGAAAATATATCTCCATTTCAGATACTTATTTTATTCTGTTATTTTTAAGTTTTTAAAATGGTGGGAAGGTGGACCTAGACTTCCTTCCTAGAAGCAGATGCCACAGGGAACACAGAAATCTGGAACAGAGGCCCTGATTCTTAGGAAACCAGAAGCAATAAGACAAATCTTGAATGATTCCTTCTTAAAATGTTTTTGACCAGTCAGAGCTCTTAACTCCAATTTGTGTTTACCTAATGAAGGCAATCATAGTTAATTAAAACAATCATGATTATTTGACATATTCTGGTGTAATGTAAACCAGTTTAGAGTCTGAGACTGACATCTGCTCATAAAACTTAGTGTGGTAACACTAGTATTCTTTCAAAGTCCAGGTGTGTGTGTCGGGTGTGTTTGGGGGGGGGGGGGGGGGGCGGCGTGGGCTGGGAGGTTAATGTTTTAAATACAGCGTGAACATCTCCAAAAGGGACAATGGCAGGAGAGGGCCAAGAAACCCAATTCTTTTCACCCAAGCCAGACTGGTTTCAGGAAATGAGGTCTCCTCTTCCACAGTGCAACTGAAGAATCACAGGCAGGGGGCTGTGCTGTAGGCGGCCGCTCAGAGCAGTGGCCTTGGCTAGTTACCAGGTTGCCAATTTCCAGAATCAAGCCTCACCTGGAACCTTAATCCCAATGAATGTTAGAAAGGCAAATTTTAATTTCTCCTGGATCTATACATTAGAGAGAGTGTGAGAAAGTAAATTTTGAAAAGAATATTTCACCAGTATCTGACAGAGGGCACCATGCTGAGTCCTATGTGGGTCTTGACCCAGGGCCTTCAGCAAGCCAGGTCGACTGTGCAGGAAGGAAGTGTGGGGTGGGTGAGTGGGGGGATTTGAAGCATAGAAAATGGTTTCAAATCAAGGAAGTCACAACACAGCTAAAGTAAAATTCAGATTTTTTTAATTTAAAAATTATATATTTATGTAAAAGCCCCCAATTTTAGGTACAATTTTAATATAATTCTGGAAATAAATCATGGAATCTGTCCCAAAGACTTTTATTGTGCTGGCTATGACTTAGACATACTCCTAACAGATCATTAGCAACTGAGAGAAACACAGCCACAACTGATTTTTTCCATGATAAAGAAACATCATTCTACACATGTTCATTGCTGACAGAGCCCTAAGTGGGAGGAAGATCTCCTTCCCAACCTGCTCTACTGAACAATGTACTACTTCCTGCAAAATATGCGATATTATCAGGACTCCTTTACCATGTAATGCAAGCACAAATTAATTCAATCTTTCTTTGCACAAAGTTTTATCAAGTTTGCTAATATTTATTACAACTGTACTTCTGTGAATTCACTTAAAGAATCATATCTGAGAACTGAGAAAAACCTAGAGAAGAGACATCATCCCGGGAATGTCCCCAGCTGTCTTTGACGGCCGTCACAGTTTGACCCACTTAAATAAGAGTGTGACCAGCTGACGTTTCCTCTGCAGCAATGGGGCTGATGCTACCTTTGCAGTGTCAGCTGTGGTGTGGTTGCTGTGTCTTGGTCTTGTGCTGAGAATTCAGAGCAACCAGGAACCTAATAGCACATTTCTCAAGAGCTTGTCTCATTACAGAACTTTTTCTAAACCATTCCTCTCCTCCAAGGACCTTATTAATTGGAACTCTATGTTGAGAACTGTGCTGTTGTAAAATATGTCTTTTTTTATAATGACAAATGTGATATCAATCAATTTCTTTGGACCAAATAAAGCTTTGTAGTCTTGCTGGAGCACCTGCAACCTTTGGTTTTCCATGGGGTTTCGGATCTGGGCCAAACCATCCTCTGGCAACCATTTCTCCACTCATGTCACCTCCAAGATTGAAAACAGATAGTGCACGTTGGATTTTGTACCAGAAAAATGATACGGACTTTGCATTTTCTGATCTGTCACATTGAATCTACTCTTCCTAGAATTTAGGGTAACACAATATAAGAAAAGACATAAAATTAAACACAAATGGTACCATAAATCAGTATTAATAATTGTAGGATTATTAAATATTTTAACTCAAAATGTATGCTCATTGATGAATCTACCTCTTGATTGCTGGTTCACACCAGGTCCTATAAAGGGGAAAAGTTGGGTCCCTCTGTACTCCTCGATAGGATTAAACAACCACATAATTCATTCGCCAAATCAAAAACACTTTTTAGAATGAAATGAAAGTCTGTTCCTCATTCCAGTAGGACAGTAGCCATAGGCTGGACTCATCCCGGCCTCTGTGGGAGGAATGAAGGACTCATCTTCCTCCCGTGCAGAGTTCACCCTCTGCCTGTTCAAACCTTCCATAATAGAAGTCACCTTTTGTGGCTTCTTCCCGAATAGGTTTTTCAAACTGTGGAACCAGCGTGCTGTATCTGTTACACCGGCATGCAAATGAGATCATCAGTTCTCCTCCTGGGAGCACCCCTGTTGGAAATACTGTAAGTTCTCAATATTAAGGGAGGCGACATGGGGAAAAAATCAGGACTAGGGAACCAAAACACATTTTATGACTTCATTATAGCTGGATTTAGTGTATCAGAGAGTTCCAACGACTAAGATGCAAATGGAAAACGAGCTCACATGAAAAAATGGACACGAACATGTGAGTGGATTGCACCGAATTTATTACCACTTCCAGGAAGGGAATGAACACCCACCTTGCCCGGGTGGCATGTCCCAAGGGTCCACTTTGCGTACATCAGATGGCACTGTGCTGCGTTTGACTGTCTATTTATGTTAGATTCCACTATTTATTTGCAAATTGGCAATGAGTTCTCGTTTGAAAACAAAAGAAAATATTCTACTCTGAACAGGTCAAGTCAAGTTAAAAACTCAGAGATAACAGCACTTAACACCAACATAAAGCTATATTCTTTTGTGGAAAGCAAGGTCTTGTGTTCACATAGCGCTCAGAGGAGCCAATTGGTAATGCGGTCCATCTGGATTTCATGAAACTCTACAAGTGTAAACTCCTAGGTCTTCCGCAAATGGAAAACGGACTGGAGGGTGTGGGTTAAAATGTAGCTAAACATTCAGAAATGCTTTTCTTTTTTAACAATAATTTTATTGTGGTAGGAAATTCACATATCCAAGCCAAGATTTATCGTATCTGAATGCAGAGTGACTTGAATAGTCTTCTATTTCACTCTCAAGACCCCTTTGCATGGGTGTGTAAGTGATTTGCTACAGAACAGGCCTTATGGTTGATTTGCGATCATTCTCCCTCAAGTACATCATGTTTGCAAATATTAGTATATGCCTCCTATCAAATGCAATTACCAAATTAGTTTTCATAACTCTGACAAATGAAGGGAAAATAATTATAAATTGAACAGCATATTAGGCTGAGAGTTTTCCATCTGAAATACAATGGACGACATTTTAGACAGGCCTAAGTGTAAGTTCTTATTTCTTAGAAGAATGAAAATTATAGGGGCTCAGGGTTACCAGCCTGTAATCATAGTGCTTTGGGAGAACAAGGCAGGAGAATTTCAGGTTCAAGACCAGCCTGAGCATCTTAGCAATATAGCATGACCTCATCTCAAATTAACAATAAAGAGATCTAAGGATGCAGCTCAGAGTGAAGGGCCTGGTTCAATCCCCAGGGGGACAAAAAGAAACCAAGACTGAATATTCCTGTAAGCCCCAATATAAGACTACATAAAATTATGCTTTCATAGAGAAGACATACTGTCTATGCTGGCTAGAAATTGAATTGTGTTAAGTATTATGACTGTTCTATTGAGTATCTCGTTAATTAGATTCAGATTTCCCATGAAGCCATTAAAAATATTGACTATAAGTCGTCATCCCTCCTGAGCTCCCGGTGTTCTCCCTTTGCTGAGCCAAGCAGTCTGATTTCTCCTTTCTTTGGGTCACCTACCCTCTTTGCGTATCCATACCCCAGGACTTCTCCCTGTTACTCAGTTTAAACTACTCGTGACACTCTGTACTTGCTGAGGACCAGAAACTTCAGGAAGGGGTTTTTCTTCCTTCCTTCTTTCCTTCCTTCCTTCCTTCCTTCCTTCCTTCCTTCCTTCCTTCCTTCTTTCCTTCCTTTTTCTTTTCTTTCTTCTTTCTCTGTCTTCTCATGAGAACTTACTTCTCTCTTCTGCCTACCCCTTAGTGGAGTATGACAGAGACTAGATACTCAACAAACCATTCCTTCTTGTTTCAAATATTTAATTTGAATATTTTGAAATTTGTGGAGAGTTTGAATGGGCTGTGCAGGGAAGTTAGGCACACATCCTCAAGCTTCCCTGCTGTTAGTTGAAAAATATAGCAGTGCTATGGTCACAATCAAGACAGTCAACTTGGTGGCACTACTAAGGAAAGTAAGGCTGTGTTTGAATGTCACCAGCTCTTAGGCTCGTGTCTTTCTGCTCCAGGACCTGGTCCAGGATGCCATGTTACCCTTTGCCTGCAGCTCTCCTTGGCTCCAGACATCTGGAACAATCACCTCACTCTTACCTTGTCGCTGAGGACCTTGACTGGCTGATTAAAAAAAGAAGAAGAAAGAAAGAAACTCTGCTTAAACAAATAAATGAATAAATGACATATTGAAGACCATTCATTCTGCCTTCTTCATTATTTTTTGTGCACATAGAGTTGTGGGTTGTAAAATATGTGCTTATTCTATGAGCAAGTGCAGCAATTCTGTTATAGTACCTGACACATAGAAATATGTTATGTAGCTTAACATCAACATAAAGGCAAACATAGCAAAAAAACGTTTAGCCTTGACTTTGATTGTAAATTTTTGATCATGAGACTATTTCTGAAGCTAGACACTCATCAGCTTCACCAGGGGCTAAGAACTAAGAAGCAGGCCCATGGTGGAGGGGAGGGGAGCCGAGGGCAGAGGGAGCAGGGTGAGCGCATCGACGGTAGACTTAGGGAGACTCCAGAACTGACAGTCACAGATTTCACCCTTTACTGTCTATGCTGACTCAGGCAAGTTACTAGGCTACTTTGAGATTTAGTCTTCAGTTAATAAAGATAATGTTGTTCCATGCCTTGGAGACTTATCGCGAACACTACTAGAATAATCAAAACACCTTATAAAATTAAACTTAATGTTTACTAAATATAATCAAGAAATCAAAAGAAAGAAGCAGTAAAAATGGCAGAACGATCATTTAAAAATTAAAAAATCCTTAAAACCGAACAATTTAGGAGGAATTTTACAGTTGTGCAGGAAGAAATCCAAAACAATTCACAAACTGTTGTCATGTTTATTGAATGTGGGTCAGGAAAGGACACAATTGTGGTCTTCAGCAATAAGCTCTCAGCATTTCATTATCAATTAATTTGTGTCTGTAAGCAACTGTAAAAATTGGCTATTAATGCTGCATGCACCAATCGTGCTTCAGCACCTGTCAGCGGCCGTGAACCAGGACCCAGAAACACTGAGTGAGGGGAAGTGATGTCCCAAACCCCAACATGGCTCTGACACTATGGGGATGTTCTTCAGGAAACTCAGCCCTCGGAGAAAAGCAGGATGCTTCATGTTCCACAAATAAAAAGTCCCCGCTAGAACAGATCCCCACATACACAAAAATAGTCTGAAATCTGAGTGTTTTTCCACCCTGGCAATTTAGATGAGTTTTCCATCCATTTCTTTTGAGGACTTTACTCCTTAGAAAAAGCACAACCTCAGACTGATGGGCCTTGTAGGGGTTTCTTTTTGCTTGTTTGTTTTTCTATAGGTAGTATTTTGTTTTATTTTCTCTTATCACATTTAAATAGAATTTCAATAAATGTGGTTAAGAAATGCAGTTTTGAAATGAAAAGATAATGAACAATCAGACATTTGTGATATCCTTGCATTTGTATATTCCTTCTATATTTAAAAAGCTTTAAAAAGTCTTTTTGTTTTGCTTTTATTTGTTAAGTCAGAAGAATACCAATGTGTATATATGCATTTATCTTAACTGTCACCCAGGGATTCCATGACAAAGCTGGCACTAAAACCTGGTTTCCTTTTCTTGTAATCCTGTTTCATCCCTTAGCCCACAGAAGGAAATACTTTAACTGAAAAACATGTTGAGGAATGGGAGTATTTCTGAATGGACACACACAGTGGTCCAACTATAAGCCTTTACTTCTTTATTTCTGCCTCACAAACAAAACTGATTCCCACAAACAGCAAAATGAATACTCTTTAAACGCTAACATCACCAACTGAATGTAAAGTTAGCCATATCTTGTCTCAAATCTTACACAAAAATAATACAATTTATTTGTAAAACTTTTTGTAGTCCAGAGGATTGAGCCCAGGGTCTTCTGAAATTTTTAACTGTACAAATTTTATGTTTCTTCCAAAACCAAGTAGTCAATCAAGGAGTGGTCAATACAATATTTCCTTTAAAAAAATCACAAATAGTCAGATCTCTCCTAAATACTGCAGCCATTCCCTCCCTTATAGGAACACAGTAATCCATTAGAACAGAGGATTATCATACATGTAACAGTAATGATAATTATATGACATAAGCTGTACTAATATCAGACAGCAACTGAATGCTGTAAGCTATGAGAAGAAGGAAAATCAACAACCAGGTGGGCCAAGGGAGAGCTTCCCATTGGAAGCCTGAAGTAGGCTGATCTCTAAGGGCTGTGGTTTCACAAGCAAGCAGAGAAGGAAGGGAAATTCTGTGCCAAGGGAGACCCTAGGAAGAAAGTGAGTGGCCGTACCAAACTGTGGAGAACTGGACCTCTGGATTCCCACAGTTCAATCCTCTCCTGAGTAAATAACGAGTTAAATTTTAGTAGGCCACATCTAATTCCCAGTGAGGGAGGCCACTAAAATTATAAGAAATTAGGAGCAGGAGACTGCCGAAGAGTGGGTGTGAAAAGCATGCCCTGGCGATTCCTGCCATGCTGTGAAGGAGCACCCCACCTCTGGAGTCACCTGGCCTCCCATTTTTGGCACTAATCAGCTCTTCTGCAAGCTTGGGTGGCCTTGCCCAGGAACTTGGCAGGAAATAGCCCCTGAGTGCCTGAAGCATCACAACTAGAGTTGCACAGCCACATGGCCCAGCTTTGCGGAGTTATGACTCCAAGGCTCCACATGAGAGCGCAGGGCCAGAGGACTGTGGGGTGTGCATTGGGCAGAGAGTGTGTCAAAGCAACAGGCCAGCGACTTTGCAAATCTCAAGCTGTTATCCTCATGGCCAAAGTGTGTTTGACACAGAAACTTTCCAAAGCTTCATACTGTGAAATTGGTGGAAACTACCATGAAGGCAAATGCTAATGTTTGTGATTGGACAACGTAGAGCAGGAATTTAAATTCATTCAATAAAACTTGATGGATTCAATGAAAGTCCCTTTGCATATTTCCACAGTGTCTGGGACTTCTAGACCATCGTGATGTGTTGATGAACGAATCCTGTCGCTATGGAGCTTATCAGCTGGTGGAGATTCACATTCTAACTCATTTTTTATGTGCTACACAAAGTGTCAAATACAAAGTATAAAAAGATAAAGCAAAAGCGACTTCCCACTTGTCAGTTCATTATTCTGAAAGGACAGGCCGACACCAGACTGTGATTATAGAATAATGAGGTATGAGAACGCGGTGTCAGACTTGGCCTGGAGAGGGAAGGCGCAGGGCCGGCGGGGACAGGGAGCGCTCGGGGAGGAATTCTCTCCAGAGAGACAGCCTGGGGAGGGCCAACTGAAGCTGGCTAGCATCAGTGTGCATACTCACAAACATTTTCAAGTTTCAAGCTATATTTTCCAGTAGGATATAACATTCTGCGCTATCAAATTATCCCTTCTTCCTATTTTCTCCCATTTTTCCTTCTGTGTGATCATAACAGCCACCACAATAAAACACTGAGTAATGTTTTTTAACTTTTATGGGACAGGAGATGGAGAGCAGAACCTTCATACTGTGCTACATCCCCCCGTTCATTATTTTGGACTTTACTTTTCTTCCAGGTTGTGAAGAGAAGGCTTTATTGGGAAGCTTACAGAAAGGGAAAGACAGAGTGAAGGCTCTGCTAGGCAGAGGGGGACCTGGAAATGTGGGTTGCTGTATGGTGCAGTGATAATGAATGCAGAACAACAGTGCCTTTCATTTGCATATGAAATACAGTACATTAAGTAGCATGTTAATGAGAGACAACTGTTACATACAAAACCGTGGACTGTTTCTGTTGCTTGCTGCATTGGAATCCCAGACGCAGGAAATAAAATATATGTACTATAGTAGAGCTAGCTTCAGATAGGATTAACCCTTAATATCAGTTTATTAATGTATTTATAATTATTGGCAATGCTAATTGTCATTTTCAACCAGCCAGATTAAAAACTGCTAAACAAGACACAATATTTAAGTCATTAGCTATAAAGAGCCATCTCCTCATCACTTTAAGAATTTGATTCAAATAATTTGGACTAAATCGGCAAGGTGCTAAGCCTTATCAATTTTGGCAACTGAATATGACTTTAAGATAATTTTGGAACACCACCAGCCCACCCAGCACTTTTATTTATTTTCATTGGAACATGGTCCATTTGCCTAACAAAGGATGCAGTATACCTAAGTAAATATAAATTCTGCCAGAGACCCTGAAAATTCTCATAAGTTCCAGAAACATTTCCTAATAGCAGCAAATGAAGAAAAGGGATATTCAGGATCAGCTCTTATTAATTCCATTTAAAGTTCAGTTAATCTATAAAATTAAAAAATTGTGAGGAGAGGTGATGGGCTTCAGAGAGTAAATGTGTTATATTAACAGGCACATCAAAGGCAAACACTCATCGAGGTAAGTATGAAATTATAATCCAGGTCCATAATCCTAGCACACTAGGAGGCTGAGGCAGGACAATTGCAAATTCAAGCCCAACCTGGGCAATTTAGCCACTTCATGAGACCCTATTTCAAAAAAAAGAGGGCTGAAAATGCTCAACTTCATTGTAAACCTTGAATTTTGCACATATACATATCAATAAAATGTGGGGGGGAGGGGGAAGAGGGCTGAGGATATAGCTTAGTGTGAATGCCCCAGACTTACTTAATTGCCAGTGACACAAAACATGAAAAAAACAATAAAGAATGAAGTTGTAAAAAGCTGAGAGACATGGAAGTGGTTGATCAAAGCCTAGAATAACCGAACACTAGATCTGAGGGGGGTGGGTAACACCACCGGCACATCCCACAGCACCCGTGTCCACACCCGGCCTTGTCCACAGGTGGCCCTGCTGGTCTCGGCAGCTCAAGGCCCAGGGGTGCACTGGCAGGAAGGATCCCAGAAGTGGGCTTCTGAGATTTGGGTTTGACACTAGGTCTCTGTCTTCATATGAGGAAGTACTAGATTAGAGGCAAGGAGAGATGTTTGAAGAAAATGATTCTGTGTTGTTTTCAGCATGAATTACTTTATATGGTTAATAGAAATTCATTTTTTCCTTTTATATGCAATACCTCAGACTGCTATATTTTCACGTGAAGTAACTTGTCCAAGAATTAGTGTCCTTCCTGTGAATAGATATGTGAATGCACAGATCCATTGGCTTTCCGGGAGTCCTCACAACAAATTTTGGAATCAGACACCTTTGGGTTTAAATTCCACGCCGTGCTCTTACAGTTGTGTATCTCTGAGTGCTGCACTTGCTGGAATATTTTTATGAGATTTAAGTGAGATGGTCTACATTAAGCACAGTCCAACTTTTCCTAACATTATTACAAAATAAATGACAAATTTTAAATGAACATCCAATAGACTAGGGGTGTTTTGTTTGCTTTGTTTTTCTCTTTGAGAGAACTGTCACAATATTAAAACTGCAAGATACTGGGAAGCACACCAACTCTTTGGAGCATTAGTTGAAACATTAAAGGGAGAGCGTACTGCAAAGTACCCCAATGCTGCACACTGCCGCTAAAAATTCCAGCTCTAAAAATTCCGTGATGCTATAATTCTGTGAGTTAGCCTACAAAAACACTCACCCCGTCTCCCATCAGCCATTCAGGAAATCAGACCCAAGGCCTGCCATGTTTGTGTGTCTGCCTCTTGGATGGACCACTGTTTATTTTTATAACTTTCCTCTTGCTGCGCCTATGTGGGAGGAGGAGGTAGAAAAATATTATCCTTATATTATCAGTTCTTATTTTTTGCAAGTTTGGAATTTATTAGGTTGAAACTCATTGAGTTTAACCTGACTCTAGTTAGTTTGTGTTGGACTTAGGTTGATAAGTAAAATAAAATACTGGAAATAAAATAAGTAGTCTCCAAACATTCTAAACCTTTGTTTTCTCTTTCCTTTTTTGAAGACATGTCACAAACTGAGTTACAGCGCTCATTTCTTCCCCACGGATTCAAAAATGCCATAAAGAGAAATTCATTGACGTACCTCTGATTTCATAGTTTTGAAGCTCCTGTGCTCTCCAAGAAGAACAAAGGAAGTTGAGCCTATCTACGTGTGTACATTAGCTCCAGGCACTCATTCACGGTCTCTGCAAAGCCTGGCAGAGAGACTGTTACCAAAGCTCCATGAATGTCAGACCAATGGGTTAAGTTATGGAAAATCAGGCTTATTATACACCATGAACATGATATCTATATCTAGATCTAGATCTATATATATCTAGATCTATATATATCTATATATATCTATATCTATCTCTATATATCTATATATATCTATATCTATCTATCTATCTATCTATCTATCTATCTATATATGAATACAGTGTATCTACCCATAGAGAAGAAAATTTATTGTTCAAGTATATGGTATAACATGTTCACAATATTGCATAAATATGTAGCGTACATTCCCTCATAAGTACTAAAATAAGATACAAAGATTGTTAGCAAATAACATATCTCCATCTGTTTGGAAATTATTTTGTGTATGAACACTTTGTAAAGCATTAAATAACTGAATAATTGACAAGATCCTAATCCCAGTGTTCTTATTCTAAGTAGGTGCTGTTATTTTAGAATTGAGAAGCACATTTAAGGTAAAGTTAAATTATTCTTACAGCTCAGGGTGTAACAACGAAAATTATAATAAACTATCAAGGCTTCTTGACAAAGCCACTCAGATGTTTTCTTATTTTAGATTATTCAATATTTAAGTACCTCCTTTATAAATACTCAACAGAAGCAAATAATGCTAAAATATAAAACCAGTCAATGCATCATTTTGCTAGTCTGAAGTTCCCAACAACATTCCTTGGGGATATCAATTTGGACATTTTAATAAATGCTATACAAGTAATTTGTGAAGAAAATACATCATATTTTAATCAATGTACTTGAAAGACTAAATGGCAGCCAGGCTCAGTTTCCCATTTAGTTGTTAATTTTCAAGTGAAGGCATGGATTCCAGCCTTCTTCAGTTAGGACCCCATAGTCCTTCAGGAGCTGCCACATCACTGTCCTGCCTTTTCTGAATCTCAGGTCCGATCTCGCTGTGGTATTGTGACACATTGCTAGCAAGAACCCGTCTCTCTCCCAAAAATCCCACGGCACCCTTGATGCACCTTTTCATGGAGGTGGCTACCACGATGGGACACTCTATGGTCAGAAGTCTCAACTCCTGTGCTGGAGATTCCGGGAAGGAATGGGTACATCCTTCATCTTGTCAGTCCTCTGTCAAGGACTTGAAAAGTCCCATGGATCCCAGTGGTGGCAGCCAGATGCCACGTGCTGAGGAAGGGCCAGCCCAGAATGTGGAAATCAGTCTGCAGCCTTCTATGTTGAGCTTACTTTCTGCTATCCTGGAATAGTGGGTCCCAAGGATGTGACTACCTACGGCATAGGTAAGGGTCCAGCAAGGCCATTCCACTAGGCCTGTTTGCACAGATGCACCACCTTTAGTTTTGCCGTTGACCGACAAGTCCTCTCCTCTTGAACGTGACCTTTGGATTTAGCTTGCTAAGTGGCAAAGCTCTGGAATTTAACAAGCAACTTTCCTCAGCCCATCAGGACTGGTCAGGGTCATTCTGAAAATGTAAAATTTAATACATATGTTCCTGATTTACTTAGAGTTAAAAATGTTGCTGTCTCAGAGCAATATGATGTCCACAAATGGTGGAGAACAAAGCCAAGTCCTCTTCCCTTCCTGTGAAGAATCCCTTCGTGCCCCTCCGCCTCCAGCCCCCGACCTGATTTGGTAGTCACAGGGTTCTCTCATACCCCTGGGGAGAAAATGCTATAATCTAATCATTCTGTGGTTTTCTCAAAATTTAACTTTTGACTTCTCTGAAGTTTTCTATATTCAACCAAATGTACATTATTTCATTGTTACTTCCCTTATACTGCTGTAGGCCATCCTTCCTTCCCAGAGGGCACCCAGCGTTTACGCTCAGGGTGGGGACCAGTGGTCCAGTGGTTTTCTTTGTTTGGTTTGCAGTTTCAAGTCATCGCGCTCGCCCACCAGTAAGTGCTGTAGGGTGAGATGTCCTTTAGAAGTTCATAGACTCAGTGTGGTTTAAGTAGGATCTGCCCAGAAGACCAAGGCAGAGCTCAAGGGGAACAGGACAGACAGTCTTGATTTATGATGACCTCAGCCCAGTAAAGCATCAGTCAGCTGGTGGGGCGATCACCTCTGATGCTGCCAGTGGGGATCTGAGGTCCAGAGAGCACCTCAAGTCTACGCCCGTGAACTCAGGAAGCTCAGCCAAGTCTCCCTGCCCACGTTGGAGGTGGAATCCCAGCGTGAGCCTTGGCCAGCATGGACACACCTGGGGTTAGGTCTCCATCATGGAAAATCAATACAAAAGAGGGCAGACGATAGAAAGGATCCCTGAGTTGGTTTCTGTTATTCTAAGGCAACTGTGTCTTTATCCCCAGAATACCGGAACATGGATGCTGAAGCGGAACAACTCCCCATGGCCTTGTTTGCTCTTTCCATTGCAGATAGGTGGCCACCATTTTATTCTCCCTTTAAATCTCTCACACACATGTGTATTTAACAGAATCAAGCCTCCATCAGAGAAGCCTGGGAAATAGAAGTTAATTCCCAATCACTCCATTTAGGAGATTAAAAAAAATTGAGAATGCCAATCTTGAGTATCCACCAGATAAAACTTAAAATCACTGGTGTTGCTTCCCTAGGTCATTTGATACAGTCATTGGAAAGTTATAGTTGTGCTTTTCGAGTTCTCTGTTCATAGAATTGCCATCCAGCAATGTGTCTCAGACAGTGAAGACTGGGAGAATAAATTTTAAAGCAATTTGCTTTCTCTGATAAAAGTCCAGGCGAAAGCTTATCTGTTACAAGTTAGATCCAAAAATAGTAACTCTGACCCTGCACATACATGAAAAATCATAGAAAGACAAATTTCGGTATTTGGCAAAATTGAATTAATCACAAATGGATATATAGTTTCACTATTAAGTTATTAACTGTAAAATTTCTCTTATGAAAAAATACTTTGGTAGGATACACCGAAAACAACTTTTATAAGGTCTAATGGCAAGTTAAAGCATTTGACAACATTAAATTACACGAAAAACAGATTGAATGCTCGAACTCAAGGCTTTAAAATATTGACAATAACATGTTAAGGATTCATCTTCTAGCCTTGAAGATTAAATAAATTATTCTGTGCAACTGGTCCCACAAACCAATATGACACAGGTCAAGCTTCCAGATTATTTTTATGAACCACAAGGTAGGATACAGGTGATCATTTGAGCAAGTTTTACATTTGTCTAAACAAAAACTCTCTCATGACACAGTGAACTAATATTAGCAAGCAGAAGGCCCTGGCCAGGTTTGGTTCCCCATAACTACCTAAAATGGGCATGGTGGCACACACTGGTCATCCCAGCATTTGGGAAGCTGAGGCAGGAAGATTACTGTGTTTGAGGCCCACTTGGGCTACATGGTGAGTTCAGGACCATTCTGGAATGCAAAGCCAAGACCCTGTCTCAAAAAAGTCAACTAATTTTCAATTGATACAGATATTGATTAAATAGTCTATTTGATCTTCCGAAGTAGAAATGCGTGACATCAAAATTATATCAAAATAATCTAGTTTACATGCCTTGTTGTACTTCCCCCCAAATGTCATCCATCCAAATGATAGCAAAGCTTCGAAAAGAAATGAGCACAAATTGTCCTAGAATATAGTATCTAATTGGAGGCATATTTGGATCCTCTAATGTTTACTTCTTAATCACCAATGAGACTTAGGAATTATGGGCTTGAGTAAGAAATCCTGGACAGGGTAACCTCAGTTGAATCCCTTACTGGTTTAATGGTAAAAATAAACCCTTTAACTGTATAAAAGACATGTAAGCCATAGAGATAAAATTTTGCCAGGAAACCCTAAAAGCAAATAAAGTTGATTGTGTACATATAACTAGAATTTCATAAGAGTAAGCGTTTATTTCTGAGGCCAGTCTGATTAGAATAAATGGCTCTAATATTTACATTCTGCGCTTACCACTGAAATCCAGTTTTCTATAAATAATACATTTTACTTGAGGGATTGTGTTTTCAAACATAAAAATGATACCAAATAACACATATAACCATATCCAAGGTCTTTCTTTTCAATTGAAAAGAGTATCCTTTTTGAAAGAAGACTTTAGATTTTAAATGATTGTAATATTTGATGCTATAGTATCTCTCCCTTTTAGTCACTGTCTTAAATGCAAATGTGATTCTGATCATTTTAGGTACTGGTCATATGCAAGAAGAGGCACAAGTGGATCAGGGCCATCATCAAGAAGATATTAGAGTTGTGGATTGAAGGGCTCATCAAAGGAGCATCACCTGGGAGCTGAGGAGGACAGGCCTGAGGACAGTGAGGGAGCAATCTGGGGCAGGACTCTACAACTCCGGGGCGTTGGGCATTTCCCGATGAAGCCTCTTTGCAAAGAAGAGGGGAAGCCAGAGATTTAGCTTTTCTCTTGTTGGAGATATTTATAATCACTGGTAAGTTGAACTTGGAACATGAAATAACATTAATGGAAATGAGGGTCAGTAAATGAAATAGGAGCTGCCGTATTTCTGCAACATTGAACAAAATCTAATCAGTGTTGAATCTCATGCTGCAAGCTGAGCTGAGTGGAATACAATGTGTATATGTGTGTGCGTGCGTGTGTGTGTGTGCGTGTGTGTGCGTGTGTGTGCGTGTGTGTGTGTGCGTGTGTGCGTGTGTGCGTGTGTGCGTGTGTGTGTTCCTAAAATATGCAAATGCTAGAGCAAGGAAAACCAAAATGTGTACAGACTGGAAAGGGCAGCTCTGTAAAAGGACAACAAAATGTAATACTATTTGATTTCACCTTCTTCCTTATTCATAAGCATGTAATTAGCGAGGCTGTAATCCCAGCACTCTGGGAGGTGAGGCAGGAAGATGGCAAATTCAAGCCCATTCTGAGCAACTTAATGGTTTAGCAAGACTCTGCCTCAAAACCAATACATATATGCTAAGGCTGTAGTTCATCGTGAAGGCCCTGTGTTCAGTCTCTAGAATCACAAAATATATAGAGAGAGAAAATAAAAAGTAGTAATAAATACAGGCTTCTGTATAGGCAGAAGCAGCAACTGGGTCACGAGTCATGCCTTTCTTTCTCATCCTCTGTTGCCACTAATTAACTCCATTATTCTCAGTCTATTTGGAAATTTGCGCATCTAATTTGTAAAAGGAGAAACTGAAATAAAACGTTCCAAGCATCTGATAGAGAACTGAGTCCATCTCTACTCTCCATAGTGAGAAGACTCAGGTGACAGACAGACATTGGCTTGGTGGGGGTAGGGAACAAGCAAAAGGTACAAGAGGAGGAGAAGTAGATACAGACATGTAAATGGGATTTAAACCAAAGGATAAAGGGAAGATGATGTGACACCAATGTTGCGTGTGTGGGGCCTGTCACAAGCTTAGGCTGTAGGCAAAAAGAGCGCACTCACGAAGGACAGATCCCACAAGAGTCAGGAAAAATGCTAGCAGGTATTTGAAATACATGTTTATTTGTCAACTTATTCGCAACGGTCTTGGTTTGCAGTGCTTTTTTTTTTAAGTCTGTTGTTTCATCTGCTTAAACTGGAAGTACTAACTTCTTTAATTGGAAAAGAAACAAGCTTTTAGAATTGAGGTGATTTTTTAGTTATCAGTTAGAAGAAAATACCAATGTTTTAATCCTAAATAGACTCATTAACAATAGAATTCAGAAACACCTGTATGTTTACAAAGATTTATCTTTGTTCAAGTTAGAATAAGCTAGAAGAATTTTTTGCAAGGAATGAAATTATAGGCCATTTGATATGAAGCAAAATATCTGTGTATGTAAAGCTCATCATGAAAGATGAATACAAATTAAAATTACATTACCCAACACAGAAAATGAGATACATATATATTTAAAATGTCTTCATTAATAATTTCATTGGAAAGATGATAGGATATCTCAGTTATTTTGATTAGTCTTGATAAAATTATAGTTTCCCTTTTATTTCCTTAGAAATAGTGTTGGCCCTGTCCCATGGAGTGTTTTATATAGCAATGAGTTTTCCATCACTGGGACTGAATAACCAAAGCCTACCTACAAATTAAAATAGGAAAAAAATCTAATTTGGCTCACAGTTTCAGGGAATTCAGTCCAGTGCCAGCTGGCTCCAAGGCAGGAGCATTGTGGTGGAAGGGCCATGGTAAAGCAAAGCTACTTATTGGAGCAAAAGTAATTGTGGCTTCAGACCATAAATTTCATATCACTACAATTATGCTCAAACACATCCTTATGAATCAAGGCAGGAACCACTGCAATCAACACAATTTTTTTCAACCAGAAATGAATGTGTGTATCACTGTTGCTTTAAAATCCACCCTTTGGGATCTGGCAAAAATCTATAAAAGCATTTTCTATATCCTGATTGTTGTGGATAGATTTTCCCCACCAAAAGTTGTTAAGATGTCTAATTAAGTGGCAAGAGGTCAGGGGAATGCAGGGGATGAGACAAAAGTCTGTAATCCAAACCATCCAACGTTCAAAGCACTGGTTGTACAACACATAGTCAAGTGTTGTCATGGAGAAGAACTGAGCTCTTTCCAATGTCAGCTGCAGGTGGTGCCATTTTTGGTGTGCCTCACTGAGTAGCTGAGCATTCTTCTCATATGAATGGCCTTTTCAGGAGTCAGGAAACTGTAGGGGGTACTGTTCGATTGGGGGCAGACCACCAAACACCGGCTGTGACCTTGCTTTGGTGAAAGTCTGGCTTTGGGAAATGATATGGAACTTCTTTTTGGTTTAGTATCATATGGCAAATTTCATTAGTGCAAAAATTGTGTTTACTTTTGCATCAACGTAAAGCAATTGTAGTTTACATTTTCACCAGCAATATTGTACTGATAACTTGCCACCAAAAGCGTTATTAGTAGAGAGTCCATTGTGTTGTGTCAGGCGTGCAGACACACAGAACTTGGATCTGAATAAATTTTAGAGAGCTATCACTTGATATTCAAAATCCACAGAAAAAGGCAGTTTCTCTAAGACAAATGATGTGACGCAGTAGAGAGGTGTTTTAGAGAAGTCGGTAGACATGAAAAATACACACAGCCACAGACTTGACCCATGCTACCTGGGAAAATGCAACTTGAGATTTTGGTGAACTCAAATTCAAGATTTGGCGTGACAAATTAGACTGCATTTAAAAAGAATTAAAAAAAAGGGACTCAACTCTGGCAACTTAATCCCAAAGTTGATATTTTCATATTATTTTGGACTGGGTTAACAAAGTCAGGGTCTGTAAATTATCGAAAGGCTTAAAGATAGAAGAAGGACCCGCACACATATCACACAACTGTCCATAATAGCAGAACCAAATGTGGAAACGCTGTCCGTGTGAGCTCAAGCTCAAGGAAAGAAAAGCCACTTTGATATTCAACATCAACTTTCATTGATGGACATTGTAAATGGAATGGAACAGCTATGTCCTAAAGGATGAAAATGGCTTGCTTTAATTTGGGAATTCTTTTAGAGTGTCTAGCAAGCTGCCCACTGTGTGTGTGTGTGTGTGTGTGTGTGTGTGCGCGCGCGCGCGCGCGTGTGCCTTTGTGCCTGTGTCTGTGAGTGTATAGGTACAAACTGGAGAGCTCAGTAACAGAAAGTAAAACTTCTGATGAGCTCAACCCAGTGCTGCGCCCGCTGCCCCTCTTTATGAAATCTGGGTATGACCTCAGCCCATGGCTGATTACCCCTAATATGGAAACTGGCTTCCATCATGGCTGCAACTCAGCACACAGAGGGAATGGGGACAGCCTGCAGCAAGCTCGGCGACCAACGCAAAGCCAAATGCCAACCCTGAGTTACGATGACTCTCTATTCATGACGTCTCACGTTACCACAGACCCTTTACGGGTGATCGCTGGTGTGTTTCTAATTATGACTCAGTTGAATCACATCATTTCATTTCTTTGTGTTATCTTTTGGAACATCGAGTAGACATCCCTCTGGCATGTGAGTTTATGACAGTTTTAACTCTCGGATTCTACCTCGGTTGAATCATCTAGCTTTTGGGTTTTACTTGTGGGCTTTTAGAAACACAGCCGACCCAGATTTCTGGACTCTTTTTAAAAGACAAGTCTATCCTTTGAAATGTGTTACATATTTATGTGGTTGATGCAGAAAAAACCCTCAAGAATCAGAATATTTAATTTAAAAGTATTTTCTAGAGTCAGATGTGGCTGAATTTAAACTAAGCCTAGTAAGTTGAGGAAGAATCCACAGAAAAACCGGGCCAGTGATTTGCTGCAGTGTAAGATACAGGTGTGGGGTAGATGTGACAAATTATTTATCTTGAAAAAAAGTTTAATATTTGGAGCAGGTTGAAATTACTAACACCATCCCCAGGAAAATCTTGAAAACAGACCATGATCCCAGAGCGTTTGAGGCCTTTTTTCTGTGAAAGCTGCCATTGGGGCCGGGGACTAAGGGCCATCGTAGCAATGGGAGCAGGCAAGACCTTACTCGTATATCACTGATTGGAGGAAATGTTAAGGAGGAGGTCAGTGTTGTGTTAGTGTAATACACAGTTCTTGAAATGAAACGCGTACTGCCCTCTGCCTTGTATCTTTCATACTCAAGGCAGCAGAGCTGCTACAGTGGCTAAGTTACACACTCCAGCATCAGGTGACCTGCCAACTTTTTGTCTGTGGGTCTGGAGAGTACAGCTTGCTTTCTGCTAGCTTTCTCATCTATAAAACGGAGACGAAAATAGTTGTGCCTGATTCACAGGTTGTTGTGGGATTACATTCTATGGAGCTTGGAAGACATTTATTAGAGTGCCAGGAAGCTCAGACCGGCTACACAACACTGTGATTCCTATCATTCACATCCCTGGGATGTGTGTCCTCTGTGTTCCAGAAGATACACCAGCCTGAGATCACTTCTAATAGAAAAGAAAACAGAAGAGAAAAGAAAAGAAAAGAAAAGAAAAGAAAAGAAAAGAAAAGAAAAGAAGAGAAGAGAAGAGAAGAGAAAACAAAGACCCACAGAACTTGGGGAAATATTTGATTTACTTGGAAACATCTTGGTATTCTTATTATAATTAATCTTCTAGTGCCAGGCAAGAGGCGACATCATGACAATCTTTTTATAATAAATAATCATAACTTTGAAAATCTTTACACTTATTGCATCAATTTGTTTATAAACTTCAGTTTTACATATCAGAAAAAACATTCCTACTGATGCCAGTACTACAACTCATTCTCATAATAGAATTACTACAAATCGTTAGTTCTTAAAAATTGGGTGGGAGGGTAAAATTCTAAAAAAAAACCCTCTTTTCATAAACCAACTAAAATATAAAAATGCATGCGTAAATTTTTCATGTTAGATGCTTTGTGAACTTACTAAATCAAAATTTCATATGAAACATTAAGATGTGATCAAGAGAACATTTTGCTAGATATTTTGAAGCTAATTTTAAGAATCAGTTGATTTAGCCTAGTTTCTAACCTCTTGATAAAATAAAACATTTGATCACAATTTCATTAGGAAAAATTATCAAAAATAAAGCACATTTTATTTTTAAGAAGTTATAAAGTGTTATCCAAAACTACATTCAAATATTAGGTATTACTTAAAGCATTTTAACAAGAAAGGTTAATAATAATCTCAGAAATGATGGAGAAATTCTCTAGATATCATATCAGTGGTCTTAGAGTTAAGCACAGAGACTCTAAAAACAATGCAGTTAAACTACATTAGCTCTCTCCACAGTCAAGCCCAAGGCACCGCCCTTACCCACGGACTCCTCAGGTACAGGAGCCAGGATGTGGGCATCTACCTGAGACCAACCACGGAGCCCTCTCTGTGTGACACATAGAGACTTCCTCAGAGACCTCCATGCTGCTGAGACTTGGACACAGCAACTGGCCCAGGACTTGGAACAAGGCAGTGCCATTCTCTCCTGCTTTCACAAGGTGGCCTGTGAGAACAAATGGCTTTTCCAGAGCTACAGAGTGAACTCCATCCAAAATGGGAAACACAGCAAATAGTTTCTTTCCTAGGGAAAAAAATAATAAAACATAATCATCAGTAACTGAATAAATGAAAAAGTGAATAAACTGCCCATGCTCCTGCTAAAATACACTTAATATCCACACTTTCTAATCTCTAGTTACTTCTCAAGTAAAAATCATTCTTCCCCCAAGTAGACAGTAACTGTGAGTCTACACCTAACAGGCCCTGACCTCTTGGAGCAGAAACTGTCTGATTAGGGCTGACAGTATTCTGAGCTAACCTGAAAATAATCCTGAGATTTGGCATGGATTAAAGGAATTAAGTCTAGTACTATCTTCTTAACCATTGGGACATCTCCTTATTCAATGGAATTCTATTTTTCAAATGAAATATTCAATTAACATCTTTGAAATTGACAAATTTCACTGAGAGATATTAATAACTATTTATAGGCGAATTTAGAAAAACAAATCATCATACAGCAGTGATTATTATCCAAGGCACAAATTATATTATTTATCATAGACAATGAGGTACAAAGACGGGAAGAGATTTTATGTTCTTCTCACTTCTCCTAGCGTTATTATTTCCTTGTCCCAGCAAAGAAACTGCCACTTTCAAGACTAAATTTCCAAGGAATCCCAGCTGTATCTTCACTGAACCGAACGGTGTGCTCTGCTGTTGGGCACATCCCCTTCACGGATGGCAACGTGGTGGAGGTGAGGCTTCGTCCTCAATTCTGAAGCCAGAGCTCCTTGGGGAAGCCTGGAGCTAGCTCACACAATCCCCTCCTCCAGTGGGGATTGTAGTTACTGCAACCTCAGAAATGGATTTTCCAACCTTTAAAAAGAAAGAGGACCATTTCCGTGCATGGAATTTACTCTTCGGATTCACGGGGTGAACCTAGCAGAAGAGTTGACTATGGAGGAGACCCGCTATACACACCCTTGCTCTTCTCGGTGCCTTCAAGGGCTGCGGGGTGGAAAACCAGCAGCACGGAAAGTGACCTTGCTTTCTTCCTTAACCTAAAAAGTCAGGATTAGCACATTTTTCCCCTTCACTTGTCTAAAATCTCAGAGCGTTTGGCTGTTCTGACCGAATAATCACTGGCTGCCACTCACTGTCTCAACTAAGTGCAGGCTCTTGGTGATTTATATAACAAATCCAAAGTTTCCTGAATTGTCTGGGATAGAAATGCACCGGAACTCACCCCCAAACTCAGCCCATAGGCTGTGCAACAGACTCCAGGCCTCCCCCCTGCAAAAGCCCTGACTGTGTGTGGCAGAAAGAAGCACTGACATGTTGTGTTCTGGTATGTTTGCTGTTGTATTAATGGTAATTTCATCCTGACCAATGAACATGCATGCGCAAGGAAAATCAGGCAACAAGGTGCCGTAAATCACTGCTAGTTCTATAACCATGACGGAAGACAACAGTTAAAAGATTCGTTTCTCTTCCAAGAAAATCATACTTTTCTGGTCTGCCTGAATCTCAGCCAAAGGACTATTTCTTATCTGGCTGTAACAAATGCACTTTCCACTGTCTCCTGCACTAAAAGAAACCATCTCATCACACTAAAGGGCTCCGCGCACCGAAGGTCAGCGCCAGCAGCCTTCCTGGACGCAGGCGCCCAGCTGGAGTTTCCATAGGAACTGGTGGAGCACAGCCTGGGAAGCCAGTTTCCACTTCAGACTTCTTGCTTGGGCAGCTCCCTGGTGAGTCTGAGGGCTGTCATGACCAGTCTTTCTGGTCCTTCTGCTCGCGTGCTTATTTATAGGGTTTGTGAAAGGGACAAGGAAGCTCTCTGTTCTCTGGGGCATGGAAAGGAAGTATTGGAAATGACAGAGGTGCTGTAATTTATGGCTCCTCCATGTCCCCAAGGACTTCTCCAGAGAGGACAGTCAATCCTTTGTGGGACAACGGTGAGTGAGCAAAGAAGAGCAGAAATGGCCTCCACCACCGGGTGTGCAACCCTGCCTACAGGCCCAGGACCCCGGCTGCTCTCATCCTCAAAGGCATTTTCACATCATTATCAGGGTTTTCAGGGCCCTGTGGCGTGGTTTTCTCAAGCTCTATGACCTCAGAGACTTCCACTGATTAGTAAGAAATTTCCTGATCCCAAAACCTAGAGAACTACTCCTTTGCTCCTTGTCCATGCACCTCCTATCCTCTATTCTCCTATACCAGCTTGTCCCTGACCTCACCAGGAACCTCGGTGGCCTCCAGCCACACCTGCTGGTGCCACTGCAACCTCGACTGTGTGAGGACGAGAACAGGCTCAGACAGAGCGGCTGCCTCCCTAAGAGAAATTGACCCTTTCAGATGGACTCTTGGATGACAAAAGAGTTGTTTCATTTTTAAAATTTCATTTTACTTGTCTTTTTTTCCCAGCAGATTTTCTCTCAAGAAGTGAGGACAAGTCAATGGTAATGATCCTTTGTAAAATGGAACTTCTCTTCCAAAATTTCATTATCAATAGTATTTCTCTGCTCCCTTGATGTGAGTTCTATCATGGAAGATTGTGTAGACCATCCATACATAAGCCCCTGGAAGAGATCTAGAAACACATCTAGATGTGCTAAAATGTGGCAGCTAGCTTATAATAAACAGGGGAATTAGTGACATGTTCCCAGCATCCCGACTTTACGGAATATGCTTCCATATAAGATATCTCTCTACCTTTCCAAAATTAAAGAAAAAAGTTTGGGGAATATATAAAACGTATCCCTAAATTTGTACCAAGTATTCTAAAGACAAAAGTTGCAGAGCAACACTGTTTAACTCTCAAAAAATTCTCTCAAAGTTCGAATGATGTGACAATGTAAATGTTACAGCCTAAAGTGAACTGAAACTCAGTGTAGAAAACTCCTTACTAAGATGTTGTTGCTACCATTTGTGCTGACAGTGTGACCCAAAATGCATGAGTGGCTGCTCCCTCAGGACAACTTTGTGCCTCTGTCTAAAGCACATGACCTTTTAACGCAGTTCCATTTGCTCATTTTTGCTGAGATTTCTTGTGTAGCTGGTGATCTGTCCAAAAAAATCCTTTCCCGTCCCTATATCTTCTGGGTTTTACCTATCTTGTCTTCCAGTAAGCTCAGTGTTTCTGTTTTGATGTTCAGTTCTTTGATCCATTTTGGTATGATTTTAGTGTGTGGAGACAGATATGGATCTAGTTTCATTCTCCTGCATGTGGAGATCCAGTTTTCCCAGCACCATTTGTTGAAGATGCTGTCCTTTCTCCAGGATTGTTTTGGTCCCTTTGTCAAAGATCAGTTGACTTAGTGTGTTTGGGTTTGTTGATATGAAGCATTTGAACGAAAATAGGGCCACCTAGAGTCAAGGGACTGACCAAAGACGAGTGTCCATCTTATGAAATGCACAAAAATAATAACATAAAAGGCCCCAACGTGAATGGCAGGGTAGAAAGAGAGGCAAAGGTCAGATAGGAAAGAAATGAAACAGAAGAAGGGGTGGACACAAAAGCTCACTAATTCCCCAAGCCCCATGGTTTTAATGTATTACAGAAATCTGAATGCATGTATTTACAAAAAAGTTACACTTTATGTCATCTGAATTTTTTTGCCAAGAAAATGACCATACAAGGGGCTGAGCTTGAACATCCAGTGACGAAACAAAACAAGGACGAAGAAAAGCAAAAATGCCAGTTTTCCTAGGGGTCAGAGGATAATAATTTACTCATGCCAGTAATCAGATGGCTTCTGGAACTAATATGGCACAGTGTTATGTCAGAAAGTCTGCAGTTAATTTCATTCACCTCTGGTTTCCTCTTCAACATAGGAGAGAAAAAGGACATTGTCTGGCCGTGAAGCGTGCTATCTAGTAAGTTTTAAATTCTCTGATAACTATTTGGCAGTCGGGAGAATATCCACTTACAACAGAGCCAGCAACCTGGGAAAAATTTCCACTTAGAAGGCCCTAAAAGTACGCATTTAATATGAATGGCACTCTCAAGATAACACCCTTTTACTGAGGTTTACAAGATTTCTTATGAAATATGAAAATTCATGCATCCCACTCACTTCCATTTCCTGAATTTTTCATAATATAACCTGAGATAATAATAAAACATCTATCTGAATTTCCTAGGGGAACATAAAAGGACCTTTGTTTCCCCTAGATGTTCGGTCTATGAACCACTTACCACATCCCTGGATAAAGCACCCAGACTAGTCCACTTAGCAGCTATTTTGCCATACTGCTCACATTTTTTAAACAGTTTGTCAAGCTTGGGCGTAAATCATGACAAACGTGGTGTGACTCTGTTCCTCCAGGGCTGTGTCATTTTAGTTAAATGGTATTAACTACACCTCCCCCTAAGTAGCAGTTATCTCTGAACACCCACAATTGTGCTTTGGCTCCTGAAGATATATGTCCTTCACACAAATGGCTACAGAAACCCAGCTCGCGATACCGCAGGGTTCTTCTGCAACACACGGGCTGTTTCAAAGTTTGGCTGATGTCACTCTTGCAACAGACAGTCCACAGAGGAAACGTGCACACTTTGTATTAGCACTTTCCGTCGCCACTTCGACCCGGGGCCTTAACCAGATCCATGTGTCTCTGTGGTCTGTCAAAGAAACGGGCTCACCCTGTTTCATGCCTATGGGGAACAGGCTCCTTTGACATGTATTTTCTAAGATATGTACACCCACAAGCTACAGATTAAAGGAATCCGAATGAGAATAGAGATTGGGTGGAAAATTCAAGCTCCGTTTACCAAAGCTAAATGGAAGTTTAGTTATTTTTTAAAAAGCTTATGTTTTGTATAGATTCATTATTTTAAGAGTACCTTCTAAATAGGATGTTATTTAATCCTTAATAACTAATTTCAAGGCAATTAAAACATACACAGCATAGTATAAGTCATAAATGAAGATAGGCAATGTGCTTTCTATTTTGTGTCCTCTACAAACAATAATTTAATTATCACTGCACTCTGTGAGATTCATGCTGTTTATATCTATCTCCATTTTATAGCTAAAGTCAATGAAGCAAAGATTAATAAGGCCAGAGAGCAAATGCAGACATTCTGTTGATGTGACACTCATGACAGTCCAGAGAGGCTACAGCCAAATCTTTTAGTGTGTGTGTGTGTGTGTGTGTGTGGAAAGTCATGTCACCAGTCCTTAAAGTACTAAGTGAGAATAGATGAGCCATCCTTTAGCCTAGTGGGTTTTCATTTCTGTTCTTGAACACTTTAATCACACATGTGAAAATGCCCAGCATGCTTCCTGTGCCAAATCCAGGCTGGGCCCTCGTGGAATGTGGAGTAACTGGTAGCTGAGCATCCCAGGAGCATCCTTACACCAACACCACCAATGCCTCCGTGGCTGGTTTCCACAAATACCAGGCTGCCCCAGGTGATTTCAAAGAGTTATCTACCACCCCTCACCTCATCTCTCACCTGGGAAGTGGTGAGTGGGGCCATCTTGAAAACCTTCTGTGGGAGCTGGAAGAATGTCAGCCAACCAGAAACTCCCATTGTGCTTTTTTATGAGTAGGCTATCGTATTTTAGCATTATTAATTCTTAGAAGTATTTTCTTATCCTAACTTATTGGAAGAATACTTGATGAGTCCTTAATTAAAAGACAAGAAGTGGAATTGAAACCCTAAATTGCAGAAACTATCCAAATTTTGCATGTGTATGTGCAATTCAGGGATCATTTTTTTTTCTCTCTCTCTCTGTAATTTTTAGGTTTTTCCTCTCTGCCCTTCCAGCTCAGTCATACACTTACAGAAACACGCTGGAGAGATTTGTATCAGCAGATCCTGAGATTCACATCCATGCTAAGAAGATAAGAATGTGTAATTCCAAGTGAGCTTGATGAAAGTGAAAAGTAATCTGATGTATGGCTGAAAGTAAGTACAAAGCAAGCAGAGAAATAGAGCCTAAGATTTAGATAACAGGAAAAAATCCTAACATTTCAGTAGCTCCAGTTTTAAATCCTTGAGAAAGATTTTTCGTCTACTAACGTGGCAAACTATACATCCAGAGAAACTCTTGAACAAAAACTATATTTTTAAAATGTGAGAAAATTTTAACCATAGAGGATACTGGAGAAATCAGAGGGATCGAGGTTAAATCTCTTTTTGAATTCTCTTAAACAAAAGACAGTGAAATTTTTCATCAAAGACAAAGCCTAATGGGGAGTGTTGACAATAAAACTAGTTACCAAGTCATTCTCCTGGAAGATATCCAGACAAAAGCTAGGTGATAAACTTTAGTAGGACCTCACAAAGCTCAACATCTTTTAAAAGTGTCCCTGTTATCAGTTCCCATGTTCCCCTGGGGTCTCACCCATGATGGCTAATTCACAGTGGAAAGACTGAGAGCAGGCAAGAAAGAAAAGGAATGGCCTGTGTGACTTCAGGCTATTTGGCCTTGGGAGCATAGGGAGATAAAGAAGCAGCAGTCAGAGAAGCAGGGGGAAGTGGTGAGGGATGTGGAGGACCCCGGAGACGGTGTGGTAGGGGGGCTGGTGAAAGATTTTTTCAAGTACTGGGGACAGGTAAGTTGATGGCTGGGAGCTAGTAGATTATTGGATCTATGAAATAAGGATTTGTTGGTGACCTTATAGAAAAATAATTTGTTGAAGTGCTAGAACAGAGCCCTGCTTGGAAACGATTTAATACAAAGGACTGAGGTCAAAAGAGATCTTTGAAAAGAGATCTCAAATAAATTTTTTTTGTTTAAAAAAGTCACTGAGAGTTACAGTGCTCTTACTTTATTAAAACAAGTGGATTTTAATATTTCTTAAGGATTTTCCCACATCATTGAACTATATATCTCCTGCCTTCGCTCTTCATTGGATAAAACTACATAATAAAGTATGTTGACACATGACTGCACCCACTGATGTATCATTTCCTGCTCCTTATGGGTATCATATGCTGAGTATTCTACCAACCTCAAAACTAAAAATAGAGAGTAAGGCTAGAGAGGCCACAGTCAAAGAAGATTGTTGATCAGTTACAACATTTTACTGTTCTAGGGCTTTACTACTACAGCCCAATTTACAGATAGAATATATCTATATATTTCATTTCTTTTTTCATTATTCAATGCTTTACAATACTCAAATGTTATGTTTTCTGGATTACTCATTCTTCTTTTCAAAGACTTTACCTGTGAGGAAGTCCCATGTTCTGAAGAAATATTGTTCCCTGGAGAGACATGAGCACTGGCATGTATTGACCCCAGACAGGTCACACCAGAAGGGCCTATGTAATGAATGCCCAAACGTTCAGTTTGCAAGCCATTGAGTTTATTGGGGTTAGTTACTTAAATGATAAAATCAATAATTGTCCAGTGATTCCATAAACTTAAAACTACATTTTTTTGTCAGGTTATGGATCATTTAATCATAATTGGAGAAAGAACAGAGATTTTCCTCAAAGAGTCTATCCATTACTAAAGTTAACAACTAAATCAACTAGCTTTTTATCATTATTTTTTTAAAAAATTGAGATAAGTTATTGTAGTTAAAAGACGATGCTAATGCATAGATATATCATGTTAGAGACAGTCTTGTTGCGAAAATTAGCATAGCACTCTAATTAAATGTATAAATCCAAACCACAAAAAAATAACTATGTTGAAAGACTATGCCTTACTAGCAGGAGGACAGACAGCCGCAGGTGCACATCATAGATGCCGTGATGTTCCGACTGTCCTTCTTCACTCTCCAGCTGACAAGACAGCTGGAGGAAAACACAAATGTCAAGACAGACTGGCCCTTCTCCAGTACACCTTCTGTTCTTGAGGGCAGAGTCTTCCCATCTCATGCCTGCCGTTTATCCCCTAGCCCAGCCCCAAGATGCTGCTGCGTGAGTTTGAGAGGGTCAGAAACATTCTAACCAACTATGAGGCATGTTGTTAAATGAAAAGATCAAGCCTTGTAAATAAGACATTGTACTAAGTTAAATTTTAGGTAGCAATTAGAATTAAATTTTTAAAAGCAGGCTGTATATGCAACGTTTGTCTACCCTCTGTGAAGCCTTGGGATTCATTCCCAGCACCTCCTTCCACAAAAAAAGTAAATAGTATAAAAAAGTCATGATCTTCTCTGAATTCTATTTGAAAAAAATTATAATAACTTCTTTAAGAAAAGAGTTAAATATTACATCCCCCAAAATTAAAATACTATGAAGTTATATAAGGTACACACACACACACACACACACACACACACACACGTATATATGCATATCATTGTAAACACTCACAAACACAACTCTTTTGCAGACAATAGAAACTTTCCCTTCAGTGATGCCGTGGACCTGACTCCTTTTAAGCTGTGGAAATACTTCAATATCTTTTTTCCTCAGGAGTTGCAGATGTGAATGGAGTAGTGTTAAGTGGAATTGAAATCCCACGGAGCATCAAATGTCTAAGGATTCTGCCGTTCCACACCCCTGCCATGGTTGTGGGTAGAGCTCCCAGTCTTGCTTTCCTGTTTCTCTACCAATGGCGCACCCCGTGTGTGGCATACCCCAAAACCTCCTACTCCTGCAAGCAGAAGGCGTCCTTGTGATGTAGGAAGCCTGTTGAGATGCTGAGAAGGGGGAGCAGGGAGAGGCTGGGATGTGAAAAGCTGACTCCCCCCCTTCACCGCCCCAGCTCACATGTTTCTAAAATGCGCACCAGTCCCACTCAACCCCGTGAGACAAGGAGCTGTCCTTTTTGTAAGACAAGAAAGGGACACCTGTAAGGTTCATATGTGCTACTGATTGGGGACATGAGATTTGATACCGCTTTCTAGAACCACTGCCCTACACAAGCGAAATCTTTTTTGTTTTCCCCCAAATTATAATTGATTAGCATGCATTTGCGATCCATAGTAATTGCACTCAAATTGAACTGGGTAACAACCACATGGCCACGGTGCAGTTGAGGAAGCAAAGCTCCCCAGGGAGTTCCTGGTTCACATCTGTGGTCCCCACCGAACAGCAAGTTCTTCTGCCCAGTCTCCATTGCATGTAGGGCTCTATCATCTCAGCTCTGGAGCTTTGGAGACACACAGGTGGGCACCACCTACCTCCTGGCATTCAGGAGGAAAGCTCGGGGTAGCAGCCCTAGTGCGTGGCTGATGCTCAGGGGCATTTGGATCCGTCCGAAGCACATAGCGTAAGGGCGTGTGGCGGCCAAAGCCAACTCTGTGTTAGTCCTCGACAGTGAACACCTCATGGGCAGTCACTGCACTGTAAGCGTCCACCATTATTTCACATGCTCAGATATTTAATTTTTTCAGGAATTACGTAACTTATAGTGAATCAGTTTTTCATGCTGATATTCTTGTACCATGAACTTCCCTACATTTAAGACCCTAAGTCCTGCAGTGAAGACGGTTAGCAGCATGAACTCCACATTCAGCCCGGATTGAAAACTCTCGAATGAGGTCCTCTCCTCTGCCAGAAGAGCGCTCACGCGCGATCAACCTCCCATCTCCTCTCTCCCTGCTATACTCATGCTTCTCTGTCTTGGGACTGTGAAATCCTGGAAAGAGCAACTGTCTACGTACTCCCCCCTCTCCTATGAACCATCACGCACACACAGTAAGCCAGGAGTGCATCTCCAATTTTCTAATACCTTGTCTGATGCCCATGATACATAATCTCTTAAATCACGTGTAGTTATTCCTCATGATTCCTACGCTGGCTTGTATATTCTCTTCGCAATCTTTAAGCAAATATTAAACAGACTTTGTAATTGACGGTACAGACTTTAATGTGAACCACATGCATTTTTCTTTCAAGTTCCTCTCGGGTTTTATTACTTCTTCCACTCCTCAGTTTGCCTTCTGTGCAGTCCAAGCAGAACCCTTTCCTGTTCCTGATTGCCAGGGACCCGCCTCTGTCTTTCAAATCACTTGAGCAGACTTCCCTACATCCCGATGGCATTAGGAGCCTATTTTCCACATAACTGTATTTAAAAGCAATTCTGATATTGAGCTATTTTTTCCATATTAGCAGACGGCAGTGGGTTTGCCATGGCCCAGCTTGCTGCGTGGCCTGATGCCACGTCCGGTGAGCTGGTTGTGTCCGGATGAGGCCACACAGCAGAGTCCATGTGACCAGGGCCCTCAGCTGGTTTCCAATTCATTCATTCGCCTCTGGATTGAGGCCCTCGCAAACACAGAGGATGGCCATGTTTGGAAACCAAATATTTGCCTCTGCTTGCCTCAGAGGAAATTAAAACATCAGAGCACAAATTAAAACTGTGTTCCATTGACGAGTTATCCCACCTTTGAAGAACAGTGAACCCGGGGAATAGTTTCCTAAACAATAAACTTGATGTACCTAAGCAGCCTTCCATGTGGCAAACCGGAAGTCTTTGCGCTCCCAAATGGCCCGCAGTGGGTGCGCTGGGACCGACACCCTGGCAACCACCGCTACAAATTGGGCATCACGAGCCAGACGCTCGCGTCTCTGACACAGAACCATGTGGTTACAGAGTGCTTCAAGCATACGAAATCTCTTCCCACTTGTGGTTGGCTGTGGAAATTCACTGCAGAACCGAGGAAGGAAAATTCTGACTGGGGTGGGTCAGGAAGAATTAAAGATTCTGAAAAATGAGAGTTCTTTAAAATACATGTGTAGTTTGTGGCTCGAAAGTGGTCTTCACGGATGTTTTAGTTGTAATTACATATAGCCTCCTTTCTTATTATAGTAACAAAAAATTTGTGATGCCCAGAAATTTAAATTAAAAATAAATAAGTAAAAACCCTAACAGCTTAAATGATTAGAGTGTTTTGACTTTTTTCTTCTTTTCCTTGGGGACTCTAAGGACAAGTTTCTAAAAGTTTGTGCTTCTAATATCTAACTTTCTGTAGTAATTATCTCCTAATAAGAGAAGAAGAAGCTACACTCGCGTCCTGAGGTTTGAGCCTCTGTTTTCACCATATTTATTTTGTGTATGTGTTGACTTGTTGAACTCCCCATATCCAGGTCAGGCAGCCAGTCCCCTAACCTCTGACCAGAACAGGTGACTTTCTGACTTCCATGGTGGAGCCAGCAGTCCCAGGTTTCCCTGTACAGGAACGGCCACGGCCAGACACAGACACACGAGGAAATCCCGAATCACCCATGGATCTCCCACACCCGTGCCCCCGTGTCCACACGCCACTCTGTCTTCTTGCTGTTCTACCTTGGTGGGTCAGGAGAGAGCTGAGCATTGTGGGTCCACATTCTGGAACAGTGATTTATTCATATGGGGTTTAGGAGTGACAGGTGAACGCATCTTACAGACAGACGGCCACAAGTCTCAGGCAACGGTTTCCTCCCGGACCCTGTGCCCCCGTGCACACTCTCAGCTCCTGCGTTTTCTTCAGACTCAGTTGGAAATGCACACTAAAGGGAAAACATCAAGGTAGTCGGCTTCTGGAAAGGCAATGACACAGGGTTGGCCTGCCCATCGGAAGCAGTCAGGCCTGTCCACACGTGTTTTCTGTGACAGGATCCATTCTCCTTGCTGTTGTCTTGGCTCAGTGCACACCAAGCTCTTCTAGACTGCACAGGACCTTCCAAGTGGTATTTCTCCTTCAAGTCCCAGTTTACTATAAGCCAACCCTCACAGCTGCCACATAGATTTCTATATTTGAAACATTACAAATTACCTTCTCCTTACATCTCTCTAGCACTGCCTTGTCTTACCAAATAGAACCTAAAGTCTCTAACCTAGAATCCAGATAGCAACAAAGTAAGACACAAAGATCTGAAAATAGGATGTAATGACTTAATGTAAAATTTCCAGTTAGCACTTTATGCTTAGACTCAAAATGTTGCTGTGTGTGATAAAATTAGTGTAGAAAAATGGTAAGAACTCAAGGGAATCAATGTTTTGGTGTTTCCCATTGAGAAAGAAAACTGAGACAAAATAGAACGGATAGAACTGAGAGGGGCTGGAATAGGTTTTCTATTCAGTAAAGTTGTAAAGTAACAATAATAATTGTTACCTCAAGTATCTAATTTATATCTCAACTCATACATGGATTTGTTGAACAATTTCCCTTAGCCTCTAGTTTGATTTTTGAAAGTAATTCTAGAATAGGGAGAGGAAAATTTTGGTGAACTCAAAAAGTCTGGAAAGTTACAAGTCTCTGTAGCTGCTGCTTTACCATGCCGATGTTTCTCTTTTTATGTGAAAGATATTAATTATGATGATGTAATTTTTCCAATCAAAGTGCCACTATTTGGTATTTTGGTGTAAGGAATAAAGTTCAAAAACATTTCTCACACCCTCTAATTTCATTTCCCCAGATGTGTTTTTAGGTGAGGTAGATGTACCCACTTACAAAGTTTCTTCCAAAAGTGACCAATGTGATATTTTCCTTTTGAAAACTGAGTCATAGGTGTGGTTATAATCAATGTTGTTTAAAGAGGAATTTTGAGGACATGTTTAATGTAATGAATAGCCCATAATTGATGCTAGGAAACACGATGTTAAAGGCCTTCCTGTCATTTGAAGGTTTCAACACTGCATTCTTTCTATTTGCTTTGATTTTATTTTGCTGTAAACAGGTTGTTACTTAATATATGATTCAAAGCTCAATTAATAAAAATAAGTTAGAAAATGGAAAATGAGGAGTATGTTTTCAAAAAAACATTGTGTAATCTTATAAAGGTTTGCATCCAGGTTTTTATAAAGTTTTGAGTGAGTTATTGACATTGGCGATGTGACCATTAGAATAGGTTAAGCTGTTAGAAACAATCTAATAAATAAATTATGTAAAATATGAAAAAATGCACAATTTCCTGTAACCCCTAGGAGTTGAATTAAGTAAGCAAAGCCTTTCTTAGACTTACTGGTCCACACCTTCGTGAATTATTAGCACAACAGTTTTGGGAGGCAACCAAACATAACCAGATATATCTCTGGCTAGTAACTTTGCATAACTCTCTTTCTCCTTCTGACCTTAAGTGTCCTGAATTACAGTATTGAGCAGAAGATACTTACAACCATGATGAACTATGGTTTATGACACAGGAGACCAATGGTTTGACTCTGTTTGGTTATGGTTTTGGTTTGTTTTTTCTTTTCTTGTATACAAGAGCTGACTCCTTAGCTTGTTCTTTACCTGCCGTCTATTCCTGAGGCACAGGACCTCAATTAATGCTGTCAGTTTATAACTACACAGTCTCTATGTAAGTTTTTTTGAATAAGAGAATTGCACTCAGTTGCCAGCATTCATGCTATCTCCCTCTACGCAGTTGACAAGACCCCTGTGTTACACATTTTACACAGCCATTTTGACAGTTATGACAACACCACATATCTCTGTATTAGACCACATCTGAAAAACACTACATAGATGTTCAAAATTTTTAACTTTGAAAAAATAAAAAGAAAAGGCAAAAGTATAAAAGCCATACTAATCATTTCTTCCTAGATTGTGACACATTCTCAGGTTTATTTACTTTTAATCACAAAGGTTAAATCTTCTGTGCCATGTAATTTTCTGTCTACTGTGATCAGGAGACACTCTGGTGCCTGAGATAGACGCTGATGACCACAGGGACTTCTAAGGCCATGTCAAATGTGAATTCAGGTTTACATGAAGCTTTGCTGATATCACATTCTTTCAAAAATACTTGGTTGTTATATTACTTATGCAATACGATATGCAGCCAGCTCATTTGCCTTTCCTTTTATTTATTTCAGTAAGCAAACATTCGCAGATTCAGAAAGTCACATAACTTTGAAATAAAATTTACTTCCAGGTATATTATGGTAAGTAGAAAAAGGCTTTGCTGGTTAATGTAGTTTAAATGCATTTTGGTGAAAAAGCCATTAAAACTTACTGGACCTCAGACCACACAGCGAGTGATTTGGGATGGAGGCGGGCTGTGGGTAGGTTGGATCAAGGACCACACAAATGGCACGGTCCCGAGAAGGACTGATGCATTGAACAACAGTACGTGGCATTCTGCCTCCTTTGACTTCATGAAATTCAGAGGACAGATGGGCAGTGGCACAATTTTAACAGCACAGTAAGGCAGAGCTGTAAAGGCCATGCCAGGGGCTCCAGACCTTCCTTATGGAATCAGGCCACCTGCCACGGTGCCATTAGATCCACCCTGTAATTGGACTCTTCCCTGGTCTCCTCTATGAAGGACACCACAGACATTTTCCTTCTATTCCATAGGATTACAGAGTCCAAATAGTGCATGTAAAAGCATTTTTTAAAAAATCAAATAATTTGCACTTACTGGATATTATTGTGATAAGTGAAGATAATTAGTAGATGAAAAATTTAAGGTTTAGGCACAGTGATAAATTTTCAAGATACAACCTCAATGAAAAATTAGCAATGACTCTATAAATTACCAATTCATCTGGTTTTGCCTCACTTACCAGTGGGGAGCCAGTCTTGTCCATGCCCATAAACTCTCAAGAAGAGCACACAGAATTCAAGCCCAAGACTGATGACACATGGACCTGCTCTGGAGCACCTAGTAAGTTCCAGTTACCCTGGTGTCATTAGTATTTTGCATTTCATGAATATTTAAGTACTTGGCTCAGGATTATCTAATTAATAGGAAGGCAAATCGACAGTCTAGGAGTCTTTCTACTTCTACTCCAAGTTGATCAAAATCATCACAATATTTTTGTGATAGCCTGGAAGTTCCCTGGGGGTAGAAATTGGTTTTGGTAGCTATTATTTCACTCAATAAATATAGCATTTCAATCAAATGTAGTTTCTCAAAAAACATTTGAGATTTAATGCTGAGCATACTGTTTTAGTCACTTTTTATCAATGGAACAAAATACGTGACATTTGACACTGAGAAGAAGAGAGATTTAAGTTGTTTACCTCATGGCAGCTATGAAGCAAATGAGAAAGGAGGATCTGGGGGTAAGAATACACCGTTCCGTGTCCCCAGTGACCATCTCAACCAGGCCTCACATCGTAACAGCAGTCAAGCTGCTGGACTCAGGGATGGATGAGTCCACTGCTGGATATAGCACTTCCTATGATCAAATCACTTCCCGAAGCCCCAAAGCTAAACCCATGAGATTTTCCATGAGGCCTTTGAGAGTTAAACCATTGAATCCCCACACAGCATTCACACACAGCCGCAGTCCAATCTAACCCTTAAAAAACAAAGTTAGATATGCATCTAGTTCCTTCCTAATTTACTTCTAGAAAGAACTATTAGTAAAAGCCAGGACATGCCCATAGCACGGATTCTCTGTGAAATATGATGTTAAATTCATGGTTGAATATTATGCAAAATCAATGGTTAATTTAAAATGTTGAACTAATAATATCAGAAATGCATGTATATTTTTTCGTTCACCAAGTAATTATCATTATCAGTAATGTGTATGATATTAAAATAACTGTTGCTCCTACAATTGCCGTTAAATACAATCTGTTGATAGATTTAAATACAATTTCCTCCAACGGTTCCAATCTAGCTCGCAGCAGCCTCTTTTGATGACTGTTCCCATTCTCAATGCCCTCGCACATGCTGACAGCTCTGGTCGCGGCCAACTAGCAAGCTAGGGTATAAGACTGGAAAAGTAGGAATAGGAAATGAGCATGAGAAGAGTCTGTTTGTTTTGAAATACAAAGTACAGGCTATCATTAGCAAAATCAGGAAACATTTCCATATGAGTTTTGGCCGTAAGAAAACACAGAAAAACTAAATAAACAGTGATACTAAAGGTGTGAAAGCTTTGACTATGAAATGTAGGCTCTACAAATCAAACTAAAACATAGTCAAATAGCTTTCAAGATTTGGCCTGGGAGACAGGACCATCTGTAACCTGATCAGACATCGCATAGATGAAGTGTGTGCTTCCTGTTGATGTTCATGCATCACACATGTACACAACAGTTGGCATTGGCTGTGGTTATAGGAACCTCACCAGAGTGGCCTGAACATAAAAGATCAGTCTTCCTCTGATGAACAGAAGCCCAGGCTGCAGATGGGCTGCTGCTAGCATGGTAGCTGTGGTCCAACACAGTCAGCCCAAGGGTCTTCAGCTCTTCTCGGCCTTCTTACTGTGGCCCCAGGACAATGACTAACTTTCTACCTACCCCAAGACTTGGAAGAAAACACTGGCACTTCCAACTGAGTTAGATGTCTTAGAAGTGCTTTCCCTAGAACCTCAGTCATGGACTCTTGTTCATAACCCTGCCCCACCCTCATCTCAAGCCAAGTGGATCACAGTTTTTATATTGGAAAATATGAAAGCAACCCACATAAAAAGATTTTATAGCTAATGATAAAGATGAAAATACATGTGGGAGAGACAAGAATTTCTGTCACTGTGCCCGAGTGAAACTAGTTTCACCACTGACACAGAGGTCTATTGTAACTAAAACAGTTGTGTTTGTGTGGAATGATGGGCTAATAATGATAGCATGAGCTTGATTATTAGGCAGGGAGTCTAAGACTTAAACACCAGTATTTTCCATCGGCCTATAAAAACACAATATAAAGAACAAAAATGGAAACTCCCTTAGCCAGTTAAGCCAGGTGATTACAAGAACAGGCCTCCAATTTTCATCAAAGAAGTTTAATACAATTCACACTGTCTCCAGTGTTACCTGTAGGCTTTTAAAGAAATGGTCAATGAGCCATCAAAAGGAATAGTTCCAGAAAAATATGATTCTAATAAAAAACAAATCTATATGATACTCAAACTTTCTGATTTAAAAAAGCATTTTCAGTTTGCTTTATCATATTCTTTCCAGAAGAAAAATACTCACGTTGAACACTTGCATAAGTACTAACGAACAACAACAACAAAAATATACACACATGATTCATTTCAGAAACCATATCCATTTCATAATGGATATTTCATTTTCTGTCATTTAAGCTGTAAGTGGTATTATAGTTTATAAACTTGGGGGATCAAACAGACTTTTCAACACAATGTATATATTTGAAAGTTGGCTGAACAAATGGGTTTTAATATTTCTTTGCTAAACACATTTTCTATTTTTAAGAGTCAATGAAAATATAAAGTCTTACTAAATTTGCAAAGTAAATACAATCTAGTCTTTTCTGAAGTAGAATAAAAGAACACAGTATAATTCTTTTTGGAAATTTCAAACAAGCTAATGAATGACAACTTAATTCAATGTTCTCAAAAATGTACTGTTTATGTTTTGCATCTAATTATAGATGCCAGAACACTTCTTATTTTGTAAACAACATTGCATGCCGTTCCTCATGGCTCTGACGTGTGTCCTACATTGCCTTTAGTTTCAGTTCTCAGAAACACGTGTGTGTGTCTGTACTGATGTGGAGAAAGTGCTAGGTAGGGGTTGGCTTTGCTGTGGTGCTCTCCAGATGCCCTTGCTAAATCCCAACCAGGATGATCACCACGTCTGTGCAGAATAGAAGCCCGGAGTAGCAGGGGAGGACTAGCACAGGAGCGACAGAGATGCAGCAGGATGAGGTTCAGCACCTCAGAGGACAGGATGGTTGGTGCTCCGGCTCTGGAACTGGAGGAAAGTAAGGTGCAAAGAGGGCGCCTCTGACTCCCGGACACAGCCTATCCTAGGACCACAGTTTCCTGCATCTTACATCCTCTATTCCTTATTTAAACAAACAGCAGTGGAGCCCAGCTGTGTGACCTGGGGGAGATGTTCACCCACCACGCCAAGGACGGATGCCTCCCATACCAGGGAAACCTTTGACAAACTTGCTCCAGAGACACAAGCCAGGCATCTGTCAATCGAGGGCTGGACTCTAGGGTGGCATACCTCTGAGGCTGGGACCAAGCCTGACTGTACACATTATATTGAATTTCAACCAGTTTCCTGGTAGAATCATGCACAGGCACATGTCAAATGGCTAGCTGACACTTAAGAATAAAAATTTTACCTCAGCAACTACACTCCTTCATATGACGCAAGCTTTCAAGTTAAAAGAAACTAAAAAAAAAAGAAAAATAGAGTCAAAAGAAACAAAGCCTGTGATACATAATTATGATAGAATTTTACAAAATGCAGGACATTGGTTAAAGGTCTAATGGACAAGACAGGTAGTAAGACTGGGAAGTCCTCCCAGTAGAGGGATGATCACTCCTGTACTTGAAATGATGCAAATAGAAACACTAAAATATTAAAAGCAGGGTCACAGAAAACAAGACAGAACAGGCTTTCAATGGGCTCGTTGGTAGTCCTAACGTGGCTAAGGAGAGATTAGAAAATTCACCCCAAAATAGACAGAAAGAAGGAAGTGAGAGCGTAAGGGAAAATAAACACAATACAGAACAATGAAAGAAAGAAACACGATAGCCCACAGAAGCACAGGAGAAAGCAGCTTTACCTAGGCAGGCACCAGTGGAATTCAGAAAAGCAAAGAAGGGGAGGCCGGTAAAATATTAATGGAAATATCTCCTAACTTTTCCAATACTAATGACAGACACCAAAACACAGGTCCAAGAAGGTAAAAAACACTAAGAACAATAAATGCACATTCATACACATGTATCCAAATTTATGATGAATCATATTATGTTAAAATTGGTAAGAATCAAGCCAAAAGATATGGAAGGGAGCCAGGAAAGAGTGAAAGAAGTAAGAAAGAAAAGAAGAAGGAAAGCATGAATGAATGACTACGCATTACCAATGAAAGAAAAAAGATGAGAACTACAGCTCATTTTCATTTTTAGAAAAAAAACAAGTAAAATGATATCTTAAGTACTTAAATAGAAAGAAAAAAATCAATCCAGAAGCCTGAACCTAGTGAAAATATTCTTTAAAGGTTTGGGGAAAATATTTCCTGAAATAAACATGTGAATAGCTTCATTGCCATCAGATACACTCTATCAACTACACGCTGATAAAACAACTGTAAATGCTTTTTTTCAGTGAGAAGAAACAATATTTAATCAGAAGTTTGCATATTCTCAAATTGAGGCTTAGAAATGGACAAATAAAATAAAATAAAATTCACTTGTTTCGTATCTTTATATATTCTAAAACATGTAAAACCAACATTATCTTATATTGTGGGTATGGTGTATGTAAACTGTGTTAATACAACACTACAAGATGGAGTTGGAAGGCATGTTGAGTCACCAAATATGCACAGTACACACCGAAGTAAAATCTGGGAAAGTGTTTAATTCAGGAGATTGCAAGAAAAAAAAACAGGACAAATTTAAAACAAGTTTATTCTCATCTTTCTTAAACACTAACGTTATAAATGTGTAAGTTAGAGGAAAAGATATAATAAACCTGGATACCCACAAAAAATATAACTGTAAATATAAGGTTGTCTTCAGGAGACCCACAGTAGATAATAAACATAGTCCATCAGTAAACATAGTAACTGGAAAGCACCCAGCAAAGGAGGAAAGAACAGAGGGAGCGAGAGCCTCAGACGCATCAGGGGGCATCGGGCAGGTGCACATCCGGCACTGTCAGCCATGTTACCAAGAGTCCAGGGGGTGGCTAGTGAAAGAGACGGACCATCACTTCAAGAACACCTTACTTGAATGCTTATCCATCAAGGTGAGGCAAAAAAAGGCAATAAGCCCAAAGAAAAGCAGAGATGAATTTATAATTATATGGTGAGTCACTAAATATTCCTCTTCCACAATTGGTGAAGCAAATAGTAAGGAAAAACAGTAATGATACATGTAACCACACAATATTTCAAACAACTTGACCTGATTAACAGCTGAGAACACATTACTAAATACCTGTATGCCCAATATTTACCAAGAAAGAGGGTAGTTACAGTTAATTCATAGGATTCAAAAGTATTTATTAAATTTTAATTTATTAAAGCTTTTAAAATCCTAATTTCTAACCCATTAAAATCATTAACATGACATAAAGGTAACTAGAAATATTTCAGATGTTTAGAAATTAACCAACTCGTCCTGTAAGAACAGAATCAGCTGCCTCACAAGAGAACTACAGCCCTACACGCCTGACAACAGGCATGAAACGCCTGACCACATTTCATTTCACTTAGCACTACATACAAATACAAAGGATTCCAGAAGGCAAGGCTGGATCTGAGTCCAAGAATATGTAAACGAAAGCCACAAAGAACTACAGATGCATTAGAGTGATTTAAATTTAGAGAATAAAACCTGTCAAACCCAAAGGCAAGAGAGGACATGGGACACAGGGACTTTCATCCATCTCCTCTGTACTTTACAAAGGTGTCTTGATGGTTCATTATAAAATAAATGTACATGCTCAATGGCAGGTAGCCAGGTAGATTAGTACTAAACACTGCCTATCCTGTCCTTCCATTTCCATGACAATTGGAAAAAACAAAACTCTAAGAATGGGAGAACAGAAGTTTCCCAGGACTAGGGTAGAGCTAGGAGAAAGAGGTAGTCAGCAAACACTGCTCTGGTGAGACTGGGCTGTACAAGTACATGGCTGGGGACACATCACGTCCATGCGTTTGTTAGAAGTCCATGAGGCTGTGCATCACCAAGAGTGAACATTATTCTATGCACATTAATAGAATCAGTCAGGGTGTCTGGGAATTCCACGGCTGTGACAAATGAGTGGAACTCATGGTCCAAATGCATCAGGTGAACGTACTACATGGGGTGAGGAGGGAGGAGCTCAGCTGGGAGACGTGCAGAACAGCCTTTAGCCCAGACAAGCTGGAGGAGAGGAGCTGTACACATATGTGCGTGCGCGCGCGCGCGCGCACACACACACACACACACACACAGACAAGTCTGGAAATGGGAGGAAGAGAAGATACAGGAACAGAGTCTGGAGGACTTGGCCACAGGTCTGTTGTTTCTTTCTGGACAGTCATTGCTTTTCTCATTTCAGTTAACTAAGCAGAAGTAATCCCACTTAGAAATTCTTGTCTGCATGAATTTGATAGTTGGGAAGTTGCTGAAAGACCTTTATTCAATGGTAAATATGGGTAAGTGCTGAATTTCTCAAATTGAAAGCATCCGTAAAAACAGAAAGTGTGCCTGTGAGCCACTCACCCTCTGCTGGAGCCAGGACTAGCTTCTCTTTTGAGTATCTTCAAAGGTTCCCTCTCATTGAAGCACTTTTCCATTGCTCAGAATCTCAAGTCTTGTCTCCAAGTTCCCTTACCATCAGCAAACACACCCCTCTTTCAGACCAAAAGCTTGTTGGCCAAGGGTTCTTTCCAAAAAGCTCACACTTCAGTCCTCTTCTTCAGCTCGCCTTTCTCCACATCTGGCATGGAGTCTCACACATGCCTTTTTTTCTTTTTTCTTTGTAGAACTCTTAGAATCAAGGTTGATTTGTTTACATTCTTTTTTCATTATACAAACTCAGTATGTATAACAGAATATTGTGATCAAATTGTTAATCACAAAGTGATACTATCATCAAGCAATTTAGTATGGCCATCGTTTGACATTTTGGTATATCTCCTCTGTGGTTAAAGCATGTAAATCTACTCTGGCAGAAAAATTTTCAATGTACAACATGATGAATGTTTTCCTGTCACTTGTGTCTGGTTCTTGATACTGAGTACTAACCTGTCAAGTGAGTTCACAGATTGTAATAATTACTTTGCTAGTATTATTCCAGTTATTCGGTGACTCCTGGCCTCATCTGAACCTTACATGCCCGCCTCTGGCAGCCCGCTTCTTCCTGGTTTTCCACTGTTTCTCAGCATCTCCTGAAATCCATTCTCTCCGACTGTCAAAAAAGAATATGCTCCTCTAGAGACATGCCGACCATCCCATCAGATACAATCTGTCCTCCTGGAGCTGCCCACTGGGGACGTGAGGTGTTGATGGTGGCAAGGGACACAGGAATGGGATTTATGTTGTACTTTCACAGCCCCAAAGCTTCACTTTCTTCAGGAGCAGATGTACCAGTCTTCTGCTAACTGTCATGAGAAAAGCCACCTAAACTGCCACTAAATTCCCTAAAAAAAGATGACTTTAGAAAATGTCAGATAAAAGAAGCAATTCCAAAATGGCTTCCCTGGTTTAAGACTCCTTAATAAGTGTATGTGAGAAAAAAAAGAGGTAGAAAACAACACAGAAGGAAAGAAATCCAGCAATGCAAACATGTTTCATGAGGTTGGAATGAGTCTCTTACAAGGGATAGTGTGCAGCACGCAGGTCAGTAGGCAGAACATTGTGTCCCTCCCGAGAGCGTTCCTGCCTAAAACCAGAAGCTGGGACTGCAACACATGGAAAAAGAGACTGTGTGTGTGCAATTAAGTTGCCAGTCAGCTGAGTAAAAGGGAAAAGATCATCTGGTTGGCCCAATGTGTATAGGTCCGTAAAAGGAAAGGGGGAAGGCAACAATAACAACAAAAAAGCCAGAGAAAGGGGCAGCAGAAAAGAAATGAGCGCAGATGAGGTTTGGAAAGATCCCCTTCATTCTTGTTGCGGTGGGATGTAAAGGCATCTTCAAGGGCAAGAGAGAGGCTCCCAGGGTACAGTCAGCAAAGGGCCCCAGCCCTGGGGCCACTCACCCCCAAACACGGCTATACCGCATTTCTGTGAAAACAGGAAATGGTACACATCGTGACCGCAGTTCCCCAGCGCAGGCTAGAGCTGTGTAGAGAACACGGTGGCCGACGGACAAGAGAGCCTGGCGGGGCCCTCAAACTCCACTTCAGTGCCCTCGCTCCGTTGTACCCCTGGGGTATCAATAAAAACCAACCTCAGCATCAGTAGGTCTTAAAGAAGGAATCAACACTGTATATAAATTCTGAGACAAATTTTGTTTTGCTGATTTTTGTCCACTCATTGGACGTACTTCCCAAGTCATTCTCGGTAGATGCCCTCGATAAACTTCTCTGCTTTTTTCATTAATTCTGGAATGCCTTAAAATACCAACAGGCAGACGTGTCAGGGCTATGCGGGGAGCCGCCGCCACAGGCCAGCAGACAGGGCAGATCTGAATCTAATGCTCGTCACACGTCACAAGTTACATGAGCAGCCAGAACCGAAACCTTGACCTCCCGTCTCAGCGAATGTCACAGCAGCAGACCTCCGAAGGCTGCCGTGGGTGGCTCTGCCTGCTTCTGGCCACCGAGGGAACACGGGAACGCCGACGGGGGGCGGTCGCAGAAGGGCCCTGATGCCACTCAGTGCGCCCTTCCGAGGTCCCAGTATTCAACAGGACGAGCGTATGCGGGGCCCAGAGTGGAGCTCAGAAACAGAGGCACTGGAGGAAGGCGGGCAGAGCCGGTCCCCTTGCATGAACCACTGAACAGATGAGAAGGGGAAGGCAGAGACCTCGTCCTTCCTCCCCCAAGGGCAGCTCCAGAGGTCAGGCTTCGGCACGGACAGCGGCTGCAGGATTTGGGCTCAACGTCTCCCTCTCACTCCGCCTGCCCGGGAGTCCTGTGCTTTGCTCTGTACTTTTGTTTGCAAGAGACTTTGAGTTAATCTCTCAAACGCATTTCCAACCCCGGCAGGCGCACTTTAGGTGGGAAAAGCGGGAGCCAGGCTGGGTGCTCACCCAAGAAGACCTAGATGGTGTCTTAGCGATGTTTTGATTTGTGTTTCTCTTATGGCTGAGGGTGTTAAACATCTTTTCGTGTATTTATTGGCCATTTGAACCTCTAGGGACGAAAGGAAGCATCGGCTGGGAGAGCCGAGTAGCATGTACAAGTTGTCTTTCCTGAAGGACTGCATGATTTAGCTAAGGCTAGACCTCTGTCCGTAGCAGATAGCCTCATCAGCTCCGCATACTCTAGACCCAACCCTACTACACATGTCCTCGCACCTGAAGGGGGCTGGCAATCCTTAGGGAAGCTTGCCATCTTGTGGCAAATGCTTGAATACATCTCTCACGGGGTTACTATGGAAGGAACCTCAGAAATTAGAGTTTATCAGAAACCTGAGGATACATTGAAGGCATTTATAACAAAATTCATTGCATCCAGAATATTTGAGAAAAAAAGATAATCTTTTTTATAGTAGCTTTGACTTCCATCAGTTGGGTCATATCTATGTGGTTCCCTGCAAGAGAACAAAGAAGGTTCTGGAGAAACAGTGTAGGAGTTAGGACTCCAGCAAGGCTGTTTTCTACCCATAAAACCTTGAGCAAATCTTCCCAGCATGCATCTATTTTCTTGCTTGCGAAACGGAGTAATTGCTGATACATTAACTACCAAGGATTTGAGAAGTTGAGCATGATAGGTAACGGATTTAAGATAATAACGGAAAAGGTAATTTCTCAGGGCGATAGTTATTGTTGCTAATATTATTTGTACTGTAAATTATGTTGACTGGCCCTGATTATGGCAGTCTTCCTGATGGAGAATTAGGGTGAGCTAATTTTCATTTAGAGACTATAAAGGAAAAATAGGAAGATAACCATAGTACTTAATTGTGCATGCTCCTTACACCAACCAAGCGCTCTTCCAAGCCCTCCCCAGACAGGAACTTATTTTATTCTAAAGATTAGCCAATGACATGACAGTTGCCAGGACACCGAGGCCAGCCTGGGCCACACACAGTGAGGCCAGGACCAGCCTGGAATGCAGGGCAACATGCCGTCCCAAGAAGACAAGCAGAGACCAGCCTCTGCAGGGGTATAGACATGTGGCTTAAGTAACGTCTTATCGGTAACTTGAACTATGAGTAATGACACAAGATTTAAAAGCTGGTAATCTTCAGCTGTAGCTTGCGCTGTTAATTGCTACACGTGTTACCTCTGGGCATGTGACTGTTAGGATGGGTTTCCTACCTGTTGGTCTAGGGATTGGCCCACAGATCTGCAGAGCACACCTGTGGGTGTCTAGGTGGGCCTTGGTGGTGTGACTTTGAGGCTCGTGCCTGATCCCTCACCCATTTCTCAATGGTGCTGTTTCCCTGGTCTGCCTCCCAGAAGCCATAAAGAGACATTTTTCCTCACCACATCTTGCCACCATGGTGTGCCTGCCTCGGAGCCAGCTGACCATGGACCGAATCCCCTGAACCAGTCTCTCCCCTTCAAAGTCATGGGCATTGGTTTCATGTTTTAGTAACAGAAAATTTGACCGATGCACAGTATTGCTTCTATTTTTGAGCCATTAGTCAGTATCAGACACTCTAAAGTCAGAAGAAGTAAGACAATGTAAGTATATATTGTTGCAAGTTAATAAATGTTTGCAAAAATCCGAGGTCCATTGTAGCTTATCACTCTATGCCCACCTGGGGCCATCCCTCCCCTATCCTTATTTGTTTCTTATTATTTTCAAGAAGAAACTATTAAAAATTCCCTATCACTTTAATCTCCAATTTGAAAACTTCTATAATATACTACATGTCCTCCTCTTCCTCCTTCACCTCTTAGGGCCTTAGAAAACAATGCGCATAAACATCGCAGGTTTTCCATTGTATTCCTAAGACACTACATCAGTGTCAAAATTCATGTTACGTTTTCTCTTGAGGTTGTGGAAAGTTGTGGCTGGGAGGATGAATGAATTGTGTGGTACTATATTAAACCGGGATAATAAGGTTTAGAAGTCAACGCTGTATAAAAGTATGGCATGTTTAAGTAACTCTGGAGGGTCCCACGAGCTGAGAATCACCCTGCCATGGACAGAGGGTGAGCAGGAGGGTTGCTCCCCTCTATGTCTCACAGCTGACGCCTGAGGGTGACAGCTGTTGGCTTCGGTCACAGGGTCACGGGATGAGCCAGAGAAAAGCCAGAAGTGGGCTCAGTGTCCCCTGCTAAGCATTCAGTGGCCCAGCTTTTATGTGTGTTTTTATTTCTGTTGCAAAATAAATAATCTCGTATCTGTGTTGGGGAGAAAGATGCTACAATACAACTGCTCTGCCACCGCTGTGGCTAGAAGGTATTTCTCCTTCTCCGTTCTTAATCTTTTTTCTTTCTCTTTCTGTTTTGCTATGAGAAATGTCTGCAAAATCCATTCTTCCCTTTCAAAAGGAAAGAGCAGCTTCAGTTCTTGTGGGGATGTGAGAAAGAAAGCCTGATCGCTGAATAGCCCTTCAAGATCGGTCTCCAGAGGAGACTGGAAAGGGGCGGTGGAGGCAGAGGAAATTTTACATTTCTAAACACCCGTCACTTTTGTCCTGTTACCGTGTGTTTGATCTCCAGTGATATGTGAAGAATATGTGGTTTAAAGTGGCTCCTGTGACTGATGTGTCCATTACCACAGAGGAGGGGCCTCCATGGTACCAGAAGCCGTGAACAGTGGGACGACTGTGGCGGAACAAAGAGCAGCCTGTACTCTGGGCCCAGGAGGGAGGAGAGGTGTGGAGTGCGGCTGGGGTCTCGGTTCCCACCCGCACCCCAGCCAGTGTGTCACAGGTGGGCACACAGTGGGTGTCCTGAGATTAGTAGGATTTCCTCCAGGCCACTCCTGGATGGAACGTGGGATCAGATCAAGACGTGGCTGTTCGTACTTAGACATCTGAGCACTCTCGCCTAGACAGGGAGCCTTTGTGGGCTCCAGTTATCCTGCACCCCCTGCCTTATGGCTTCACTGATGCCCCCTGCTCCTCAGCATCTCTCCTGCTGAGAGCTGGGACCCATAAGGGTTCCATTCACTGAAGTGGAAGGAGAAAGGGTGGGTAAATTTGAAGGGCTTTGCATTACAGAAATCACTCCGAAAGCTTTAAACTTTTGAACACTCTCTGAAAAATCATTCTTTAGAATCTAGGCAAAAACAAAGACCACAAGCTTTTCTTGCCTTTTCATGGGGAGGACAACCATGAAAAGACAAATTGGTGTCCCTTTGTTTCCTGCAGTTGTAGATATAATTAGACAAGTGTTTTATAAATGTTTCATACTATTATTCATGAAGCCCCTCCAAAAACAGCTACAATTTCTCTGTCCTTCGACCTATTGGGGAGAAATGGTGTATGGTTCGCCTGCAGCTGGATTCTCTATAAATGTCAACTTAACTGTGGGATTCCAGGTGGGTTTATTGCCACCAGGTGCTGTTTTCTGGCTGTGGAAACTGCTTGAAGATTTCCATTGGCTGGCTTCTGCTTGGCTCATTTCTCTACCTATTTGGAAAACTGGTAAGCCAGTTTCTAAAGAATTCTGCAGCCCTCCGCACACACTGAGTGTCAGAAAGTGAAATTAAGAAGGAAAAAAGCACAGACTTCTGATACATGTTTTATTTTTTCCACAAGTGGACTAAGTGTCCTGTTCTAAACAAAACAGTGTGCATGCGTGTCCAAATATCTATCTTTCCACTCCCAAACGATACTGGTGCTTTCCTGTCTTTGTTTTTATGTTTGTGTGCTGGATTCAGTTGATTCTACACCACTCACAGATCATAAAATCCAGAGAGACACATAGTTGGGTTGGGCGTGTTCCTATGCAGAATGCCCATGTGCTGGCAGCATCCCCACAGGCTCACTCGGGGGCCATCAGCCTCACACTGCCTGAGACTTGCACGCCAGGAGGAGCACAGGACAAAGTGCTAACATGGATGCTAAATGTTTTAAATGCTTTTTTTATGAACAGAAGAGTGTCTTTCGCTGTAAATCTATACTGTCACTAATAATTGAAAATGAGCACAAAGAATAAAGGCTACATCAAATTAAAACATTAGGGAGATAAAGTTAAGGTCGTGATTTCAAGTGTCTAGTTAGGAAAATTCTCTCTCTCTCTTTCCCTCTTTCTCTCCATTAGTTCCTTTTTCTTTTCTCCTTCCATTCTTGGCACCTCCACGAGTTTCTAGTCGAATGTACCCCTGGGAAATGTGTACTTATCCCCAGCTTCTTTGCTCTAGCTTGTGCTCCCTCTCTGCTCTGGAGGCTGTGAGCTGAGCAGCTCTTCTCTGCTGTGTCCCTCTGCCATGATGCTCCTGCCTTAGAGCTCACCATGAGTGGAAACTTGTGAAACCGTGAGCCAGAACAACTCCTTCCTCCTTTAACTTGTGTTGTCTGGTGTATTGTCCCAATGTAAAAAGTTAGGTGCCATAACGGCCGAGCATCACTGGTTAAATGAGACCTTCTCATTTTATTGATACGGAAGTTCAGAAAAGGAACGGCCCTTTTGGTATCGCTGCTAGGGCTCAAACCTCCATCTTCTGACTCTGATTACTGGCTATCTATCTCTGTCTCACATTTGACTTTTCAAGTATTTTCATTATTAAAGTTATATTACAAAAAGTGGTAAGGTGCTTCCTTGATGAAAAAAGTTAAAAGTTCGTGTAACTCTTACCTAATTTTGTCTCATAGCACTGACTCCTTTTCAATTTCTAACTTCCTCTCTCCACTCTATATAAGGAAGATGAGTGTGCTTCTACACTCTAACACTAATATTCCCCATAGGGAAGTATACTTTTGAATCTTAATCCCAATATTCTGAAATTCACCTATGACCACTACGTTTATATATATCTGACCACCACATCTACATTTATCCACTTAAATTTTTATATATAGTATTACAGGCAAAGCTTAATCATCACTAGAATGTTAAATGTACATAAACGGGGCCGACATTGTCAGGAAATGATGTAACAATTTTGTGTCACTGCCTTTTCTCATTAGCAGTACTAACAAACAAACCTAATTAATGAACACAAGTTGGTTTATCGTGATATTTTGATGAAATGACATCAACTGCATAAGCCAGAAAAAGTCAGTGTTTAATGAACAGGCTCAGGGAAAGCATTTCCTGGGGTTGTTTCTAATTTCTAATTATTTATGGCCAACAATTTAAAATTCAGCTAATCCAGAATGATTCAGGGCATCCCCGCCATCTCGTTCCTTTACAGGCAGACTACAGCTAAGCTTACAGAAGACATGAGTTGGAGAGCTCACTTTTGCAGTTGTAGTTTGTAACATAATAATACATTGAAAGAGCCATTTGGGTTCCATTAAAACTGAAATTGGAGCTGTAAAAATAAAAAAAAGAAAATCCCTACCTACTGAACTCAATTCAGAAAACATTCTGAATGTAAAGTTTCATCTAAGATATTTAAATTATACAATAGAAAACATAGTCACAAAATAAAAATAAGTTCAGCATCTGTTCCATGATATTTTTCTCCCCATCCCTGTGTCTTTGTTTATAATTGATTTTTATTCACAAAAACATATAATGTAAACAAAGAGAAAACAATAGCCCATTGTTAGAACTGAAGACTTTTCACTTCTGTTCTGGAGTACTTATTTTACTTTAAAGATATTTTCCACATAATTCAAAATGGCCCATCTTCCACTAACTAATCCAACCTCATTTTCTGTGGATCATCATGTGAAAATTGCCCAACATCCCCCTTTTATGGGACAACAACCCTAAATCTCATTTTAAATCAGCAATAAACGAAACAGAAAACACTTAAATTTAAATAATGTAGAATTTATTAGTCCATTTGTTGCTAATGGCTTAAAGTTAATAATACATTGTAATGGTGAGTAAATCACATTTCTCACTGGAGTAACAACATGGATCACAGAGAAGTAGTTTGCTCCATTTCGTTTCCTCTTCTTTTCATAGAATGATTTGATCCAAGAGTGGGAGGGCATCTCAGCAGGCGCCCACCCCCTGGTGGCTAGGTGGGAGTACAGGCCTTCTCCCTACAGGGCCCCTGTGGCCTGAGCTAGCACCAGGAGGTCGAATTCAGCCTTTCCAAAGATACATTCCTCATGTGGCTTCTGTTGGATTCCTCCCAGCAGCCCTACAAGGCGCTGAAGCTGATGGTAAACGTCAGATTAGGTTTCCCTGTATCTTTTATTCGGAGCTGAATAGAAGGACCTGAATCTTTCATCATATCTGTTGGAGATAAGTATTCGTGCTGCTCAGTTTTCTTATATTTACATATAATGTAGTCATTCCCCTCGAAAGTGTTTTGAACATGAGGAATGTCACATCATGGGAATCCTCAGTGGAATACAATGCCATTGCAGAATCTTCGTTTAAATGTAAGATAAATGATCCTGTGGTTTCCACGGTTTTGTACAACATTAATTAAATTTAAAATCGCATAAATCATAATTACATGCAGCCACCATTATATATCCCACTCTCTCACTGAAGTAAATAATTCTTATTATGTGTGTATTATTCATCAGTAAAGTTAAAATAAGTACACAGCTCTCCTCAACCTACAAATCTCCGTTATTATGTGTAGGTATAGCCTTTACTCCACTTTCTTTTTATTTTACAGTATTTTTTTTCTTTGCTTTTATACTCCACTTAGAGAATAGCTAAAATAAAATTGAATATCCCATCAGCTTGGTGCTTGGAGCAGAAGAAAAGGAAGACTACAAAGATGACACAGATAAGGCTGGAGGCGCCGCTGTCCTGAATGGGGGAAGAAAATGGGTTTCCAAGTAGCTCGGAGTGGTTCCCGGTCCAAAACGAGAAGATGCACAGAAGGAAAGCACAGACACATTTCAAGGTGAAAAAAAAAAAAATAGAAAAAGCCATAAAGCTTTTTGAAAAGATCAAAAGAAAAGCAGGATCACTTTTGTGTGAGACTATTGTCAATGTGCCCCTAACTACTGGGTAAAATAAACAAGAAGAACTATACTTCCTGATCATTTTAGAATTTTATATTTCAAAAAGTATAGAACAGAAATAATGCTCCCACCAGAGGGAACGATGAGTCTCAAATGACTGATAGTTAATTGAAAAGAAAACCCTAATACAGTATATAAAAAATTAAATGTAGAAAATCAAATGTCAGAATAATGACTGAGCTACAGTGGGAAGCGGTAACTCCTCCGTGTCCACAGGAGAAGAAAGTGCCCAAGAGATAGCGAGTCGGCACGAGCAGCTGACTCAGGACCACCGTCTCCTCTTGTCTGCAGGGCTTCCTGACACCTCTTCTGTTTTTATCACCAAGCCCGATTCCTCACACCTCTTTTTGAGGCTTTGGGGGAAAAAATACCTTTTTTTCTTGAGTTTCAGCATAAAGTCTAATCAGAGGTAGATTCAGGAAATGTTAAATCTACAGAATTCTGCCCAGAAAGACCTGGCTACCTCAGGATCGCGGAATCAAACACAGAAATTCAAGCTCGTCATAAAGGTGAAAAATAATACTCAAAGCGGCACATACAAGAATGAGGAAAACAAAATATGTTTAATCACCACCAACAGCGTGATTAAACGCTGGCGGGTTAGGGGCGCCCAAGCGCATCGCGTCAGTCATTTCCCCGTCAGATCCTGAGCTGGGCACCCAGCCAGTGAAATCGAATCCACTTACCGCGAAACCATCAAAAGATTAAGTTTTTAATAAATCTCCTTGATAAAAGGTGCTCTGATTCCAGGAGTTTTTTTTTTTTTCAGTCTTCAAATCGGAAGGCTTCAATTCATCAGACCCACTCAGACATGAAAGTTTGAATATCAAGTTACCATATTTAGAACAGGGTTAATGACTTGTATATTATCCTGAAATGTCGTCTTTCAGCTTAAAAAGAAGCTATTTAGAATATCAAGATGCATAAGTGACGCTAAAGAGGACCTCCAGATGCCGTAGAGGGTGGGTGCAGCATCATTTTAAGCAGAGAAAGGCCACTTGTCGTGATTTCTCTCTGGCCACTTTAAAACACATCAGCACTGTGAACCATTCCCTGGGTAGCTTAAAGCCTCTGGACATAAAAGGAGCACATTTGGTGATTCCCAAAAACATATGCAAACAGCGCTTTGATTTTTTAAAAGTTGCCTCAGTTTAGAGATGTCAAGCAAAGTGGAAGGACGGAAGAGTTCTGCAACCAGGTAAATGCTGTGGACTCCACACTGAAATATGTACACGGGGCCGTGGTGGCAACATTTTCATGGCTTAAACTGGCAACTTGTGCCTTTTTTCTTTTTTCCATCCTCAGTTTGGTGATGACTTACCAATTCTGATGCTCCCAAAGAAACAACTTTCATTTAATTTTCTCTAATTTCACCTATATTTCCTGTTTTGAATTTTATTTATTTTTCTGCTTAATTTGTGTTTCAGTTCAAGGAAATTTTCTTATAGATTGCCCATTGTAGGCTTGGTTGATTATGCAAGCTGGTGCTTTCTGCTTTTTAACTGGGTGCTTAAACCTTTTACATTTACTGTGTTAATTGTTATTGATAACCTTATTTTTAATCATCTTTTTCCTTTCTATTTGTCCTACTGGTATTTTAAAAAAATCTTATGTGATGAGTTTTGTTTATTTTTTTCAATATTTCACCTAGCCCGCTTTGTTAATTTTAACAGATTTACATGTGTTTTTTTTTTTCTTTTCTTCTTTCCTTTCTGGTGCAGGCAGTAGAGTTCATGCTGTACACAGGCGTGGCTCCCACCGTGCCCCACGTGCTGCATCCCTACACATGTAGGGAGGTCACGCTACCACACATTTTGACTTTCTTCTCCCTAAATTGATACTAATGTTCTCACAGGCATCCTTCGACATATATGCACACACATTAAAATATCACAATTCACACTGTACTTTGTTTAAGCAGTCATCTGACTAAATGTTAAAGCCAACAAACTAAGAGGCCCAGTCACGTTGCAGTCAGCTACCCTCCCTCGTGTGTGTGTGACTCAACTGTAAACAGGCATTTTCCTCAGGTCTTGTTTTCTTTTTCCCTGGAGAATGTCCTTTAGCACTTTTTAATATGAGGATTCAGATGACAATTTTTGTCTGTGTGTTGCACATCTCAAAAACTCAAATTCACCTTAGAAATTGTCAATTATTTCCTCTAAAACTCCAGTTGCATTTTGATGTCGATACTTCAAAGACATTATTTCAACATCTGATGGATTGTGTAATTTTTGACAAAAAGCTTTGGCCACTGTAAAAATTTCCTTTGAACCACATCTGAAAGCGTCTTGATTATGTGTCTCAGAATAATTTTCTATGTGTGTACACTCAGAGATAGCTGCTCTTCAACCTCCAGGTTTACATTTCCATCATATAGGAAAATTTTAATCATTATGTTTCAAGCATTTCAGTATCACTCCTTCCATTGGGGAATCTAATTTTATATCTAAAAGGCTACACTGGATTTTGGATTCAAATTATTGATGGTCTGGTAAGGTTTGAACTATTTTCTCTCAGGGTTTGATTTCTATCGATACACATTCTCCTTAAGTTAGCTTCTTCCTGCCACATGTCCTATGCTACTAATCTAATCTAGTCATTTTTCATCTTACACTTTGTGATTCCCTAGTCTACATGCTCCATGGGGCTTTGTGTGTGTGTGCCGTGTCTCAACTGTCTTGCTGGCATCTTAAAGACACTGATCACAGTAACTATTGACTCTGCCATCCATGGGGGGTCACAAAGCACATTGTGCTCCGTAGTCATTATAGTCTTTAGCTGTTTCAGGCAGGGGTGGAATACTTTCCCAGATATTCTATCTTGAAATTTTCATTAACGTAGTGGATTTACATTTGCACCTCTTTTATTTTAGGAGGAAATATTTTCTTTGTAGTACCATCATAGTTCTTGTCCTATTCTCATATGAATTTATATCATAGTTTCAGATTTTATCAAAACTGACTTTATTAGAAATAATTTCATTCTTTTTGTCCTTCAGCATGTTCTTCTATAATGTACGTGACTCACCCTTTGTGTATGATACACATAAAATACACATTTTATATGTAATTTCATACATATAAACATATAAAATGATTGTCAAATAGCATATATATTATATAAAATATATGAATCATATAAATATCACATATTAAAGTAATGTATATATATTATGTGCATACATATATATGCATTTATCTATGTCTCTGTGTGTGTGTGTGTGTGTGTGTGTGTGTGTGTGTGTGTGTGTGAAATCTAACCAGGGAGAAAAATATAATTTCTGTCTTTAAATTCATCTTAACTTGAAAAATTGAAAGCAGATTCTTTTACCTTCCACTTTCTATGTATTTTTATTTTATACTTATAAAAATTTTTGCATAGTTTCAAAATCAAACTTACAAAATGAGGCATTTTCAGAGAATTCTTAAATGCAGTTTTTTGTATGAATTTAACATCTTTGTACGAAATGTACAGATGTATGTGTATCAACCATAACACACCTGCTTGATCCAGGGAAGCTCTCCAAGGCTGCAGCTCCTCAATGCCCTGAGCGGGGATGAGGAGGACATGGGAGCCTAATGTTCCACCGCTCTGGAGGGTAGGCAAGTGTGCCCATTGAAGGGACTGTGTCAATTTGAGGGAATTAGGAGCCACACCTCCATTAGGATTACAATTAAGGCTCCATCTCACTCCCTTGTGGCTTCAGCTTAACCTTGTTAATTACATTTTCCACCATCCCTATTTCAAAAAAAGACACTTTTGGGGGCACTAGGGTTTAGGACTTGGATAAATTTTTTGACTGAGGAAGTAAGAACCTCAACTCAACCTATAATACCTAAGATTCACAGAATTAGAAGTGTCATGTGAGGCAGCGCTCTGATACACACCAAAAGCTAGTTTTTCTCTCCTTTCACACTGTGTGGCTACACTGTATTTCATGAGAACTTTGCCTCTTGATGGGTCATGTGATATTCACCAGTGGAATAGACATGGAAACAGAAAGCGGTACATCTACATTGAGCAATTAGAAGGCCTGAAACTTCCTGGATTTCTATCCATCTGTCTCCTTTATTTTTCTTCCTCCATTCCTCCCCTCCGTATATGTCTCTCTCTCTCTCTCTCTCTCTCTCTCTCTCTCTCTCTCTCTCTTTCTCTCAACTTTGTTGACCAGATTCAATGAAGAACTTACACTAGCCAAGGAATTAGATAAGTTTCTGATTAACTGTGAAAAAGAGTCTCTTTTGCTATTTCTACTTGCGTTAAAATATTGAAAAAGAGAAGACTTATCATACTAATCTTCTTACATATGAGGGTTGTTAGCAGTAAGAAAAGGGAAACTCCAAGGTGGCTTGGCGAGTGGGTAGTGTGTGGTGTGGTACTTCGTGGCTGGCAATGTGCTCCGAGCTGCACAGCCTCAAAGCCTGGGTCCAGGTGTCACTGCAATCACTCGGACAGCAGGATACTGACTTGCTCATCACTTGGGACTTTACTCGCCGGTTGCGGGTGACTTCCTTTAACAATGTGTTGCAAAACAGATGAGATCAGAAAATAACTGCACTTTGCAAGCAGAAATAAAAATGGACAGAGAATGATCATAAAATTCAAACTTTTCTGAAATCCAGAAGCCAACTGTTTTTCTCCCCCCAAATTAATAGGTGGAAGTGAACAAAGGCAGAGTCCACAGAAGCTGCCCCAGCAAGCCACGAGGTGAGGGCGTGAAGCCAGTCAGAAGAAGAAATCCACACTCCCTCTACGCTGGGCTGCCCTGGCGGAAAACAAATGCATTGGGAAGATGCGTCTCAAAAGGAGCGTTGGGTATGTTTACCGGCACTCAGAATTGGCTGGGAACAAATAACTGAAAAGTAAAAGCCTTTTGACACAATTGTAATGCCAGAAAACATGGGTTTGCACTAAAAACTCCCCTGACTGCTGAAAAAGACTTAGAATAATGGCTACACCGAATCCTGCCGTGATTGTGGAGGGATCTGATCCTTAGCGAGCTGGAAGGCTGTTGGAAATGCTTTGTGAATACTGAACCTTGCTTCAGGCTGAGAGAATTTTCCTATTTGCTATAAAATATTACTGAATAAATTGTCCATTAAGATGACCTAGACCCACTAAATGAACAGCTGCATTGTTTCTAGCCAAATGATCTCTTAAAGGCAGTCGTGAGGCTAGATTGTGTGACATGCTTAGCCCACTTGAGCAGGGCTCTGAAAGACACCATCTGACCTGTTGATGGACGTTAGGAAGTATGGGGTAGAAATGAGGAGGGTGAGCAGTGGGAGCTGAGGGTATGGGGGTGAATTCACATAACAATGGGCACGTGTCTCCTTGGGAGTCTTGCCTGGCTCCTGATAGTGCATCTGGAGCTCAAGGAGCACATCTGTATCTATTCACTTGGTTTCTTGGTCTGAAGTTTCTTTCCCAGGCCTCACCATCATCCGATTCCCCTTGCATTTCACACAAATGTGCATGGTGAACACCAAGTCTTGTACCCTGTGTTGTCGTGCTGCTCTGAAAGCACACGTATTACACAGCTTTGGAAGCCAGAATACAGACAGCGCTTTGGAGGCAGTGAAACAGTTTGTGTTGGACGCATGTTCACAATGCTGTAATAGGAATTGCAGCACACACACCCAGATGTTGACTGAGTTTATTTCTCTGGACGTATAAAATGGCTGGAAATCAAAAGATAGCTCATAATGCGAGGACAAGCAAGCTGGAAAGTTTTCAGAAATGGTTTATTTGAAAGAACACTTGACAAGATGTCTAATTCCCAGGATATTGGGGTGGTCATGTAACCTCTACAGATTTAGAAGTGGGTGGAGATTTTCGCCAACACTTGAGCCACTCGAGACATTTACTAAAGGCTTCAGTGGACTCACTTGAAAAGTAAGACCTTTGCGTTCTCCAGCTCTGCCTGTGCACCTCTGAGCGCTTAGCTCATGGCTTCCAGCTTATGTTGCATTTTAATGCATCCGAACAACAATTGGAAAAATAGTTTGCACAGCTTAAAGGTAAATCATTCTACGTTGGAAATGCACAGTTGGTCTAACTAACTTTTTGTGAATATAAAGAATGTAGAGACTAGAGGAATAGCACAGCAGTTAAAATGCTTGTCTAGCAAGCCCATGGCCCTAAGTTCAATTTCCAGCACCACATAAGCCACGTGTGGTGACACACACCTATAATCCCAGAATATGGGAGGCTGAGGCAGGAGACTTACTGTGAATTCGAGGCCAACCTGGGCTATATAGTCAGTTTAGGACAAGCCTAGACTACAGAATGAGAGCCTCACTCTCTCTCAAAAAATTAGAAAATATTCTATTTAATGTCTTTAAGAGGAGAAAGAAACATGTTAAGGTAAAATTAACTGAGTTTCATGAGCTACGTTCAGTTCCAAATCTTTTAAAAATCTTTTGGAGGTATTTGCGCCAGGTGATAATGATCAAACCAGCAAGAATTGCCTACAAAACTCTGATACTACATTAGAAATTTATACTCATTTACCTCCATGGCAGTTTGCTTCCCTTTAATTTTTGTTAATAACTTCAGATCGATCCTTAGGCCTTGCGCTGGTGCTCAACACTTTAGAAAGTGTTCTGCCACCATCTAGTGTCAAAACCTAGAAATCTCACCACTTTGATTTAGAGACATTCCCTTTAGTAAAAGGTCAGTGGAAAATTTACATTGACATCAGTGGACATTTCAATAACATGACACATGCAGTGCACTTCAAGTCTCAGTGTATCAAATGGCATTTCTGTCTTTAACAAAGAAATATAAATTTTAGAAAATGGTATATCATGTCACTGAAAATGCATTACATTTAATATCAATAGGAACTGTTATGGGGACATATCTCTAAGCTACAAAAATGAAGACTGATTTTAAAAATGACACATTGAATAAGAATGGAACATTGTGAGTACCAATGCATTCTGGGAGGCTCGTGAGCAGTCATGTTTTGTTAGTATCCTTGTTGATGAATTGAAATTCTAAATTGCATCTTCCAAACTGTGAAAACTGCTTTCTTAATAATGTGTCAGTAACTTTACATATTTCTTCCACATTTTGTGAATGTCATTTGCCCAATGTTGTTAGTACCTCTAGAATGATTTTATTTCCTTTCAAGTTGATCAATCTGCCTTATCCTTACTAAATGCATTTTAGTTCACCTACAATTGATCTAACATCAGCATGTCATCCTGCTACGTTATTATTTTATATTTCCTTAGTAGTCAATGATGTAGTAACGCTTGAACATTCACTAGGCACCCATAACTTTAACTCATAATGTTGGATGTAACATTCTACCTAATCCAAAAGACAGATTTTTGTATGTTAGAAAGCCCTCTAGCTGCTTTTAATCAATATTTAAAATCTTATGTTGGCTAAGTAGAAAATATAGCAATTGACGATGAACTGTTTATGGTCAGTGATTGAACAATTTTTGAAAGTTTTATTCAAGTATATATATATATTTATAATGTTAAGGAATAACATTTCTTAGTTTAACATATAGATACATGGAACTGAAACAAAACATCCAGCAAATCTAGAGAGAGGGCTACTAACAAACTAATTCTAAAACTCACTTGCAGGAGCCAAGGCCTCAGAGTAGATTCCATAAGTCCTAAAGAGAAAAACAGGAGGGAGCTTGTCTCTCCTCTTAGGAGAATCAACTGTGAAATGTGAAATAATGTACTTATTGAGAATTTATATTGTGAAACATTAAGAATGAATTAGGAAGGAAATAGAGCGTGATGAATGGCGTAGACAGCAGGCCCCACGTAGGTGTGCCAGCTGCACGTTGGGGGAAAGCGTCACACAGGTAACCACTCAGCAAAAACTGCAGAACTTCTGCCACACAGCAAGGACAGATAATGTGAAACTGAAAGGTATTTCACAGAGGTGGAGGTCTATGTGGCTGGCAATCGATGAGAAAACCCTAGCCCATATTAATTCTCAGAAATATGATTGTCCAACAAACCGAAATACCATTTTTACACTGCTTAATTTGCAAAAACAAACAAAACCTAAAGGTTGGCATCATGTTCAGGACAAAGCCTTCAAAGACACATGAAGTGCGGAGGGTTTCAGGATCCCCAGAGCTCTGCACGGAGACGGGTGCACAAGCCACGCGGCCCTGAGCAGAGGCTCGTTGCCTTGTTTTATCAGGTGAAAAGAAAGGTAGAATAAGAGGCTACAGCACACAGAGTAGTGAATCACTTACACCTGAAACTGATATAGCAGTCAATTAAATCACATAGCAGGCAGGTGAAGGTAGTAATGAAAATTAGCAGGCAGCATGCAATCTTAGTCAATCCCTTAGAATTAAAGGCAGGTGAACACTAAGCCACGAAGCAAATTCCACAAGGGTTGGGTGGGGGATTGCACAGCTGTCTGGGAGATAGGCAGTCCTCAGAACATTCAGCTCACAAGTAAACATCATCCAGCAAGTTGGAGGCAAACAGAGAATCGGCAGACACGTGCTTCCACCACAAGCGCTTTTCAGTTTGTGATGCAGAAAGCCTAAATTCCAGCTTAAGGATTTTGGAGAGGGCCTTAAAATTTATGAATTATTAGGAGGGCCTCCACAGGTTGGTAATACTAGTGTTGACAAGATGCAGATCATTTACAATTACCAAAATTAGAAATTACTGCAACCACACTAAAAATAATTTGAAATGGTTTACGGAGCTACCCACCATCTCCTAAGATCTTTTGATTCCAAAAAAGTGTGAAGGATTGTATCTAAAAGATATAAACTTCACACATTAATACCAGAAAAATACATAAGAATGCTTATGGCAGCAGTCTGAATAATAGGTTGAACCAGACACTTTTTACCTATCAAGGGGCAGTGGAGAATTTAATTTGGTTTATTTATACAGTGACTCCATCTCCAGGATGGGCAGTCGTGGCCTCCCAAGCCTGATCTAAGCATCATCTCTCTGTCTAGCACCTGTCCATCCGTCTTTCTGGCACTCTATCTGGCTGACTACCCTTTGCATACGTTTTATGCATATTACTCATGCAGTGTCTTCCATATGTGACCTTAATATATGTCCCTCTTTTCCCTCTTTCCAAGTAGACAGGTCCTTTTGTCATAAACTGAAGGATCACGGGTTCTGTGATTTCCTTGTAGACATAGAAGAGAAACAAAGCATACTCACCACATGCCTCCTCAGTCCCCTCCTCACAGGCTTTCCCAGGGGTCTCTGCATGTCACTCACTGTACTGTGACCATAGCCTCTCCTTTTGTAGAAAAATCTGCAGTGGGTAGTTGAGGAAGTGACCAAAACCACAGTAGATCTCCAAGAAAACTGTGGGAGGGATAAGCAATTCTTCTAGAGAAAAAAAAAAAAAACAGAGGTAGCCATGTCACTAGTCAAATGCCCCTTAGATAGCAGTGGCTCTCCTGTTCAGCAGGTGGTGAGGGCATTTGGTACAAGCAGCTCCTACAGGCAGGGTGTGTGGACTAGAGTCTGTAGGCTTGAAGGACATTGGTACTTAGCATATGGCCGTGCGCTGTGTTAGCTTCCAGCATTGTTTAATTCATAAGCAAGGTGCCCATTACATGTAAGTTCATGCAACCAGTTGTGTCTGTAGCCCACCCAACTGACTCTCACTATCTGAACACAATGTGTTTTGTGTAAGAACCTCGGCTCTCCAGAGTGCTTCCATAAATGAGGAAATCAGCTACAAGCAGAGAAATCTAAACAGTAGAAAAGTGTCTGGGACATAGTCTCAGAGATCAGTGTAACGTGGGGAGAAACTCTTGTGAGTGAAGTCGGTGGGCTTCTCAGCTCACAGAAACTTATGACTAGTATATAAGCAGGATGGAGTGAGGAGGCCTGGAGGCAGATCCAGGGCCAGGGCACACCCTCCACTGCGGCCGGCCGGGCACCTGGACACGTGGAGGACACAGTGTGCTCTTTGAAATCTCACCATCTTGATAATAGCTTCATTGTGCATGAAAAAGAATAATTGTAAAATTCAAACAGACCAACAGATCTTTCCCCGGGAGGACAAAATGATGAGTGTGCTGTTACATATTCCAAAGCATTTACTTGGCCTTGAAGCTTGTGCTGTATTGCCACTCATTATAAGAGGTGATTGTTTTAGTACTACCGTACCTCATTAAGATTAAGAGCGGCTGTGCCCAGCCATTACTGTATTCTGAGCAGATAAGGAGCACATTAGACTTGGGAAATCTTGAAGCACCATTTTTAAAAATGAAGATAAGCTCTTAAAAATTATGCTTAAATCAGCGACAAAATTGTCTCATATAGAAATCTGTTCTCTGATGATGTCTGTTAGAATCTTAATGAAAATTTAAAATTAGCCTGTCAAATCAAAAGCCATGGAAAATAGATAATAGATACTCTTTGAATGGGATGCTGTATTTTTAGTGTATTTCTGTAATAGCATCTTACAGGACAAATAAACAAGATTGTGGCGCTGAGTAATCAAGACACAGAGTCTGTGAGATCCTGGACACATACCTAAGTAAGTACCTCACGGAACCATCAGCCACACTTGCAGCTCCGGATGCACCAAAAACAACTATACAGCCATTTTGCCCATTTGCCCAATGCACGCTAAGTTACTCTTGGCCCACATACTAGGTCTCCTCCATCCCCCAGTGATGTTATCAGGTTATGACCTCATGAATAAATTAATCCACCGGTAGAGTGACAGCCCTCATGTTTCCTTCACTTCCGGAGCCTCTGAACACCTGCTGGGCTGGAGCACTGCACCCAAAGACTACCAAGACTGCATGTCCTGGTTTGTTCTCAGTAGACCTGTAGTTACAGACTTGGATCACGCTAAAACCGTCACTGTCAAACCAGAACTTTAGCACTTCTCATGGTGTTCTAGCTCCTTGATAGAATTAGCTGCCCCAAAGCAGATTTATTCTGCATTTAACTTTTCCAGTCATGTTCTCTCCACTTTCTGTACCTAAACTTCCAAGCATGACACACCTTCTCACTTGTTCGCCTGCTCATTCCTTCTTCCTCCTCCTCACTTCTTTGGCTGGCCACTCCTTCGTCTTCCTACGTAGGAACAGGTATTTTCTTGCTGACTTTCCCAATTTTAAGCTTTTATCTAAAGTGCTCATGTCTGAGACACGATGCATTGTCATAATCAGTTTTCTATTCTTCACAAATCCATAAACCAAGTTTAAAACCAGGAAAGGAAACATACTCTATTTATAGCCTAGACCTAACTTGAGGGTTACCAAGTCATTAAAATCAGCATACTAGAATTTTGTCTCCACAAATCTCTAAAGTTATAAAGGTTTTTAAATCTGGAAACATGATGGTATAACATTGATGTGAACTTCATGGAAAATGCATGTTTGATATATGCCCTCTAGTTATCTACACACGTGTAACTCATTTTATCTATGTATTAGTACCCTTCTCAGATTCTCGTGTCTGTTTCAAATGGGAAAGTGGAATTTTGAGAAAACGACATGCATTTCTTTGCAATTTTTACCTCTACTTGTTTCTTCTCATACTGGTGGAAGGTTTTATATCATTCCCTGACACCAGGAAGTAAGAAGAAGCTGCGGGTGTCTATGGATTGTATTTACTTGTTCTTTGACACCTTGAGAATTTTCAGACACCCGATGAGTACCTTGAGGAAACATAGCATAACAACATAATTTCAGAGAATGAAAGTCATATCTTTACATCCAGAGGAGGGACCTGGAGTCGTTGCTGGCCCGCACCTGTCCCAGGGTGCTGAGGAGGAAGCTCCCATGGACACCCAGCAGCTCACACTTTCCACTGCCAGTGGAGCCTGCACACACAAAGCCCTCTTCAGGCCACAACAGAGTCGCTCACCAGGATGTGACTGTGGACTAAACATCAAGAGATCAAGAGCTGCCCGGGTGCGCTGAGGGACCTGTCAGATCAGTCCCAGCGGGTCCCAGTCCAGGCTGAGACCTGCAAAGACAATACACCCCTGGAAGTTCTCTGTTCATTTTTTTTCCAGAAATAAAACGTTATTGAAAGGTTTTCCTCTTCCACTATAAAAATAACATGTGATTTTCTTAAATGGTAAGACTCAAACAACAGTTCTACCTGCTAGATTCTTCCTCGCTGATGCAGTTGTCCCTCATTAAATAGAGTTGGTAGGAAAAAAAGTGCACAAAATATCCTTCACTTTATCAAAAAAAGGAAGAAAAGTTACATATTCACAAGTTCTGGTAACATATCTAATCAGTAGAAAGTTTTTGTTTTGTTTGATTGAAATTTTGATTAGAGCAGTCCGCATTTCAGTTAATATATCTGCTCCTGCAGTTAGTATTCTGCCCGACAGGGGGCAGCGTGACATAAAGTTAAGCGGCTTCCCAGAGCTGCTTCCAGTCCGCCCCGGGCAAAGCGGCTAAGGCCAGGAACCTTTGGGAAGTGACTTGCTCCTTTGTGGCTTCTGCACCAAGATACCTTTAGAATCCCAGTTTCGCGGTGCACAGCGGAGGACTTCACTCTACAGGAGTAAAGCCCACTCTTTCTCATCTTCTTTGACCAGAGTTCCTGCTAAAATTGCTCTTGTTTTCAGACCATTAAGGATGTGATGGGTAGTTTCATCCTGTGAAGAGCGAAATAAAATTTCACGGTGAGACTTGGTTGATTTTACGGCATCGTCCTCCACCATGTTCTCTAGTCTTCCGCAGCCTGTGTCTTAATAAGGTCAGTATTTTGGGTAATAGGCCCACTGATTAAGAAATTCCTTGTGGAGGAAGCCACCCTGTGCTCAGCGGTTCAGCTTGAGGAGGGTGTCAAGGTCAGGTTCCCCATGCCCAGAGCCACGTGGGCCAGACAGCCGCTAGCCAGCGTGAAGGTTCAGTATCTCTAGGGGCCACCAGGGACGGGTATGGAATAGCAAGAAGCCTCTAGCTGGTGTGAGCTGTCTTACAGGGCTGCAGCCACAGCGGCCCTCGAGGCGCGCTCTCTGGGAACAGCAGCGTCCTCCTAAAGTCAGAGGAATAGGAGTGGCTGCCTGGCATGCACCACTCGGAAGTGGATTTTTGAATTTGAAATTCTTGATAAAAATATTCTACTTATTAAGCATTATATCTCAAATTATTTGTATTGCTTTTTAAATAGATTAAATTGTGCGTGTTTATTATGTACAGCACACTGTTTTGACGCACGCTGCGCCCACTGGCTAAGCCTCGCTAATGGGCAGGCGCTACATCACAAAGGTATGAACGTGCCGGGAAGAACACTCCGTGTCCTTCCTCTGTGCCATTTCTCAAGAACACCTTGTGCTTTTCACGATCATTACCGTGCTGTACAGCAGATCCCTTGAACTTAGTTCTTGCATCTAACTGGAAGCTTTTGTCCTTTGACAAGCCCCTCCCCAACCCGCCTGCCCACAGCCACTCCACCTCTAAATTTCCATGACATCAACTCTTCAGATCTCATATAGAAGAGAGATGATGATGGGGTGTTTGTGCCTGGTTTAGTTCACCTGACCGCATGTCCTCCAGTACACCCCTACTATCCCACATGACACAATTCTCTTTATGACTCGATAATGACTCATCAAACATACCTATCATCTACTACGGATGTAAGTGCGTATTGCTGTACTGTTCCCATTCCTTCAGTGATGGATACTTAGATTGATTCTGTTTCTTACCTGCTTTTCAAAACCGCTGCAATACACATGGGCGTGTATATCCTTTGACATCCTCATTCCATTTTCCTTGCATATTCTGAGATTACTGGATCATACGATAGTTTCATTTCAATATTTTGCACAAGCTCTATGTTAACTTTCCATAGTGGCTTCATTAATCAGCATTCCCATCAACAGTGAGCAGGGGTCCTTGCTCTGAAATAGACATCCCTGTCACCGCTCGTCCTCACCAGCACCTATTTTTGTCTCTTTGATAGGAAGCACTTTTTATCTCAAAAGTTATTACTTTTATTTGTATGTATATGCAGTACACAGTGGTCCCATTCATTTTGAGGAGTCAGTGCCCATAAGTACCACTCAGCACCACGGCGACTTTCTCTTTCCCACGCTTTCACCTCTCCCTCCCAGATCCTTTACGTGTCCACAAATCCATCCCCTGCTTCCTGCTCTCTCTTATTTGGTTCTTTGGGTTTCTCGTATGAGAGAAGCCACGTGATGTTCAAGTCTTCTGGGTCTGATTCACTTCGTTAAGCACAACGATCTCAAGGTGCCTTCATTTTCTTACAAATGGCTCAAATTTATCTTTCATAAAGAGTAGTACTCCATTGTCTAAATATCCCACATTTGCTTTACCCATTGATCTGTTCGTGGATTTTCAGCACCTTCCATGATTTAGCTATTGTGAGTTGTGCAGCTATCAATATGGGAAAGCGTGTATCACTCTCTCATGATGACTTTGACTCTTTGGGGAAGATACCCAGAAGAGGTATGACTGGATCAAATGGAATTTCTATGCACTGTGTTTTTGAGGAAACTTCATACTGATTTCCATAATGATTGTATCAACTTCCAGTCCCACCAGCAATGTACAAAGTTCCCTTTTCCCCACATCCTCACCATCATCTATTTCTTTTTGAGTTCTTGATAATAGTCAAGCCCTTCTTACTGGGGTAAGATGGAACGTTGGTGCTGTTTTGATTGGCATTTTCTGATGGCGACAGGTGCTGAACATTGTCTCACATGGTGGTGGCCTATTTGTAGTTATCTCCTGGAACTGTCTATTCATTTCAGTTGCCCCGTTTTTAATTTGTACTTCCTCCAAGTTATGGTGACCAGGAAGGGGGAGATAGCACAAGTGAGGAAAAGCTGTGTTTCATACACTTGTCCATGCATCTTTTTTATTAATATACTACGTTTAGGTTTTCTGATCCCTTATCTGGTTTTCTTAGCTTTTCTAAAGCTATTTACACGTGTGTGGAACCTTCCAAATGGATGTTTCTCTAGGTGATACTTTCTGAAAGCCCTTTTCCTTTTCGACTCTTTCAAAATTCACTTTGTTTTACAGGTATTGCATGTTTAGAATGTTGAAAGAGAAGCGATGACTAAATGAAATATAACTAAAACTTTAAATTTTTAAATACATTTTTATATGGAAGCTTTCTTAAATTTCAACACTCGGTCTAAAATTTTGGTATTTCTCATTTTATATTTAACATCCAATATCAGTGTCAGAATGTTCTCCTATACTCTTTCTTTAGTTCAGGTCCTTAAATGAGTTATAAAAGAAACAATCATCCAACACAACCAGGATGGAATAAAAATCTGAGAAACAATGTTTGAAGAATATGTTTATAATGGAGCATCTTCTTTGCCGATATCAGACTTACAAACTTGAGAAATTGCTTCCTGAGGAAATGCTTTCCACCTTTTGCAATCTTTGTAGGGTCCTACCTAGCACGGCAGCATGTTCTGTTAATAAAAAATGTAACATGACTATTACCACCTGCCCACGCACTCTGTCAGGTGTTGCTAACATCCTGTTGATTTGTTTTGTTTCGGGTCGCAGTGGCTGAGAACCTGCCACGGAGATCCAAGTCCACTGACCCTCATTATTCCCTCATTATCATGTCTTAGCACAAGAAAGTTTCCAGTAAAAGAAAGTGCCAGAATGGAAAATAAAGGAAACTTACAATGTGTTCATTGCTTCTTGACATACACAAGCTACACATGAGCAAGCCATTTGGGACCCCTTCCAGTTAATGGAAGCTTCCATCCCTCTGTCTTTGTTTTCAAAATAAACCACCACCAAAACCTAAAACAAAACAAAATTAGGCTACAAGGAAATGTCCAATATGAAGCCAAAAGATGATGTTGGAGGACAGGTGTGGGAAAGAAAGACCCTGCCACACACAGGAAACCCCACAGTGCAAGGACGGGCACTGCAATATCACATGTCTCCTGGGAGCCTTGCTCAGCTCGTGTGGGCTTCCCAAATGAATCACACTGGACATTGGGACCATTGACCCATCTATCCATCTGACATACACACTCCCCATAGCTTTGAGGGCTTAAATTTGAGGGAGAGAATCTCCAGGATTTATTCCTCTTCCACAGACTTTAATTAGACCTTGAGGGTATTGGCATTGGAGGTGTTTTGGAGTGTGCTATTAGCGTTTTTCATCAGATAACAAGCACAGCATAAAGCCTTCTACGATTCATGTTCCTGATGATCATATCACGATTTTGCATTGTTTAGGAGGTTAGCAAAGCCAACGCTGGAAGTTTAAAGACACCTACCTATTTTGTTATAAAAAATAATAACTTTATAGTATAGTGTTTCAGAGACTCTTAGAAGCAACAAAGAAATTTTACCTTTTCTTCTCCTGGGAGATGAGATAAACCCTTGAGGCCTCAGTTAATTGGGTGTCAAGACTTGAAACAACAGGACGGACTGAGGAGCTCTCAGTGAACTGTCTTCCGTGGAACTTGTGTCTCATAAATGATCAGTGAACTTTACAGGAACTTGTGTCTCATAAATGATCAGTGAACTTTACAGGACCAGGTTTTCTGTCTCATCTTAACCTTTATATCCATTTCGAAATAAGCCGCATGTAGCAAACAGAAATTCAAAGTGAACACTGAGCCGTTTTTGCCTAGGTAGAACGTTCCCTTGAAAAGAGGTGGACAACAAACTCCACGACACAGATCTTGCTTTCCACGAGTGAGGGGAAACAAGAAATACAAACTAATTGATTGTTAATAGAGTATATAGATTCACCTCATGGAAAGTAAAGTGGGTCACAAATGTATGCATACACTCACGTGTCGTACTCGTGTAGGTCGAAGAGCAACTTAATTAGGTGGCATTTCCATTCCTCCTGACTCTAAGGTAGAACAGGTGCATATTTATCTTAGTTTTCTTGAAAAGTATTTTAAGATATATTCCATATATTTTTATTGTGGATTTCTGGCACTGTAATTTGATTTAAAAAGCCACGAGAGGCCACTAGCGGGACTCTTTAAGGTGTGGACAGTTTACGATAATGCCTCACGGAACATAATGCAGTAAATACAAAAACAGAATTATTCATATTTGTTCCAGAACTTAAAAATAATCTGCCAAGGGATATTTAAATATATAATAATACGCAAAGGAGGAGAGTTGATGTTTCTCTCAGTCACTTGTCACAAAACAATGTAAGTAGCTGCACAAAAGAGGAAACTGGGAAAGTAGCGAGAAGAAAAAGTATGTGCTCAACGTCTGATCATAGCTCAGAAGGAGAAGGAAGGAATCAAGAGAAGACAAGGGGGAAAAAGAGTTCGTTGGCGTGGCAGCCCAGCGTTGCAATCCCAGCACTCAGAGAGGCCGAGGCAGGAAGATCGCAAGACTGACTACAAACAGGGATACTGAGTGAATATAGTGAGGTTCTATCTCAAAAATTAGAAAAACCCAAACTCCATAGTTCTAATGTGTTACAGGATTTAGAACTCATGTACCTACAAAAAATGTTAAAAATATTAAATGTTATGTCATGTGAATTTTTTTACCACAATAAAATCAAAAGATATATGAAGTCCTGGTAGAGGGTAACTGTTCAGCGTAACACCATTATAGTTTAGACTCAAAAATAAAAATATAATAGGTCCCTTCTCCTCAACAGAGTTATCTCCACGTTCCTCTTTCTCCCACGCGTTTCACACGGTCTCTCCAAAGGGCCTGTGCGTAGTACAGGAGAGACTAGGGGTCGGGCGACAGAAGGGCCGCTGTCACTTCTGACGTGATTACAGTCCTGGCGGGAGGAGGCTGCACCTGAGCTCTCATCTAACCATGGAGCGCACAGCGAGGCCATCATCACCTGTCCTGCAGACGTTGTACACAGGGCCTTTGGCTGGGCAAGGGTCTCAGAGATCCAGATTCAAGCAATTACCCTGGCATACTGTAGCTGCCGGCGGTGTACATAGCTTGACACGGTCATTAGTTTTTATGCTGTTTTAGAGCAAATGTGTTACCAGAAATCCAATTTACTCCTGACAGACACTATTAGGCACTGAAGCAGGGGGGTAGGAGGGGGTGCTCTCAGAGGGACTCGCTACATGCAGCAGGCTGCTGGCCTACAGTGTCCTGCCCTCCAAAACAGATTCTGAGACTCAGGGATGATTTTAACTCAGCTGCTGACTTCTTATTCATTGTTACAAATATCTCATTTTTTTCTACTTGTGACATTGACATTTAAGATGTGCGAAAACACTGCTTGTTTCTGTTGGGGTGCCTGCTTGTGGAGGGTCACCCCACGTTAGATGACAGTGGGACAGCTGGCCAAGCTGCAGGCGTATAGATAGAAGGAAGCATTGGAGAAGGAATGCCACAGAAAATGAGCGAGTGAGTGAGAGAGAGAGAGGCAGACAGACAGACAGACAGACAGAGACAAAAAGAGACAGAGAGAGAGAGAGAGAGAGAGAGAGAGAGAGAGAGACTGAGAGACCATCACCTGTTAGCTGTGATTTAGAAGGAGAAGGAGGCTCTTCTCCAGGGCCACTGTCCACCCATATACTAATTCCTGATATTCCAAAAGCCCTTACCCACACATGTTAAGGAAAACTTCCCCTTGGGCTGGTGGATCTGAAGCTTTCTGAGACAATTATGGGATCTCTGACACTCAAGCAGCAAACAATCAACATACTGGGTTAAAAAAAAAACCCTCAAAGTTGCCCTTCCGTCTTCACAGGTCATTTAGAATCCTGTTGTGAAATCACAGAGTATCTATTTTGTGGCAAATATTGTTTACTTACGATATTACAGGATATTGTAAGTAAAACTTTCTCAAGCCAATAAAAGTTAATATATTAGAAGAAAAGAACCCAAGGGAACACGCCATAAGATATTTAGGGAAGATGTACTATATAGAGAGAAGACGTACTAGGTTTAGGAAAGATGTACTGTTTTTAGGGAATGACGAAAAATTCTGTGTTTAAGGACAATGTGCAATTTTTGCCACAGGAAAAGAGAGTCAAGCTACAGTCGGTTCCTATTTTCTCCTTCCCACAAATCCTCCTTTTCTTTTGCATAATGTAAGGACCCAACCTAGCACCTTGAACAAGAAAGGCCAAAAGTCTGCCATGAAGATACATCCCCAATGTTGGCGCATAATTTTGAAGGACTTTTGGTACAGTCAGGTAGATGGATCAATTGATGATGATCACAGACAAACAGATAGATAAATAGTTAGGTACATTTATTAAACACCTGCTAGAAAAGTACATACGATGTATTCCAAATACCACTTGTGTTCTAGTGAAATAACAACGAATAAGAGAGATGAATTTTATCTCATTGAGGGCTAGTGCTACCATGGATAAATTATCATAAACATATCAGGTTGTTTGAGGTGGTGATACACCTAATAGAAATTTAAACAAGTTCCCATGATATCAAGTAATGGGGAGGATGTGGTTTAACACTAGGCAAGAAGGAGGTGGAAAGCTCTGCACCAGGAGGGACCCTGAGTTCACCATGTGCCAGTAAGGCTGCAAAATGCTGGAGCAGAGGATAGTGCTTGGAAAGATGCAGAAAGTAAAAATGAACTGATAAAAAAAACTTGCACTTAGAGGAGGACAGGCGTGGCCAATTAAAGGACATGTAGGAAGGAGAGAGGGTGACATATGGGTAGCTCTGAGATACTGACTTTGGCTGGTGTGATTGTTAGAAATTTTTCTGTAATTGGATGTGGGGATTGTGGAGGTAAAAACACGCAGGATGAACATTGGCTTTGGGTGAGAGTCAGTTCCCTGGAAGGCACAGGATCTGGGCGTCACTTTGCCAGTTCAGTTTATCTATCAGCAAACATGTATCCACTGCAATGCCTACGAAGCAAAAATAACACCACCGGATCTATGCTGATTGCTCACCACGCCGGCATCACCGCAGGGAGTGTGGGGAAATCCAGTCAAGGAAACGCACGGCCTGTTGCTGAAATATTCCTGGAGCGCCCTGAAGCTCACGGGTGCTACCTGACTTCCTGTTGGCAAAGTTGAGAAGAACAGGAGCATAGGGACAGAGGGCTCATGTTTAGGAGATGCCTGGAGGTAATACTCTGAAAATACTATCAAATTTGTTATTGAAGGGGCACTAAAATGCCTCCATCTCTATTCCATCAGGGTCTTGAATTTTCTGGGCTAGAAAATGCAGAGAAAGTCACATGTTCGATGGAATATTAACATAAGTAAATGACAGAGTAAGCCTTATTAGGTAAGTGGAGCTAGAATCAGAGAATCCGTTATAAGTCGCTGCAAAATAAGGCCCTGAGGGAACACTGAGAAGGGTTTTGTAAAATCACGGTACTATTATAAAAGTTTGTTTCTAAGATGTGAAGGGCAGAGCACCATTCTTGGAAGAATAGAAGCCCTTGTTGCCACAGGTGAAAGGAGGGGCAGTGCAAGGCCATCCCTCCTTGGCATTGACCCAGAAGTCAATGTCCAGCCATCCTTAGAGCACTACATCCAACCTTTTGATGTACGCAAGTTGTGCTGAAGGAAGAGGAGTTGTGTTCGGCCACACACAAGTATCTAGAGCAGTTAATGTACGTAAATAACAAAACTTTCTTTCTGTGTTTTTGTTATAACATTTTTAAAGAGAGTTACTAAACATAAGACTAACATGAAGTATAATCTTGATTTTATAGAATTACTGCCTCAGCATCTGGTTTAATGGCCATACTCGTGGTTCTTGGTGAGGTTCTCAAGGGACTCTTTCACTGCTTGGGCCCTAATTTCATTTCTCATGAGGTTTCTCCTATAAAGCAGGTGCTCACAAAGGATGACACTGCCTCAACACGATAGCAAGTGATGTGTGGCGGAAATGGAAGGGTGCCTAACCCTTGGAAGATGTGTCTCATAAACTCCCAGAAGGAGGCACGGTCAAATCTTTTTCTCCACTGAATGTTAGATTGTAGCTCTATGCTTTATATTTGAAAATTGGAAGGTAATGTATTTGTGTCAGCTAAAAATGGAATCACCAATATTCCAGAATGCTGATTATTTTTCCAGAAATTTTGAAACCTGTTTTCGAATTCCTGTGTTGATTCAAGAAGCAAGACAGCATAATTCTCACTGTTCATGGGGCCATGATTAGCCAAAAGATCAAAATGCATAGAATAATTTGCCATGGTTGGAGTTAGCCATAATTTCAGTTTCCTATGGAACACTGTTATTATTAGAAACATTGTATGAATAACTTGGTTTTTACCTTGATGATGCATATTTAACTCATTTGAAATAAGCAGTCAGTCCACCAAAATGCCAAATTTGTAAGCCAGCTTTGTTGTTGAGTTCTGAAACAAATTTTATTCTAGGTACCATAAATGATTTGATTTCATGTCACAAATCAAAACATCTTTTCAACGTTTTGTTTTGAACTTAATCATCTTGCTTCCAAAATGTAAATGTTGCCTCATGAGTAAGAAGCCATACTTGTAAGAAATTCTTTTCCTTAGGAAATCCAAGCCATGATGACGAATTACATGATATTATTCATTTTTAAAGCTTTTGCACATAAATTTTCTTCATGAATAGTGTAACAAAACATCATCAAACATGAGTTTCAGGTAGTAATTTTAGTAATTTCATCATCATCTGTAACTTCACAAACACCTTTCTTTTCCCTGTTGCTGGAGTAGGATCAAAAATTGTACCAGAAAAGTTTGCAATGAACAAAAAAAAAAAAAAATCAGGTCAATGTATTTCCTTTTAATGTCTCATGAAAAATCTTTTAATTTAGTTGTATCTTTTAATGGCATTGAAGAAGTCATTTCTTCGGTGACATTATATTCATCCTCAGTAGCGCTAATAAAAATCGCAAGTTGTGCTGTAGCTGAGAACGAGGGCTTTCATCCATCCCCAAAGTATAAAATTTTAAATTAGCAGCTTTACTCTCCTAACCTCTTTTAATAGATTTTCCAATTTCTTCAGTTCTCCTGGTGGGTTCTTTAATCAGAGCAAATTATGTCTGCCATGCCTTCCTGACATTATATAATGATGTCACCACCAAGAAATGGTTCTGATCTTTTGCTATCAAATTTGCTATTACTTAACTAGTTTTTAAGAAAGAGTGCATTTGAGCTATTACTTAATTTTTGTTGTTGTTGAGAAGACAACTTTTTCAGTTTCACTATTTTATTATGACTTATATCTTGATATACACCAAATCTGGGAATATATTTTGTATGTAATGCTTTTTCAAATTAATCTTTGAAAACTGACACAAATTCCCTGCAAGTTGGACAGAATGACTTACTATTTGCCTAGACAAAAAGTAGCCTTCTGTCTGCTTCTCATTGAACTATTTTTCTTCGTCTATATTTTTCTTTACTCTTTATTAGCTAATTTGAATACTTTTTCTTTTCTCCTGGCTGACCTGTCTGCAACTAAAGATTATGGATTACACTCCAATATTTGTGGTCATAACCCACTATGATTATTCTATTCTGCTCCATTGTCACCTACAAAGTTCATGCTTGCAAACCACACAATCAATTTACCAAAAAAAAAAAAAAAGTCACACTGAATCTTGTAATTCTGTGAGGAAGTTTATCTGTTTGTGTTGAGCCAAGTTCAGAAACATCTTGGGTGCTTTGTGCTACGTGGGATGGACACCTTTGCATTAAAGAGAAAAGCACTCAAATCTCATAAAAATAAAGGCACTTACTCCTGAATGACCCAATAAAATCAAAATCAAGAGACAGACTAGGCAGGAAATATTTGTAAACCACAAGGACAGTTTTGTGTTTGGAATACATAAAGAGTGCTTGAAACTCCTGAGTAAAAAAAAAATCAATGATTCAAACAATGGGAAAATGTATAAAATGACATCTCACTAAATGACAGGCAAGTAAGTCCATGAAAAAGGCCTCCATTTCCTTACTCACTCCGGAAATGCACAAGGCAGCTGCAGTTTGGTGCCACTCTATGTACAGCCAGAATGGCGCCAGGGAGCCCTAGAAGCAGTATCAAGTGCTGGAACTGGAAAGTGCGCAGAGACATGAGGTCAGTGTATGACACCGGCTGTATGTCAGGCGGTTCAGCCTCTGGAAAAAAAAAAAAAACCTTCTTAAAAACCAAATTACTAACCATCCTCAAGCATGCCATCACAACCAGTGCAATTACACTACCGAGCATTTTTCCTAGAGAAATAAAAACAAGCACACCAAAAAAGCTGCGCATGGATGTTCATAGCAGATGGCTTGGAACGGCCCCAAACTGGAAACAACTGAAACACTCTTCAGTAAAGTGACTTGTTAATCCAGATGTGGTACCACACACATTGCAATACATAGCAGTAGACAGGAATATTATCTACGCTAACTATCATCACCACATTTTACAATAGATCTCTTGAACTTATTCCTAACTGAAATTTCATACAAAAACATGATAACTGAGTGGGGTAACGCATGCATTGGTTGGCTTGTATTAATTACAGTGTGTATGTAATTCAAAACATGTCAGCTATAATAAGTGCGTGCAATTGTAGCTATCTGCCAATTAAAAACTGAGAAGGAAACTTAAAAACACAAAAGAATCACTGTCAAAAACAAGGACAATCTGGATGAATTTCAAGGGAATTCTGCTGAGTTAAAGAAGCCAACCCGGAAGGCTGCCCACTACCTGCTTCTGCCCACATCACTCTCTGAAAACAGCCAAATTACCAGAGACAGACAGCAAAGGAGTGACTGTTAAAGGGGACAGGAGGAACAGGGGAAGAGGTGGCCCGAACCTCCAAAGGTTTTACGTCACATAATTATACTCAGGTTACACAGTTGCATGGCACAATGGTGATCCAACTATTTCACAACAGGTGTGGTGGTCTCAACAAATCTAAAGCCTCCCATAACCGAAGGCTCACACAGAAGTGAATAGAGAAGAAACAGATGGATTTCAGATAAGGTCATTGAGCTACATGGATGTCAATTTCATGGTTGCGATATTACACTAACGTTATGCAACATGGTACAATCAGTGGAAATTTCTTGGCTATCAATTTTAACAGTTGTGGCGTGACAGCACAATTAAGCCACGTGTGCACACGATTTCTCCCCTTGGTGCAGCATGTAAATCTAGATTTATCTTAGAACCTTTTCTGTAACGTTTTGCTGCTGGCATCGTGAAAGGCCAGTGAGAGGGGACAGAGTAGCCAGGCTATAAATTACACGGTAAGGCGGTGAGGATGTCCCTGAGCAACCAGCACTGGCTTCACAGGTGGCATCATCCCAATTACAGGTCCCTACTCACTTCACTTGGGCTGCAAATCAGAGCGAAATTAGTTTCCTTCAGTGACAGCTGTTTCATTGTTGCCTTATGTGACAGCCATGGGCAGGCTATGAGGACTACTACCATGACAATAAAGGTCCCCATGTGACAACAGTGCCTGGAGTGCCTTCAAAGCACCGCGGATGCCAGCCCTGCATCCGAACCTCCTCAGACCGGGAGTGCTCGACAATGATCTCCAGAAATGTCCCCATGTGAGGCTCACTGTAAGCGTTTCTTGCCTCTGAGCACCAACCACGGTGCCCGACTTGAAAAGTGGAGAGGAGTGTCCTCCTAGGGCAGTGTTGTCCTTGCTTTACCTTGGACTCCAGTGGACCGAGGAGTCCTCACACAGCTCTTCCTACCTACTGAAATCCCAGCACTCTTGTTAACTTTTCTTAATCTCCATTTCTTCATTTATTAAATTCTTACCAGCAATGACACAGCATTTGGCAAAGGGTAAATGAAACATGTAGACTGCTCAGCAAGTCTCCGAGTCTACCATGTCTGTCTGTCACCTACCTGTGTGTCTCTTTGTCTATCTGTCCCTACTTCTGTATGCTATCATCTCTACATTCATGTATGTGTCACTTTGGTATAAAAATGCTTGTGTTAAATTTCTTATTTAAAAAATATAACCATTTTAAAAGAGAAATTGTGTGTTAACATTTTATGGGTATACACCACACTGAGGTGTCGAATGGCTCTGTTAGTTAGAGGACCCGGATTGATGTGCCCTTTGATGATGTAGATTGTCCCCACGCTTCAAAAACATGGGTTTGTAGGCAGCTTGTCTAATGCTGTTAGCAGCCAGTCACGTCCTTCATGGCTTATTTCCTGTATCTCTTATGTGATTTGCAAGTTCTCCTTTATGACCAGGATTTGATATTGATTTTTCTTATTAGAATGTTAGACACATTGTTTTCAGTTTTATCTCATCTCTAAACTGACTCCAGAAGCAATGTGAATGTCTGTTAAAATACTAAGGAGAACTTGTTATTACTTTCCATTATGTAATTTATGTGTTGCCAGAAATACTACAGAGTCTTCAAGTGAAAGGAAAGCTAATTCGCCATTTGGAAATGCAGTATGCTGCTGCGTATGCTAGCCCAGTTCTGGGTTTGCAACTAGTCCAAGCGATTAGCCCGGTCAGACGTGACCACATCCCGACAGGCTGAGGGTCACCATCTGTGTGCACCTTGGCACAGAATTCATTGCAAATGCTTTTTCTTTTGTTCCATTAACATTTTAAGAGCCCCTCCATTTATGACCCACTGTGGTGAATTAGCCAGATAATGGGCTGAGTTTCTCCAGGCTCAGCACCTCCTTGGAATGTGTGAGCCTCTAGTCTCATGTTAATTCCATTTGTCTTTTCAGACCGTGAGTATATTTTTTAAATCTTCTTCAAAAGAAGGTAAGATATCAGAATCCTAACTTAGATTTAATGAAGAGTTATTGAGATTAACCTGGAAAACTTCAATGTGATGGACGTTTGTACAATATTTATATGTAAAACTAACAATAGTTTTTTTTTTTTTTTCATTTATGAAGGTTATAAAGTCCTCCAAAGGGCAGTGAGGCCAATTTCCTGCTAGGGAAAACAAATTTATTTAAATGATTCTGAGCCTCATTACTAACATCTGAAAATTCTTGTACTGAGCTCACATTCAAAGCGCCCTGCCATGTACAGTTAAGATGAAGGTTAAGGTATTTGAATTTGATATTATCCACAGGTTTTAAAATTCATGCTTTATGCATAAAATATCTTAAGCTATAGAGATTTGAAAGGGGAAAATGCAACTCGATATTCAACTTAAATTCTGTATAATAACATTTTTCCTCATTATAGAAAAGAGGCCGACACCTTTTCTGAAAATAGTCAGACCTATTTCTACTGGCTACAGGTATTTTCAAGTACCCCAGAGTTGTAAATGTACATTTAGTGTAATCAAAATTGCAGGTATATCTCTAAAATGAAATATTTTTGGTTTTGCCACAGTAGAATTCCCAGTCCTTTCTTACTCAGGATTTTCCCTAGGTAAATTTCAGTCTGGTCTCCCTATTTCCAGGGACTCAGAAGAGAGTAGAAACAGTTTCAGCACCCACTAGCCACAGAGCAAGGAATGCAACCTCCATCCAGATTACTAATTCATAATTCATACTTCAATTCAAAGCAAAATTATTTTAACTGGCCTTTTACCTTTTTTTTTTTCCAAAGGGGGTCATGTTCTGTAGTCAAGGCTGATCCTGAACGCACTGTGTAGCCCAGGCTGGCCTTAAATTCACACAGTCCTCCTGCCTCTACCTTTAAAACTCACGGCTTTACATGAGATTTTTTATGTCAAACTGTACAAGTATGTTTTTTTCTCATTGACCACCAACATCTAGTTTCAAATGTTTCCCTAGGACTCGCTCCTTGTCCACATGGAGCACCTCCTCAGGTCCCTCGCAGGACCTGCCCTGATGTGCTTCTAAATCTCAGCTGGATTTCCCATTAAAATGCCACAACTGCACTTGACTTTCTATCCTCCCCGCACAGTCTCCCAGAGCGCTGGGATTACAGACCTGTGCTATCCGGCCAGGCTGAGTGGCATTTTTAAAGGGCAGTTGGGTTACACTTCAGAGTTAGTGATTATATGAAGATGGAATACTGCCGCATATTTCATTTGTGTGCCTATGAACTCAATGTGCAAGCTAGTCTTGATAACACCGAGATTAGAGACCAGCTGGAAAGAAAGGGAAAGAAAAGGAAAGGTAGGAGGTGGGAGGGGAGGGGAGGAGAAGGGAGAGGGGTAAAGAGGAGGGGAGGAAAGGAAGGAAACTAGATAGGAAAGGAATGGGAAGGGAAGGGAAGGGAAGGGAAGAGGGAAAGGCAGGAAAGGGAAGAAAGGAAATCTGATCCTTACGACAGAGGAACCAGGAGCCATATTTTTCCCACCCAGGGTCTCCATTCCAGTATCTCTTCATAACCTCTGGCTTTCTTTGGTGACAAATAGTAATTAGTCCCTCGTGGTGACTGGCCTCTGACCCCTCACGAGAAAAGTCTCCACAATGTTCCACCTTTCACCATGTGCTTTCCTACTCCAGCCCACCTATCCTTCCCATCCCGGCCCTTCACTCCTGAAGGCGGCTAGCTAGCTAGCTATGCCTTGACCTCTCCCTAGTATTTCCTGTGTATACTTCCACAAGCGCCTTCTGTCCAACAGCAGTTGACGGGCAAGAGCAGTGCCCAGGCCAGCAGGAAGATTCCACCTCCTTGCCACCCTTCAGAGCCACTTCTGGTTGTGTGATGAAGTACATACATATTCCCATGATTACACCTCCATAACCAGACCTGTTGCCTGTGAACTAAGCTGGATCGTTGCCTTCACCCACCATAGGAGGCTATCTCTCTGCACAGTACATCTACATATAGGTATAAGTTGAAAGATATATCTATAATTTCATCAAGTAATGAGCTGAGGACTCTACGATCTTTTGGATTTCTTGAGATAATGAAATGAAGTCAGAAATACGTAAAATCCATTAAAAGAAAGGGGATTGTGCTGCTGGTCTGCTGTTAATATTATTAACATGTAACAAAACAAAAGTATTACAGGGAAGAAATTGATTGGTTACATTGTCTATCTGGCATTTGCAATCTTGGGATAGAAAGGGAAAAATTGCAAGACATTTCTACTTAGAGGTTCTACCTTTGTTACAAGAAAGCATCCAAATATAAGGAGCTTGTGCCAAGTGTAAAATGATATACCACTCCCTTCGCTGGTGGCCTTGATAAGAGTCTGCATTGATCTGAATATTTGTGCCTCTTAAAAATTTACATTGAAACCCCAAGCCTTGAGGTTCTGGTGGCAGGAGGTAGGGATCCGTGGAGGTGGTTGGAACATGGGAAATAAATGGGGGTGCCATTTTAAAAGAGCCCACAAGACATGCCTCTTGCTCACTGCATCATGTGACCCCCCACCAAGAAACCATCTGAGCCTCCAAACCAAATCTACATATAATTCATATAATTCATGAATTCATATAATTCAAGTTCCACGATTGTGAGGGATAAATTCCAGATGTTTATCAGCTATCCGGTTTATACTTTGTTATAACTGCAAAGTGACAAAGAAACAAATGACCAGGAGCGGACATAGCTGTAATCAACAAGGCTCCCGAGGCCAGACAGGCGCATGTCATCATATCTTCAGGTCTTATTCTCCCAAGAGAAAGATATTTTAGGTTCTTAAAGTAGACATTCCAAGCTGGCCCTAAATTCATTCCACTTTATAGACCTATCATTTCACACTACACACACACACACACACACACACACACACACACACACACACCCTACAGATACAATTTAGTTCCCTTATAACCTAACTACCAAATCAAAAGTTTGCAATTTCCAATTATTCATAGGACTGTGACAGCATATAGAATTCTAATCTGCCTTGCTTTTACACCTCTGATAAAAGGTGTGACAGAAAGTCAGGTGCTAGATATTCATTTTATTGAGTAACGTTACAATATACTTATCCCAGCAGAAAATTAGCAAACAGATAATTTGTACGTGCTATCATTCCTTTCATTAAACTTAAAGTCCTACTTTTATTTTCAATAGTGTTAAGGTTGAGCAACGCGCTTCAGAGTTTTAATGACTAGACAGCTTTCTGAGCAGTGCTATGAAATCAACTTGGCTTAATAATTAGCTCGAATGCTCTTCAAATGACAAAACTGCACGTGTGTAGACAAGCTAATGATATTTTGCTAAAACACTACAAAGTTAATGTTTTGGAATCGATGAGTTTCAGGGTTCTTTGCTTTTGTAGAACGTGAAGATTGAAAGCATCACTGACAATAATTTCTGTGATCATGTCACTTTAAAAAATAAAATTTCTCATTTTAGCTACAAGATTTCCTTTGTTTCTTAGAAATTGTAAACCTTTGAAAGTTACATTAGGTGTTCTACTAATGATGTTAATACTTACCAGATTGTGCCAACCTTTCTGTTTGTTCAGGATAATTACAGAATCTGTATTTTGCTTTCTTCTTCTATGGGGTGATTGTTGCCAAAGAAGAACAGAGTTTCAGTGTCTCAGTGCATGATTGAAACAATGTCAGGCACTCGCAGTAAGAGCACACGTCTGTGGCAATGTGTATATAAAAAATTATTTTAGCAAGATATGCACACATATATATATATAATTTATAAGTTTCATCCTAAAGATTATAATACATATCAATGAAAATAAAATATAAACATTAAATAAATAAAAACATTAAATACCCTAATATAAAATTCATTTTTCTTTTAACCTCTATAACAATTTCTTACCATATATAAACTACTTTTTGGTATTGAATAGTAATAAATAAACACTGAAGCAATTTGTATTCTATTAGAGTTATTTCCAGTGTGTTCTTAGTTCTAGACTCCTAAGAGTACTAAGGAAGAATAGGCTCATGGGTTTATAGGTCAACCAGTTGAAAAAAATAAAATCAAGTGAAGAGTATATTTAAGAATTCACTGTGGTATTTTATGATTGCCAAAAGTTGTATTTCTTAAACACAGAGACAACATTGTCAGTAAGAATAGCTCTTCTAATCATTTTTAAAATGTACCAATTTCCAGTTGCCTATTAATAGCTATCACAATAAAGAGTACTTCTCATGGACAAGTGTTCTTTTCTTGTGAGCAGAAATAAAGCATTAGTTACACTCTGTCTGGTTAATGTGCTTTGTCTAGAGTCACTAGACACAATTCTCCTTGGAAATGAACTGAATTCTCAGTACATTACCTAAGGTATTGTTCTCCTGAGCCTAAACAGCTAGGGAAGCAAAACCAATACAGATACGTCTGTTCTCGCAGAGGAGATAGACTCACACTGAGAAACTTACCCGAAACGCGCAAACTCAATGAACAGGCTCCGCTATAAATAGAAAGTCCAAGTGCTGTGATTGTGAGGATGTTAATTTAACTGGGGCACCAACTCACGCGTGGAATGAACTGAATCATTGTTTTAGCAATAAGATTATAGTGTAAAACTTAAACTTTTTCTTATAAGATGGTTTAGCTAAGATGGGAAAGAGAAGCAAATGATTGGGGTTCACTGAGTCAAAATCCATCTCTGCCCTCCCAAGGATCCCTTTACTCAATAGCTTCCCTCTTGGCAGTCTGACCAGCGCTGCTGTCTGAAGTTGTGATTGGTCTTGTGACACAGCCTGTGTTGGTGGACATAGAGAGAGAGGTGCCATGTTGTGAGCTCAGACTTTTTTAGAAAGGGAGAAATCGCCTAACGCCACAAATCTTCAAGACGAGAGAAGTGCAGAGTCAGGTTCCTTAAGAAAAGGTCTCAGACATGAGTGCAACATCTCCTAAGGAAGAACAAGTGAATTCAGGGACAACCCTCTGGAGAAGGGGGTTAGAGTGACCCTGGGGTGAGATGGCGACACCTTAATACCAGTCTACTACGAACTGGCTGAAGCATCAACAGGAACTGTCCAGCTGGTGTAAGACAGGCCTACATTTAGACAGATTGTAGTACTGAGAAACATAAATTTTAGAGACCATGCCCTATTCAATGTATTTCTACAGGTTTTCTGCCTTTGTGCCTTAATATTAGATTAAAATTTCCACATGAATGTTAATGACAACAAGAGAGCATTTATGGAATATTCTGCCTGAAAAAAAAGGTTAAGGAATATATAAAAATTATTTTGAGAGGCCCAGGAAAACCTAAAATAAATTAGAAGTCGAGGTAGACTTTGTAGAGATGGGAAGGGAAATTGAGAATGATTGAGAGGTGATATGGGTGTGCTCCAATTCCCCAGGTAATGTAAGCATTATGTATGACAGACACAAAAGAATACGAACAAATAAACAAATTGGAAGTTATCACTTGGAATAAACAGAGCTGGACACTGTCATAGGGTCAAAGGACACAAAGCAGATTTGGCTGGGAAAACACAGCTATTTCCGGTGTGAGTCTCAGGTCAAAAGTGAATGCTCTCCTTCACACCTGCCTTGGATTGGCTGGAGCTGCCCTCCTCACGGACACTAGCACTTCTCTGGCCCCCGCAGTCAGCGGTGGCTCCTGGGTCTTCCGAGTGGGGCTGAAGGCAGAGGACAGAACGCCCCGAGTCCCCCTACGAAAGGCTTTCAGCTTCCATCTTCAGCAGCTGGGATTATGAGGATTGTTTTCATCATGGAAAAATCTGCTTGTTGCCTCTTCTTCCCCCTCTCTTGGAGGTGCACAAAAGATCTTTAAGAACAAGAGATGTACTTCACTTTCTAACAATGCCATGAAGGTTACTTTTGAGCAACCTCGTAGATTATGTTTCTTACTTACTACACGTTCACCTCAACGAAGAAACTGAATCTCAATACGAAGAGAGAAAAACAAACTAAACAAAAATTCCCAAAAGAGTAACTACTTTAAATATAAAAGGAATCTTGTCATGTGCCTGTAATCCTAGCTCTTGGGAGACTGAAGCAGGAGGATTGCCGTGAGTTTGAGGCCAGCCTGGGCTCCATACTAAATTCAGGACCAGCCTGTAATGTAGAATGAGACCCTGACTCAAAAATAATAATATAATAATAATAATAATAATAATAATAATAATATATGGAATCTGTGGCTTCTAGACCATCTCCTTCTAAGCCAATCTTGTGTGAAAAAAAATGAAGATTATTCCTGATGTTCAAGGAACTGTGTTATGGACACTAATTTTGGGGTTCAAAGTACCTTTTACTTTGTGTAAAGCTATAAGGGTTAAAACTGTCCTTTATGAATGAAAAAATAATATCAGTCTATTTTGTTAAAATGCTTATTGAAAATAAATTATGCATTAGTTTTAAGACCAAATAAATTCTGAATTTATATATCTATGGTATAAATAACATATGAATTCCAAATGCAGAGACTTGGTAAGTGAATTTACAAAAATATTCTCCTTCCATTCATAACATATTTTTATCAGTGTATGAATATGCTTTATTAGTGAACAAATATGCTTCCTGTTCTGTTAGAGATCGCCCTCCCAGCCCTCACGGCCAGCCCAATTTATAATGAGCATGTATATCCATGTCATGTTGCTATAATATTTGCACTGACTAACCCCGTAACAGTTGAAGTAGTTTTCTTAAAGTTCAGGACAACCTATGCACATGATTATAATGCAATGTCTATAAATCTGCTGCAGAAAAGAATGCATGTTTTTTGAAAGTCCATCACAGAATTAATCACCAAATAGAAACTGTTTAAACAATTCTCTAATTAGTCTTGGAATTTAGTGGTGGGTAGAGATCTTAGATTTGAATTGACCTTGCCATTTCACTGTAAATGCAAAACTTAAATTTTCTCTTCGTCCATTAAGTGAGTTGATCTTTGTGGAACCTAGATCTGTTAAAAACCCCATGACTTTATGTATCTTTCAATTGAAATCACATTTCTCTGCTGTGGGCAATTTGGTATTTTATAAATTTGGAGATCTTAACCACTTTGGCCCACTTTTTTCTGGAAAAAGGAATTTTTAAGAGAAAAACTTGCTATTGGATCTCGAGTTTTACATAACTCTTCCTACTTTATGGTGTGAATTTTGTTGTGTGGGTGGGATATAAGGGTCTATATGTAGACACAGTGCAGACGCTTCGGTAAGAGTTGATGTAGGCAGAGGACTATAATTCTTACTGGGTTGTGAATATGTGCAAAACTTATTAATGTCTTCTTAGGTAATTATAATGTATGCTGTTTAAAGTCGGCTTGTGTAGAACCATAAATTCATCAATTTCTTAGTAATTTTCAGATCAACATTTTTCAGAAATACTCTACAGAAACAAACCTGTGAACTGCTAACTACTTCAACACAGACATCCCAAATTTATGACGCTAACAGCCCATTTTCCCATCACATCTATCCCAAGCCTAATTCTTTATAATAATGTAACTTATCCAATAAACTGAGTAAGAAACTCAAGACTAATTTTAAGTCATCTTTTATCGCTTTCTCATTTGCAACCTGGTCAAACCTTGTGTATTTCATGACCTAATCATTTAGCACTTCGTTTCTTCCAATTTTGTATAAGGCCACAACAATATTTTTCAATTAGATCTTTTATCTGATTTTAAATGTATTCTCAGTAAAGTTTTAATTCGTTTTAAATGAAAATAATCAATCATTATTTTCGGCGATGTCCTTAATTAATTTTCCATCATAATAACAAAGATATCTAATCAAAATAAAATTCCATGACTTTTCTATACGCAGGCACAGTTCCTGACACTGGTCTTGTGTTTGTCCAGCAAAGCAGAAGACCTTGTAGATGACTGGCACCTCACTCTCTTTCTCTGTCACGCTTCCTTTCTCTCTCTCCTTTCTTTCTTTCTTTCCTTTTTTTCAAGACAGGGTTCCACACTGCAGTCCAGGCTGAATTGGCACTGTAGCTCAGCTGGCCTTGAACTCACAGCAGTCCTCCTGACTCAGCTTCCCAAGTGCTGGGATACCAGGTATACACTGCCACGCCCAGTTTATGTACTTCTGGTAAGCTGAACCCAGAGCATCGAGCTTGCTAAGCTAGCTCTTTAGTGTTGATGCTATTCCTCCAGCCCATCCCCTCTCCAGTCTTTGCAATCAGCTTGGTACGTGTGCTGCCACTTCCTGAACATGCCAATACTGGTGGTGAAAACCACCTCATTTGGCTGCGTTACCTGACTTGTTCTTCTCCCACATGTCCACATGGGCTGTTCTTTAGCGTTGTGTCCTTATCGTCCTCTGCACACATGGTATTTAATGAGATGATTATGTTTTCTTAAGATCATCTTTCATATTGGCTCAGCAACTTTGTCCAAAATGAATAGATCGTAGGGATGGTGTTAGGGAACTACAGCATTAGGTGAGAATTGAAACATCATGGTGTGGACTGAATTACAAGCATCTCTTATCAGAAGGTCTACTTGGGCAGAAGCTATGCCCTGGGTGCCCTCCATAGCCCTGATTTGCAGGTGCCTTTTCCACCTTTACTGTCATTCAGATCTAGGTCCTTGGTGGCTCTTCCCACAGCCTGTGGCTCCTTCCAGAAATTCCTTATGCCAGCCCCTCATGTCCTGCTCTTGACACACACATACACACACACACACACATACACGCATATATATATGACATATACATATACATACATACATATATATATATATATATATATATATATATATATATATGGATTCTTTTCTGTAAAATAGCTTCTTTCTCCAATCCCTATATTTGCCCTAGATATCACCAGACTTGTGCTTATTTAAATGGAATATTCGTCATCTGGGATGTAATGGATTCAATTGCCTCAGAGAGACAATGCGGCCACAGGTCAAGCAGTCAGTCCACACTCAAGGCATTCTTTACCTAAATAAAATCTGGGATTTCTAAAGGGAAGTTGCATCGGAAACGCTCTGTCCCAGGGCCCCAAACTTCAGCTCCAAATATGACACGTGAAATGAGGAATTTTACTCAAGGAAACCAAGTGAATGATTACAACCCAGCTCGGAGCGAGTGGGAGCCCTGTGACGAGAATAGGTGGAAATCCTAGAGCTTGAGAGTGTACACTTGACTCACCATGGCTTGGAAAGTCACAGTTATGTTTTCTTCATGAATTATAGGTGATACACACACATATTATGTAACTCCATATGAGGAATGTCTAATTTAAGTACTTGACTTCGCTAGAAGTGTAGCTACTTTGTAAACTCATATGAGGCTGAATTTAAGCGCGTCATGTGTTTTAAAGCAAGACTGTTTTTTTCTGTTGTGGGTAGACGTTCTTCTACATGAATTTCCACTGGATAAAAACGCTGAAAGACCCTCTCAACATAATTATTTTAATTTAATATGTTCCTTACATTTTAGGGTCATGAAGAGCAGCCCTGGACTTGGTGATTCCCCAGGAGGAAGTGCAGGAATCAGGATATGGCCACATCATGATTTGTTAAAGTGAATGGATACCAACCCCACGTAGCTAAGGACAAACATTCTGGGTGGCGTCTGGGGGGGAAGTGGAGGCTGGCATCCAGGGTCCCTCTCACAGAAGAACCCTCAGAATGCACTTAACTTCCCAAGCCATGAATGGTGAGCACACGTGTGGAATGGGACCAATGGGAGATGCTTATCAGAGAGCAGGTCCCTCCTAGAGCCTGGCCACACAGCAGCTGCCAGGTTCCCAAAAGAAAAGTGGCTCTGAAGCCGCAGTGATCTGGAGGTATTATTTGCTCTCAGGGCCTAGGCACTCTTGAGTTAGTGTTGGAAATCTTGCCAATGTCTGTGCTCCAAAGTGCCAGCTCACAGCAGACATCATAAGCAGGCCTTTCATAGGACAGCAGTCCACACCCTGCAAACCCTGACAGCTGACTCTTGGCTGACTGTGGAACTGAACGCGTCATGAAGCTGTGGCCTGTCATATCGGAACCAGATGCACAGGTGGCCCTGTTAGTGTAAGAAAGCTTGAGGGGACAGAGGGGTGGATTTCTCCTCCTGAGGTTTCATAAAATCCCTATGGAAAATAGCTCCTGGACATATGGATCTGTAGATTTTCTCAGCTTGAGAAACATTGCTTTCATAGCTGATTTCTCAATTTTGTTCACAAACAGAGACATTATTTCTTGAATGACAGCGTTAGTGCATTAGTCCCCCCGCCCCCCTGGTTCTTTTTGTTCTCATGAAAATCAGTTATGCTGTAGCTCAGTGTATGGATACCTTAAAGCCATAAAAACAAAGACAGTTTCTTCTTTTCTTTATTCCTGCCTCCTGGTTAGGAAGGTATGTGAAGATCTTTGAACATAATTCTATGGTAACGCTTCACATTGTGATGTGAAACTTGATTACTGTGTATCTTTTTTCTCCCTAAACTATAAGCTTTTCAAAACCAATGACAGTACTTTAAGTACTGTTACATGCTCAAAGCGCTTCTTGTTCAATGAGAAAATTCCCCGTATAGTAAGTATCTATTTATACTGATGTAATGGCTGCCAGAATGAATACTAGTCGTTAGAGTAATTACCAATTAGGCCTCGTGAACCTAAAATAAAAATTATACAAGACAATAATCTAGATGACAGTCTAAGTGAACTATTGCATGTATTCATTGCAAATTTTGTATTTCTTATTGCATGATTTATTTTAAAAAGCTTTTAGGAAAGTTATCTTTTTATTTTAAAATGACTATCTTCTTTAAATATTGCAAACTCTGTAGAAAAAGATGACGTTAGAGTCATAGATTACAAACATGCTTGAAACATTTAAACCGTAAGACTAAAAAGAAAATAAGTAATAAGTTTCATCACCCCAACTACAAGGAAGATTGCAGAGCAGATGCCATCTAAGTATGTTGTGGCTGCAGGAAGCGGATGGAGGGTGAGCTCGCCTTCTAATTAGAACGCTCTGTCCCCACTGGGGCCTGGTGTCTTATGTAAGCCCTCCCACTGCAGCAGGCCGCTCCTGGGTGCCTATAAGCAGCTGCAGCTAGCAGAACTGGGGAGAGAGCTCCCTCCCGGAGCTCCGGAATTTGCAAAGCAGTCTGCGTAACAACTAGAAACAGAAATAATGGAGGCATGGAGCACACTGGGAGGAAAGCATTCTTGAAATCAGTTCCTGAGCAGAGTCCCATCCTGGTTCTTGAGAAGTCTACACCCATGGCTCTCTCCATGCAAAGCAATGACCCCTCAGTCAGGTGGCAACTGCACACAGCAGTATGAGGGAGAGGGCAAATTTAAAAACAAGTTCAAAACAAGAACACCTATCTCCCAAACCATCTCTTGATTGAAGGCTTCTCTCGGTATCTAGTATGGAACCACTTGCTGGCATTTGTCAGCATTCAGACTATTTTTCTTCACTTAGAGATTAATAGCTATTAACTGTTTGATTTTCTTGACCTGTACATTTATAGATACAACTTTTTTTTCTTATAATAATCCAGGTATACGCCATGTTCCTTTTTTGTTTTGCTTGTGATGTTGGTGATCAAACCTAGGGCTTTGTGTATGACAGGTGAGCATCTGACCAGGAAACCAAAGCCAAACCCCAAAGAAGTGAGCTCCTCCAAGCCAGTTAGGGGGGTTGCTTCCACAGTTAAGATCTTGGTGACTTCCTTTCTGGCCACTAGACCTGCACCACTGCTCACACTGTGGCTTTTCCTCTGGTTGTCTCAGGATCCCAGTGCTCCTGATGTGAGGCCGAGCCCTCTGCATGGGACGCAGAGAGACAGAAGAGGTTTATGGGATGGCCACCTGTGGCTTCTCTCTTTCCCCAGTAGTGGGGATTTAATTCACTTTTAGTGACATCACCAGGATGAGTTCCACTGTACAACATAGTGACTATAATTAGTGGTGATACATTACATTATTGGAAAACACCAGAGCAGGAGATTTTAAGTTTTTCCAACAAGAAATTTTTTAAAAATCTGCAAGGTAATGCATACGTGAATTAGCTAATTCGACCCATCCACATTCTACTACATATATATAGTAGGAATCAAAACACCATATGGTACATCAGAAATGCACACAAATTTACTTGCCTCTCTTAAAAAATGAGATAAAGTGTTTTCTTCAAAAGAGGAATAACCCTAATTAAAAGAAACAGACTGTTGCAGAAGAAATGGAAAGGAGACCAATTTTCCTTATACCAAGTCCTGGGCTCTGGGCTCAGGTGCTGCTTCTTCACGGCCCATTTCTCCTCATAGGGTTTCTATAGCTTGCTAATAAATATTCCTTCTGCATCTCTCTAAACGACATACATTGCTTTTAAATATTTGTGCTCAGCGGACGAGGGAATCACTGGAACAGTTCGGAGTCTACAGATCAAAATTGCTTTCTCAGAATATTTCCCAATTGTTTCTAAATATTTTGTGTTTTAAAATGTTGTATAATTTAGGAAGGAGAGAACGGAAGTGACAGAAGACATTGTCAGGATGCCCTTTTCTTAAGACTACTATATACTGACAGTGCCAGTTATTTTTCCAGAGTTAGGAATAAGTTTGGGAGTGTAGAAAATATCTGAACATACAAAATTATGGTTTTATTATCCGTATGTCTCCTTCCTGTGGTTATTAAACATTGAGTCCTTTTTTTTTACTTCACATAGATGGAGAAATAGATTTCCAAAAAATGGATCTGTTCCTCAAAAATGGAGTGCAGCCTGTGGTGCCAGGCACAACCCCATATGGCCTCGTGCAGGTGGCAGAGGGACATGGGAACAGATTTCATTCTCGAAACTCCAGTAAGAGAAAGTTGCATCAGGGAAAACTAAAGAAGCAAGATTAAACTCTTAGTTACTTTAGTTGTGGCTGAAAAGTTTGAATATGGAGAGGAAGTGCTCTTCCGGTGCAGTTGGATCCAGACTTGGGAGGAGGGAAGGCTAGAAGCTGCTACATACTGCACTGTTGTTTAGTTTCTCTTCAAGTATAATGATTTTTCTTTTCTTTGAGTTATCTGAAATCTCCAGAGTTAAGGATCTGATGCTAGAGGATGAATCACCTGGGTTGTGGTTAGCATGAGAAAGCTTTTATAAAAATAGAAAAAAAAAAAGCACAGAGGCCGGGCCAGCCCATTAATATTGCATACAGAGCTGCCACCCTGGGAGCTGGTTAAGATGGCTTTGTCTTCAGATACGTTTTCATTCTCCAGGGGATGGAGTGCCCCGTCAGCAGAGAGGATGCAGGATCGGTTGGTGCTAAGCCATGCACTTCACAGAGCTCTGAAGGATTGTGGGTACAGGTGTTTGCAGCTTAACTTTTAAAATTATTGATTACTCTTGAAGGATTAGAATGATAAAAAATTCTTTTTCTTACCCATTCTTCCCATTTTTGATATCAAATGCTGGCTTACTCTTCAAAATTCAATAGAGAAAGTTCAGTAGTGAAGTACACAGGTACTGAATTTGTACAGGTGCAGGATTTTGAGATCATATTCTTCTAGTTTTTGGGCTTTAAGTGAAAATGAAGAACAAGAAAAAAGGAGAAACTTGGACAGATTTTATTCCAACAAGACATATATAGTGTATCACAAACAGATGTTGGTAATATGGATAAAAAACACTTTGCTAACATAAAAAAGTAGAGCTAATAAATGAGCTGGTTCAAAAAAAAGGAATTGCAATGCAATGTTCTATCTGAGACAGCAGTGACAGAAATGAAAATCACATGCTATCATTCTTCTTTTCTAACACAAGGACAGGTTATTTCTGCAGTGGACACTCTCCGGTGTGCTATAGCAAGAAGCCCAAATATTTGCTAAAAAAATCTTTAAATTAGGGCTGGAGGAATGGATTGGCACTTAAAGTGCTTGCCTTGCAAGCACTGAGTCAAGCACTAACTACCCAAGTTCGATTCCCCAGCACCACATAAGCCAGGCATGGTGGCACACACCTGTACTTCCTGCACTTGGGAGGCTCAGACAAGAAAATTGTCATGAGTCCAAGGCCAGCCTGGGCTCCATTCTGAGTTCAGGGCCAGCCTGGGCTACAGAGAGAGACTCTGTCTCTAAATAAATAAATAAATAAATAAGATAAAATTAAAATATCATCAAATTAATAACTAATTTTAAGCAGTATTACCATGGTGTCACTAAGTTTAACTAAAAGATTTAATTTTATGCTTCAATCAGAGTAAATTCCTCAATATTTTTAACTAAACATCGACAACTTCCCACTTCCCTGTCACTTTCTGTATCCATGGGATCAGGTTTCTCTCACATTACTCCTTATTTTCCTTACTGCTCTTTCTTTGGGGTTTACATTCACATCTGTCTTTTCTGCACACCCAGATCATAAATACTGATTCTCACAGTCAGCATCGACATGTGTCCACATGGCTGCAGAGTCAGCGTCCATGCTATTTGTGGGGCTGCAGGGTCAGTGTCCACCCGTGCTTGTGGGGCTGTATTACATTTATTAGACAAGAATGAACTCCAAGTTTACAGACCCTGAATCTTGAATCTTTCGAGTAAAAGGTATAAATGTCCTGGCTGTTATGACTGAAAGCCATCGTGCCAGGCATGTGAACCATATGAAATTTCAAAATTTCCTGAAACCAATGCTCAGCACTTCCACGCCCTACCTTCTCTCTTTGTCCTGGAGCTGTTGTAGTTGCCGACCAGTAATTTTTCCTTTCATCTCAAGATACTGCAGCAATGCAGGGAAAAATCACAAACTGTCACTAGTCTGATGTGAAAACAAAAAGAAAAAGCATGTGGACTCAGGCACCCAAGGGCCTGACCGTAATGGCAGTTCCTACTTTGCCGGGATGCTGATATTCTGCCAAATATTACTGGGTGTTTTATGGGACCCAATGTTCTGACAGAACTTTTATCCTTCATGAGATCATGGCTTGTGTAACCCAATTTAGTTATATAGCAAAAATTGTTTTCTACACATTGAAGGCATTTTATGAGAAGAATACCATTAATTATTAATAAATGTGGCTGGTCATACATAACACAAAACAGCCTAACTGGTTAGAGTCTACAATTCTATTGCCATCTTCTTTTCTATTTTTTAATGAATAATTCTTTTTCATTTGATTTTATCCATTTCCTCCCCTTTTAAATAATTTCTAAAAAGCTTTAAACTTGATTTATTAATTCATGCTGCAATCAGTTCCTAAAGAAATCTGAAGTTACTGCAGGGAGCCTTGGAAGTGGAGAAGCAGCCACACACGCTGGGTTTGTCCATGTCGGGAACAGCAAAGGACAATGAGGCTGGTTCAGATATGCACTTAATAACGATTTCTTCTAAAAAGAGTCTTTACCAACTAAGCCTCAGGACCTTGAAATCTAGCTAACCTGAAGACAAGGCGGGTAAATACAGCACCGTGTGGAGGCTGGAATTCGGATTTTGACCCCAAAACTTAAAAATACTGTGTGCATGACGTCATTGAAGTCACTCAACACATCTGTGGTCCCTTTATGCATAAAATTGGTATTTGTGATGGGGCTGAGCTCAGGGGGTTCGTGTAGGGCTCTGAGCAGTGTTTGTAAGGATGCTTTTGGCACTCAAGGGATTTGTCTCAGGTAAATCTATGGCTGTTTGAGAAGATACTGCCAGAATAGAAACTGAATGAGAAGAAGGAGGGGCATATGGAAATGCATCCGTAGGGCAACATCTCTCAGACCAAGCACGGTGATAAAACCTTAAAGACTGCTAATTAACCCAAGTGAATGAGGGAACCAACCTTGTCAGCCTGTGCCCCCAGTGCTCTCCCCTGCTTAGTCACAGCGGTCCCAGGCACCTGGAACTCCAGCACTTCCGGTAGTTGGCAGGAAGGAGCCTCGTCACTATTTACCTTCCCTCCTTCCACAAGAACCCCCTCACTTCTGACTGTACCGCAACCTTCTGCCCTGCCAAGTCGGAAAGTTTTCTTCCCTGCATCCTGGTTGGTTGTACTGAACCTAGGAGGGGAAAGGCAGGTCAAGGTCAAAGTGTGGAGCGCTGAGTTCCCCAAGGCGCTCAGAGCTCTGTGACCTTCTGCAGACCTTTAGCCTGTTTGTAAGTAAAACCACAATAATAATGACAATAAAGCAAAACAAAACAAAAAGCTAAAAAAGAAGAGTCTGCCCTAGAAAATTTCAGATACTCTATAGTTATTTTTTGTTTTACTTTGCTTATTTTTTTTTGTACAGAAAAGCATGTAAGACCCAGTACAGTTAGTAAAGTTTTATTTAAGATAACATATCCTTCATTCCAGAATTCATTTACCTGGTCAGAAGGTGCTAGAAGACACTTGGACTGTCTGTTCTGTCATTGCTATACAAAACTTTATTTCTATGCTTTGGTCAGTGAAATCCTCATATATTCATTATGTATAATAAAGTAGTTAACTTTTTACCCTTCAGTAGGTGTTAAATAGGTAGGCAAACATTTATCTACTTTAGTTTTAATATTCTTATATTATTCCGTCACATTCAACTTGTCAGCACAATAATTTTGCAGAGGAATTTACTGAACTGTTGAATTTTTGGAGGAGTCTGATGTAAAAGAGTGAAGTATACCAGCAATCCCCACCACCCACCTCTTTACCTCTTTCTTTCTCCTCAGAGTTTCTGGGGCACTTCTTAGAAGCTTCCCTAAATATATCACATCCCATGACCTCACACGTTAAACTTGAGGCTTCAATGCAGTGTAAAGAGTCACTGGTAGAAGGGGAAATTTGTGGCTTCCACCTGCGTCTTCAATGATAGGGCGGGTTTAGAGATTCCACAAAATTTCAACTTGCTATAGAAAATGACCTTAAATTTTATAGGACTTACTGAAAATGGAATCAGTAACTTACGAGATTCACTTCCTGATAACTGGACCTATTTGGAGACCAGATTATCAGCATGTTCTGAGGATTTTAAATAGTCAGAGGAGTGGCAGCCCTTAGATTTTGTCGCTAAAATCTTTCCCCACCGCTTCTGCAAATTGACCCTAAAATCACCTCTAGCCAAAGGCATCAGCTAAACTGAAAATTGTTGTGACTCTTTTCTGTATATCTTATACAATTTAAGATCTTAACGACAGCATAAACTCCAAATTGTATTTTCCTTCCTCTATTACACACACACACACACACAAAAATCTGTATTTTTTAATGAAATCTAACATCTTGTCTTCTAAATGCTTCAGAAAAAAAGATACACTGTGGCTAGAGGTAAGGTGTTGGTACCCTTCCTGCGTGCACTGGACAGCATCAGCATTGGCCCGTTTTTGTCCCTGTGAGAGACCTTCCAAAGGAGGGGAGGGAAGCATCTGTGAGCAGCAGAGATGAACCCAGGCACAGCAGAGCATTAGGAGATAGCATCAGCTTTGCTGATAAGCCAGTTCGAACCACTTCAATTCTGAAACTAATAGATGTAGTGTTGCCAGGTAACAAAAGCTCTCCTACTTCTGTAAGACCAGGCAACTTTTCTTTGGTGATTATCCCGAAAGTCTTTGCTTTAGTAAAAATGAAACTTGAGTTCTGTATATGCCTCACCTTGCACTACTGTGATGTATTCCTCTTTGTTAATTGATTGTGTAAAACATCTGATTTTTTATGCAAAATACAAGATGAGGTATTGCAATAATTAGGTGGAAAATTAATCAGAGGCCCAAACTGGATAATTATTTTCACTTATTGACATAAAGCTTTTATTAACTTACTATGAACTAAGAGGCATATCATAGCCTTTTTTAAAATTTAACTTTTTTATAACAATTCCTAAGGTTGTCTTGTTAATAGTCATAATCATTATTTATGTATGACACATATTTGTGTATCATTAAGATTGCCATGGAGAGAGAGGTATGCTAAGAATCCAGGAAGAGCAGTGGTTTTATACAGCATGACAGTCGTACTTTAAAGAATAAAAACTGGGTATTGACAAAAGCAATGCCGTTGTTTTTGCATGTTAATGGTCTGAGGCACTTTCGCCTGGGTCTCTGAGGCTGCGTTGTGCTCTTCCGTGCCAGGACCACAAGACAGCGCAGTGTGGACCAGCCTCATTATGGACATGGTTTGTCAACAAAGGAACCCACATCCTCTCACGCCCACAGGGGATGCTGCACTCCCACCAAAAAGACATTTCCTATTTGTTCGTAATAGTGGGGTTTTAGGCAGAGACTAAAACCCCTCCTGTTCTAGACTATAACAACACACTCACCACCTGCAAGTCAGCAGCCGCTGTCACAAAGACCCATCAATGACAATGGTCTTTGAGGCCCTGCTAAGGCAGACCTGTTTTTAACTGAAGGCAATGGAAAGGAATAGAGGGACCACGTGTAGGAGGGGCAAGGAAGGAGATAGAAGGATGCTCTCTCTTTCCAAAGTCCTGTTATCGAGCATGTATCACCCTATAGCTACAACAAGCATTTTAGCAGATTGATGTCTCAGCCCTGAATTCTCAAACTCATGACAATTCTCTTCAACTCAGTTTTTTTCCATGTTTAACTTGGTATGTGAGGTTCCCGTTTTTAAAGAGAGGTGATTTTTCTAAGGAGTACAGTAAATTGTTTTCTGGTTTTAAAACTGTGTTCCTCAAAATTTGCTGTGAAATTTCCCTTCAAAATCTTGTGTTGAGATGTTGTGGGGGTCTGAGGGGGGAATGGGTCCTGGGACACTGTAGTCTTTAGTCCACTGGTGAGCTCAAAGCTGGTGGCCCATTCCAGCGTGGCTGGAAGAGGTAGGGCACCAGGTGTGAACTGGAGGGGTGTACTTTATGTTTTTAGCTTATGATTGTGATACCTAAAAGTTTATTTGGAAGAATTGGGATAGACAGACAGACACAAAGATAGATGGCAGATACACACATACATACAAAGGATGATTAGAAAATACAGTGAATGTTTACATTAAAAACTATTACAGTAGAACTCACCTTGTAACTAATCCCCCTCAAAACACTCCCTCACTTTGAACATGCTTACCGTTCCTTCAAAGTTTCGAAGCAATTATGGAAGTCCTCTTTCTTTAATGGCTTTGTGAGGTGTGATCAAAATGTGGGAAACACGGCTGCTGCATGCCGCCCAGCGGAAAGGCAGAGGTCGATACAAACACGATGCCGTGTCTTCACCCATGTTACTCACCATGCAACTCTGGCTCTTCCCCAAAGTCCAAATGCCCATGAAAAGAATACATTTTAAATTAATTCAGAACATTGGAAAAGCCACAAGAATACAACTGAATGACACTCCCACAGAGGACATCCAGAGCTACTTCAGAAAGGGGCAGAAGTAAAAGGGTTAAGTGTGCTTTAAGTGAGAGGAGTATTTTGGGCAGATTTGTTGGGGTCTTCAGGGCCCGAGAGCCTTAGCATCTCTGACCTTGGCCGAGTTCCTTCCTTCCCAGGAAGAAATGTTACTAATTATAATTTAAGCCAGGTATTGTTTTGCTGAAGCTGCCGGTTTAGGTAATTAAGAGGCTAAAAAAAAACAATTGGAGTATTCCATCCTCCTTCCTCTACTGATTTCCTTCCCCTGGACGACACCCCACCCTCCCTCACACACACACACTGGTTGAGGCCTTGCTGATTGGCCCAAGATAGCTTCCTCAGTCTATTTAAGCCCCTGTACTTCCCAAATAAATGAGACGGCGTTCACTGAAACGACTCCCAGAGAGTGTTACTCCCTCGTCCTGGAGGTCCCCGTAGGACCGAGACCTCTACACAGATTAACAGCAATGTGTCTGTTGAAGTAATAAAATTTGTTTTTAAATACCATACCTTTGTAGGTACATGTAATTCTAATCACACCTTTGTAGGTACATATCATTCTGGGTCGTTTCAATCCCTTTCCCCCTGCCACATGTCCTTCTCCCACAGAATCACTCTCCTACTGCAAAAAGTTGACTTTGCTGCTTTCTACCATATTTCTTTCTTGAATTAATAATATTGAGTTTTTATGTAAGAGAAACCATGTAACATTTAGCTTCCTGTGTCTAGCTTATTTTCTGCAAGGACCACACTTGTTTGTATGTGTCAAATATATTTGAAATAAAACTTAATTGAAAAAATCCAATTAAAGAAATCCTGAAAAAGTTGCTGATTTGGTCCAATTCTTCTCTTCAGTGCTATTATTATTTTTGAAATAGATTGTAATGCATTTTACAGTTTATTTCATTTTTGAGATAGTTTCTTTAATCCTTTAAATAAATCACTAAATTAATAGTTATTAAGTGCTATTTTCTAAAAGTATTAAAAATTTCCTGTAAAATAGAGACCCCATTTGTCCTTTATATCTTACTCATGAGATTCTGCCTGCATAAAATTAGGGAAACGTTCGGTGAAGGTTAATATGTCAGAGAAAATTGCTTCTGTGCAATGCAGAAATTGCCATTCTCACACTGCAAAATTACTTTGGGTAGGGTTATCATAATTAATGCTTGCTTCAAAAGAAATTCTCGACTACTATGACATAATGTGGTAGGGAAAGTGAAGACAGATCTGGAAGTGCAAGGATTGTGTCTTAGATTGGGAGACGGCCGGTGAAGTGGGAGAGCTGTACTTGCAGTGAATGTGGAGTAGAGGAGGTTGAGCGACCTGGAGGCATCAGGGCCTTTGCTGCTGAGCACTGGCCCTTCCCTCCCTCTGTGGCACCATCATTAACCTGGAGGGGAAGCGAAGGAGCTAGCTTCAGGGAGGAAACAGCAGGAGTACAACTGAGGTCAAATCAGCCCAATCTTTGTTCCCCTTTCGTCAAGTTTCAGATTCCAAAGACTGATTGTATTCGCGCAGTTTGGTTCAGATGTGTCTGACACTGACTATTGAGGAGAAGAAGGAGCAACTCATAGTTAGCTATTGGAGAGTCCACTGTAAACCAGGAAGAAGAGCAAGAGATGTCTTCCATTTGCTTCCTTCTAGTTTTATTAACTTTATTGAAACATAATCCCAAAATTAACACAAATGAGTGAACAGCTCAATGATTTCCAGTAAACTTAGGAAGAGGTCCCTTCTGTCACTCCCCCTACCCAGGGCCAGGGAAATGCTAACCTCTTCCTTCCTCCACAGACTTGCTTGCTAGCTTTAAGCAAGTGAGATCATGCAATCTGCGGACTGCACATTTGGCTTTCTCCACTTAGCGTGATGTTTCTGAGCTAGGCCAAGATGCCACAGGTAACAAAACGTCCCTGTCTGTTTGATTCAGTGGCATTGTTTAGAAAAGCTATATTGCATTTATCCACTCAATGTTTCAACATTCAGCTATTGTAAATAATGTGGTATAAACACTCATATACAATCGTTAGGTAGACGTACATAGGAGTGAAATTGCTGGGTCATGTGGATGATCCATACTTGATTATTAAGAAAATTTCAGGTAGCATAACAGTTAAATTCCCACCCCCAGTCTGGGAAGACCTTCCTCTCGCCATGTTCTGATGGACTCACGATGCTGCCCACCTCTGACCCCAACTTCCCTGGTGGGTGGATGGCCGGCCTTCCTGTGCTGTAACTGCAGTTTCCTAAAGGAGGGTGTGGTGAGCTCACTTTCATATACGTATTAACCATTTACACTTTCTTCTTTAAGATAAATGCCTATTATTTCTCTCATTTTGATTTGGAATATTTGACTTATTGTATTCAGTTTCAAAGTTACTTATATGTTCTGGATCCACTTTTATGTATTTTGTAATATATAAGTGTTATTTTATTTATACTTCTGCGTTATAAATTGTCACCAATTTAGTGGCTTAGAACAGCACACATACTCCCGTCTCCCAGTCTGTAGATGTCCTAAGTCTAGGTGTGGCCTTGAGGGTCACTTCCCAAAGTCTCCCAGTGACAGGCAAGTTTTTAGCAGAGTCTCCTTTCCCTCACTTGGGAAGCAGACTTACTTGGAAAGGATCAGCGTCCAAGCTCACTGAGGCATAGGGGAAATTCTTTTTCTTCATGACCGAAGTCCCTGGCTTTGGCCTGGTAACTGTGGAGACTGGCCTCTTTTCTCTTGGCTGTTCCTTGGGTCTAGAGGCCTCCACTGTTTCTACAGAGTGCCCACATCACCCTGGCCATGGGCTTGCTCGTCACAGCCGCCCAGCTACTCAAGCCAATGGGAAAGAACCTCCCATTTACAATCGATCAGCCAGAACAGGGTCACTTACAACCTAACCCAGGAGGGGGCGAGAGTGAATGGCCATTACCAGCCTCTGTTGTTACAGCCAATCCAAAGGCCAAGAAGCGGCAAGCCCCCAGGGGGCACCCCACTGCCCCAGCAATAGGGTCTCTGACTCTGTGCCCGTGTTTTCCTTGGCTTCCTAGTATCTTTTGAAGTAGAAATGTTTTTTTTTTTTAAATTTAGACGGATTCTAACTGATCTCTTTCTTTTCTCTGTCTCTCAATGTGCATGCTTTCAGTGTGCATTTGGAGAGTCATCACCCACCCGAGGTGGCAAATTTCATTCCTTATCTCTTCCTGGCAGCATTTGCACTCTTCCATTTTACTCATACCATTCACTCCGAACATTCCCACTGTTATAGTGACATTTCAGGCCACCACTTAGCTCTTCACTTTCTATTTTATTTATACTTTTTTGTTCCCCCTTTTATCTTTTGATGTCTTCTTTTGTGTTAAAAATACTGTATGTCTCCGCTGTACTTTTTCTGCTCACAGGCTTCCCCCCTTCCTGGCTATTTCCTTACTTCTTCCTTGAGGAGTTAAAAATAGATCAACAGATCACAGTGTCACATTCTACTTCAGAATAATAGTGACCCAATTCTGACAGAAAATAGAAGCTTCACTCCAGTGCGTTTCCCCTTTTCCCTTCTTGTCTTTGTATTGTGTGGTCCTCCGCACATGTCCACGCGTACGTAGGCTCCACAGTGGAGCACTACACTACTGCCCTACAGAATCTTGCAAGTTACAGAAACGAGCGGGCAGGTACGCACTCTCTGGTCTTCATCCTGTTCTGGCTGTTTAGTTCTTTGTTTCTATCCGTGAATTAAGGTCTTGTTCAGTACCATTTTTCTTTCAGTCTAAAAGCATCCTTCAGGATTCCTTATGAGACAGATTTGCTATAGTAGTAACAAATATCTCTGTTTATTAGTGGATAAAAGTTAGACTTTCTATATATATAATTCCTGACTAGAAGGCAGGTTTTTTTGTTTGTTTGTTTGTTTTGTCCACTCTTTACAAATGCCTATGATATGCCTAGAACCTCCATCTTTATGATAAAATGCTAGTCGCTAACTCTATTTTTGTCCTATTATACTTGATGAGTTCTTACTTTATGTTGCCTTAAAATTTTGCTTTTATTTTTCATATTTCATTAGCTTGATTGTGGTGTTTCTTGTTCAGTATACATTTTTATGCTGTGTGCATGTATGTGGGGAGAGGACCAGTGATTAAATCAAAGGTTTTTGCACTGAGCAATATCTCAACTCCATGGTTTAAAATTTTTTATTTTGAGAGAGAGTCTCCCTAAGTTGCTAAATTGCCTGGGCTGGCCTTGAACTTGGAATTCTCCTACCTCAGCTTCAGAGTGCTGAGGTTTGAGTCTGTGCTGCTGAGCCTGGCTTCTGCTGCTTGTTTTTAAGACTGTCTTCTTGCACATCCTGTGTCCTGTGTTCAGCCACGAAAGTGATCCGTAGCTGCAGTACACATCAACAGGGGTGCTGCCTCCAGAGGGGAGTCTCAACATGTCCTGATCATTCACACGTTTTCCCATCATGATTATTTTTTCATTTTTCGTTATTTATAGTTTACATATTTCATCCCTTCCCCCTTCCCACCCTTTTCCTCCCCCTCCATGCTTGCCCTTTCCCTCTCCACAAAGCTCATTTTCTAACTTTCTTTCACATTACAGTTTTTATGGTTTGGTTTTCTCATATTGGAGAAATCATATATTTAACTTTCTGAGTCTGATTCCTTTCACTGAGCATAATGGTCTCAATGGGCATCCATTTATCTACAAAATGAGTCAAATTTTTGATTATTTATGGCAAAGTAATACTCCATTGTGTCTATATACTACAACTTCTTTATAAATTCATCTGTAGTTGGGCATACAGTCTTCTTCCAAGATGTGTCTATTATGATATTTTTTTGTATCTCACTATGTCTTTACTGAGATTCTTTAACAAGGCCACAAATACCAGCCCACATAAGAAAATTTTTTGACAATCAAATTCATAAGGCCAGAAAATGTGAGAAAGGAAAAGAGAGAAGCTACATTTCAAATTCTTCAGTGTGTACATACAAAAGACATTCAAGTTATCGTCACACCAATCAGTTTTCTTAGGCTGAACTTATATCAAAGACCTAATAAATGAATCACTACATTAAATGAACTTTGTATCACAAAAGTATATCACACATAAAGCAATAGATAAAATGCATAATTAGTTATTTCAGAATTTTTTAAGAGTTCTTTTCCAATGAAGAGCAGGAAGAAATGAGTAAGATTTAGATTTAGATACAGAGCACGAACTTGAAGAGTAGAATTCAAGAGTCACAGGTTGAACTAACAACCAACTGAGTTCTCGGCCAATGGACTAAGTCTCATGATCTTTTTTCTTTACCACTCAGTGACAGCTTCAAAGAAACGAACTCCCAAACCACTTACCACTTACCTACTGTTTTTTAAACTAAAAATATGTCAAATCAAAACCACTGCCTTCTACCTTCCCCTGTGTTCTTTGGTGTCACTTGTCTCTCTGTCTCTTTCTAAGACTGCTTCAAGTTTGTTCTGCAGTGCTGGGCTAGTAGCTGCAAATTTCTTTAGAGATTCTTGGTCTTGACAAATTTTTACTTCCTTTTCAATTTTCAGAAATAATTTTGCTGGATACAACAACCTGGGTCGACACTGTTTTTAAAGCTTGGAAGACTTTGCTCCAGGCTTTCCTGCTCTTTGAGGTTTGCATTGAGAAATCTGCAGTAATTCAAATGGGTAAAATAATATCTGCTTTTCTCTTACTGCTTTTAATATTGTTTATGTTTTATTTCTGATATTTTGATTATATGTTGTGGCAAGTCTCATGGCTGATTGAAGTTATTTGGTGTTCTATAAACTTCTTACAACTGAAAATTGATTTCTTTCCCTAGATTTGAGAAATTTTCTTGCATGATTTCAGTGAATGAATTCCTTATACCTTCAGCGCTGTCTTTGTCTTTGCTCTTTCTCCCACACCTGTAATTCTGAGATTGGTTCTCTTTGAATCATCCATCAGCTGTTGTATCCAGCTACTTTGCTCATTTCTAATTATGGAGTCATGCCCAATTATAGTACTTGTTTCCTCAGCCTTGTCTTCAAGGTCTGAAATTTTGTTCTCATCATGTTTGAGTTGACTTCCCCTGCTTTCAAATGTATTTTTCATATCCGCATTTCAGCTAGATTTCATTTCAAAACTTCCATTTCTCTATCAAAATGTTCCTTCATATCTTGGATTTCCTTACTTACCTCAGCCAACTTTTTATTTGTGGATTCTATATACTCAGTAAACTTTGTATGCATTAGGACTGATGTTTGTTTAGTAGGTTTCTCTTTAAGCCTGCTGATCATTGCATGCATTTGTTTGATAATATCATGTTTGAACTTGCTGTTCAACTCATTTGTTTGCTTTTTGACTTTCTTCTCCATGCGTTTCACTATTTCGGGTCCCATGACATTAGTATCTGCGGTCTCAGGCTTTTCTATGTTTATCCTATTGCCTTGCCTTCTTCCCACGTTTCTGTTGTTGAGGGACTTCACTTTATAGGCCCAGCTGAGGGGCTTCTTTGAATGGGTATGAGGGTGTGTGGGAGGAGTTGAAATACCTTTGAGTTCCATTATGGGACTAGGCAGTGAGGAAGGGCCTAACAGTCTGATGGTCTCTGAGGTGTTTTGATCTTACCCAGCCCCTCAGTAAGGCTCTTCTGCCTGTACTGGCTTTCCTCTCCCTGTGGTGGGGCTCTCTGCCCTTGGAGGCGCTCTCGCTACCACCCAAGCTGTAAATGGGGTTGGCAACCTCCCTCTCCTCTCAGAAACTGTCTCTTGTGCCAGTTTCTTTATAGCACTGTTTAGGAGTGACCCCGAGAACCCTAATGTGCTTTTCTGAACCTGCTTTCACTCTAAACAGTTCTGACTCAGACTCTTTTTATGAAACGGCTCCTGCTATGTCACTGCCTGTTATGTCTGCCAAGAACTGCTTCTGATCCAGGTGCTAGGAGGCCTTTTGTAGAGGAAGCACTCCGTGCACTTGCAGTTTGCTCTTTTGGGTGGCTGGGCTACCAGCTGCTGTCATCTCCTACTTCTCCTGGATCCATGCTTACCTCCATCAGAGGTTCTAGACTCCAGGCTCCAGGCTCCAGGCTTTCCTCTGTCTGTGGATGCTGCTGGCTCAGGACTGCTGTCCATCACCTTGGGGCTGCTACCTGGGCTGCTGTTTGCATCTGCTTCCAATGTGTCTTCAGGATGTCTGACCTTCTCGTGACCTCCTTTCAATGATTGGGGCATGTGGATGAACTCGGTCAGTCTATAAGACGCTCTCCTTGTGTCTTAATTTGGGTGCATTTGTTCTGGTGATCATTGAGGAGGACAGGCCATAGCTTCCATCGTGACTGAAGCAGGCCATTTTCCCCTCAGGTGTCCATGTGTCTCAGCCTGCCTTCTGTGAGGTCAGTTAAGCCTCCTTACAGAAAGGACCTGCCAGGGACCGCAAGACATCACAAATCATCTGCTTAATTTAAACTGGTCACTGAGAATTATAAACTGAAACCAACATTTATAATGAAGCTAGGCATATCTTTATAAGCTATCATTCTCCTATATTTTAAAATCCTAGCTTGCATTCAGGCCAATATAGGTACATATTGTGATTTGACAATGCCCATAGAGGGTTGTATTTTAAATCTACAAGCTCCTGAAGCTGCACCTTTCTAATTGTCTCATTTAAGTTGCACTGGTGTTTCTAAGTCACCCTTGCTCACACCTAAGCCTCTGTCCCCTCTGCCCCTGTTGAGCCCAAGGTCCAGGCTGCTGGCTCTGCAATGCATATGCTGGCCTCCTTGGTACCAGGGTTCTCATGGCTTCTGTTTCTTTTCCCTCTCTGGGGACTTTCCTCAGTGGGTGGCAAGGTCAGCTCTGTATCAGGAAACAGCCTCTGCCAGCTCATTCTGTCAGTATTCTTCCTGTCCTCACTATCAGCGCGGTTGCTGGAAATGGAAGTCACAATAGAGCTCAACAGAAAACAGAAGGTTTTGTTTTCCAAGATGAAAGCACAGCTCTCAGAAAAAAAAGGGGGGGGGGCTTGGGGGGGCCTGGAGGAATGGCTCAGCAGTTAGAGCACTTGCGTAGTAAAGACTAAGTCAAATGCTAAGCATCCCAGTTCAGTTCCCCAGCACCACATAAACTGGGAGTGGTGGTGCACGCCTGTAATCCCAGCATTTAGGAAGCTGAGACAGGAGGATTGCTGAGTTCAAGGCCAGCCTGGACTCCGTAATGTGTTCAGGACCAGCCTGGGCTGCAGAGTAAGACCCCCTCTCAAAAAAAACGAAAAGAAAAGAAAAGAAAGAGAAAAAAGTTAACTCTTCCTTCCTTCTCCCTCCTTCCAAATTGCATGCAAATTGCATCAGGAAGCAAAGCAAAAGGTAATTATGCCATTTGTAGGTGCTTGTGGCCTGCTGTGTGGCTCCAGATCTTAACACACAAAGAACTGGTGCTAGCCCATGCCCTTGGCGCTGGGAACCCTTGCAAAAGCTATCTGCAATTCAAAAGTTTCTGGTGTAGCAGTTATTCCGGCAGTCCCCTGGAGATCTCAGAGTAAGTGGAGTATGAGTCCATTGCAGCCAGCGCCCGGCTGTTAGCAGTTATTGCACACTAATTATTTTCTCTCACCACAGGAATGCCTGCGTAGCAAGCTCCTGCACGCATCACTGCATAAGTAGTCGCTGGAAATAGCCATCTCTTAGTTTCAGCTCAGATCCTACGATGACATGTGTCAAGTACTTGTATTCCTTTAGTGCTGTGTAAGCAACTGATACCAAATTTGTTCTGGAACTAAATGAAATGGTTTCTCTTACCATCATCCATTTTCTATGTATATGGAATGGATGCATCGATAAGGTGTTGGAAATTGGGAATATTTGTTAGTGTAGGATTTGTTGCCTTGAGTAACAACCTGTATCTCATGAGGGAAAGGGTCAACATCACCTTCGTGGGAAAGTAAAGGATGTCATTTGAGAGTTTGAAGTACAAGTGGACCCCCCTCGTGTTTGCACCCCGAGACCTGGACAGAGTGGGACTGAAGTCGCTTGTGACGACACTCAGGACCTGAACACTGATGACTGAAGGTATCTCTGCAGAGGCAGAATCACAGATTACCAGTGGCCAGCTGCACAGAAGAGTACTTGGCTATTGTAGAGCACAAGAGAAAAGCAATCATCAGTCAACTGGGAGAGGGGCTCAATGAGCCTACAGGTCATCCTGAAAGAGAAAGAGAAGGGGTATTTTTCAATATCACTTACAGTTCCTTAAAGCTAATGTTAGTGCAAAACAATACTAATCCAATAAGATACTTTCTGGTTGATTATTCCCTTCTTATGTGAATAAATGGCACAAAATGACTGCTCAAAAAGACTACTGAGCCTGATGCACACCTATAACTCCCAACTTGGAAGACTGAAGCAGGAGGACTGCAAGTCCAGGTCCAGATTGCACAGTATACCCACACCCTGTCTCAAAAACCCTAAAAGAAAAAAGAAAAAGACTAACAGTAGACAGGAAAAAAAAGAATCTTATCATATCCATCTTTTCCTAGTGCTGACAAAAGTAGAATGCCAGAAAAGCGTTGCATTCAGATAGAATTGGCCCATTTGCCTATTCCTGAAATGAGATTAAGTGTGTGATCAGAAGTGACAGCAAGCATTTCAATCATCCGAGTATGACTGCAGAAGCCATAAGACATGCCCTAGATTTTATCCAAGGGTCAGGAGAATGGAGAAAGGGAGAAGAATAATGTTGGTTTCAGTTACGATTATTGAGGCTTGATTTAGAAGGATGACTTTTGCAATACTAGCATTGAGCCTGGGCTGACATGGAACAGGCACTTGAAAAATTATTTGTTGGTGAAAATGCTGTTCTAGTGCTAAAAATCGACATCCTTTCTAATCAAACTCCAGAAGCTATTTAAAATTAAGAAAACATTATTTGTGTACAGAAAGCCTCAAGTATTTAATAAGAAGTCTAATTAAAACAACCTTTGTGAATCAGAAATGAAGCTATTTCTGAACTCAGTCTTGAGAATGACAGCCAACCGAGCTCACATTTTAGGAGCACAAAGTGGTTCTGGTGTTGTGCATACAAATCAACAAGCTAGACTCATGTTGATTAAAGACTGCTGAGGAAATCAGACGAGTAGGCAATGTCTTAAAGATGGCGTAAGCTCAGTTTTTGATATGCGCTGGGTTTAGTCCAAGCACTGACGGAAGCTGGTCAACGCTAACATTGGCCATTAGTATGCCCCGACGTGCTTGGTAAATTTGCTGTGTCTGAGCAAGGATGGCAAGATGAATGAGGAATATGAGGAAAGCTAGTAAGAATGCTGATAAATACTCAAAACAGAGAATCTCATGTGGAGCCGTCTCACCTCTTATTCAAAAGCAGGAGATCATGGTGGCAAACGAAACCAGGGAAGGATGAACTGAGGAGAGAAAGCTGCCCACTCAGGGCAGAGGGATGCCCAGAAGACAGAATCCACGGAACCTTACCACCTGAATCTGTGAAGGTGTGAATCAACCAGAAACATCTGGGGTTCTTTACACACTGACTGAGCTGGTGGTACTGCCTGTGCACAAAACCAGGAGAGAAAATAGAGAGCACTGTGCGCATGGCACTTGAGTCCTTCCCAGAAAGCAATGTCAGCAGTGGAGTGCGTCACCGGAGTTGGAAGGGAGTCAGGGAGAGCTGATCTTGCTGTCACAGGGGTGGGGACAAGCTCTGTGGTTGTAAGCACATGTGTCACAGCCAGGAGACCCTGTGGCTGACATCCCCAGAGGCAGCTTTCTGGGACACCACTGGGCAAAGAGGCTGGGTACAAGCCCTGGGGGAAGCCTCCACGATGTGGTCGGATCTCAGCAGTTATGTTATTTTGCTTTATGATGGAAGGATTGTGCTCATGGAGATATTCTGAGGCAAAAATCCAGCTGTTTTCAGGGAGAGTTTGAAAAAGAAGCAGTGAAAGTAGATGATAATACAAGCTTGGGCGCCAGAACTGGTAGCTCAGCACAAATTTCAGCATCTGAATGGGAGGAATGTAAGAAAAAAATGAAAGGAGATAAGCTCTGAAAAATACTGGCAGGGACAGCATGCATTGCAAAGGTGCAAACCCAGACTTGTCCTTCTCAGAGCCCCAAGTAAGAGCCGGCGGCTCCATCTGCACACATAGCCCTAGAGGAGAGACCAATGGAGTATAGTCAGGTAAGTCCAGAAGCAGCTCAGCACAGAGGAGAAGGCCAAACAATTAGTTTAATGCCAGCTGAGACATGCTTGCTATGTTCCTGTTCTCAGCAGACAGAGCTCTCCAATTAGGGGCAGGTTCTGCTCCGGGTTTGAAATGTCTCTTCCAAATAAGTTTGAGTGGATGGGGAAGTTTTTCCCAAAGCCTTTCTTGCTTCTCTGGCCCACCCTTAAATTTTTGCTGTTGGTTTTGAGAGAATGTTAGTAAAACAAAATGCTCAGCTTCCTTTTGGAAAATTCGTACGAGCACTCGATTTATTTGGGCCCTTTCTAGCTGCAAGATCCCCCATCGGGATCACTTACTCTTCCCACGAAACCCTTCTTCCTCTGCAAACTTGCACTCCCTTCTTGATGACGTCCGCAATAGCAGTCTCAAAATTAATTCTATAAACTGAACTAGAGATGGCAACAGTATGAACACGTGTGTGTGTGCCTGTGCGTCCGAATTTTTGAAAAGAGACTACTTAAATATTAAAATAGAAAAAAATAGGCACTTGCCTTTAATTTTGAAAACTCGTATTTATCTGATTTATAAATGCACATGCAAATATGACTCTCATTTAAATTAGAAAAACTTTTCATATAAATTTTATTGCATGCCACCTAAATGAACCCTAAACACCAGCACACATGGCCTTTTATTTTAAAGTTTCAATTTGAATCCCACGAAAGGCAATTTGTTTCAATTATCACAGATCCATTGTCTTTGCCCTCATCTTTCTTACTGCATGTTTCCTATACAAACTGACATGTTTCATTTCAGTAGATTTTACAAGCATGTAACACGCTTCCATCACCCCCATGACACCCTTACTTGACCTTCTTCCCTAGTTTCAATTTCGTTGAAGATCTTGTATATATGATACATTTTGATCATTGTCTTTGAAGATAAAATTAGTGTGAACATACTGAGAAACCTAATTCCACGAATAATATGTGAAATTGGGCAGTTCTTCATCAAATAAGATCCTCTGCCTTGTGAGCATTCCCTTGAGGGAGTTGTACAGAAGCCACAGGAATGTGACAGTGTACAACCCACTGGCCGAGCAGCAGAAGCTGGTGGAGGGACAGTAGCTTTCAGTGACTCACCCAAGCAGGATGAAATCTGATGCTACAACAGATCACAGTTAAAGGGAGAGACCTTTGAAGTACTTCCAGGGAAGAGGTCATTCAGATAATTCTTTGACTATACCAATAAGTGGGCTATTAGTTGTATGATCAATTAAAATGAACCTGTATTGTTTATTTTTAGAAATACATTGTCCTTACTGAGGTTAGCTTCACAACAGAATCATGGCCTGAGTTTTGACTGGAGGAGAGAATAGAGGGCACGGCAGGTCAGGAGAATCCAAAAGGCAGCTCCTTCTACAGAGAAACGCCAAAAGCTTCAAGACTAAAGAAGATATCTTGTAAAAAGCTCCAGATGGAGCTTTTGTGAGACTGAACTTTTTTGAAGAACATGTTTCTCAAAGATTGGAGCATGATGAAAATAAGATTAGGTCAAGGGGAGACTGGAAGAGGAGACGGTCACAGCGAAGAGAGGAGGGGAGAAATGGATGAAGCAATGCTGTCTGCCAGGTGCTGGTGAATCACAAGTTCAAGGTTAGCCTGAGCAACATCGCAACTTAGAGAGACCTTGTGTCAAAATCAAAAATAAAAATGGGCTAGGGATGTAGCTCCGTGTGAAAGCCCTGAGCTTGACCCCATAATCGTACACACAGACACGTAGACACACACGCACAAAGTTAGCTATTTATGCATTGGTCAAGAAACATAATAAATGTAATTATAGAAACTATTGAGTGATTCATGTGAATGAAATTGGGAATTACATGAGCAAAAAGGAATTGTTTGGGTCAAGAAGATACTCATCAAATATATAGGTTGTGACAACTGTCTGGAAGGATGTGAGGATTTACTGTCTTACACAGAATTGACAGCTTTAAACTCCAATAGTTGCAATTCTTTTGTCTTGTCCTTTTGAAATCTAAGTTAGGATTCATAAGCTTAAAAAGAAACTCCTAAAGATATTTAGAGTCTCACAGGACTCAAGTTATATATCTCTCTATACCCCACTGGAATCTAAATCACCTAACTCCCTCCACACCACTGGAATCCAGGGACATCCTGGCTACCCATCTCCACACGAGCTATGTGACTACTCGGCCACACCCAATCCACCAGCCTTGCCTATCCTTCCCAAGCCAGGCCATAACTTAAGACTTTGCTGAATTCCAATGTTATTCACGACTTCAGGGATATAACATCTGTGCTACTCAAAACATCACGTAATGGTATTTTTTTGTGAGTGCAAATCTCCCATGATTTTGTTATTTTACGTATTCATTCCTTCTATTGTTTATTTAGAAAAACACAGCAAGTACCTGTTGACCCAAGGGAAAAGGAAATCAGACCCTGGGCTAGTGAGGGGAAATGGGAATGATAATAATTTAGTTGTAAAAAGTATTCTGTTAGTAATGCATTTAGTCCAAACCAAGGACTAAGATGAAGTGTGGCCCATTTGCTGAAGTGGGCACAGAGATCCAGATGCCCCCTCTATGTTCTGAATCCATGTTGTTGTATAATTTCCTTCTGCTGAGTGACCTTGTTTCTTACCAAGAATACACCAAAGCAATACAATTTCACCTCTATGACAATGTACTGTGCCTGTTGACCCGTTGGCCAGTGGCCTTGGGAAGGTCATCTGCAGGCCTTAAAGAAGAGTGCAGTGAACACACAAAAGGTCGACAAAGATGACAAAGTGACTGGGACCTGCAGACAGTCCTCAGGAGGGAGGTTATCAGTTCTCCAACCTCAGGTAATGACCATTTTCAACAATCCTGTGACGTGGGAGAGGATTCTGACCATTGAGTCAACATGAAGCTTCCACATCACCATGGTTGTGTTCTGTCAGACACTGAGTAGAAGACAAGAGCAAGCCAGGCTGGAGCTCTTAGAAGACAGAAATTGGGAGAAGCAGTTTGTGTGTGACCAGCCCCTGAGTCCGTGGTAGCCTATGACATAGAAACAGAAAGCAATTACACAGGTGGGACCAGAAATGAAAAAGTTCTCATTAGCCAAGTGCTTCCAGGTCTGATTATAAATGATGATTACATGGACACAAGTCTGCCAAGCCCTCAGCACAAGTGACCATTCCAAGGCCTTATTTCTTTCCTCTGGCCCTGGGGGCTAACCCTCCTGCCTCAACTCTGGCCCTCATGAGAGAGACTTGGAAATGGTAGAAGTACTACTTTGTCGTGAGGAAAAACTGCTGGGAACATTCTATTTTCCTATGTGTGGATTTAGTGCTCATCTTACGTCCATGTCACCTCCCTGCCCTCTGGTTCCAACACCCTGACCTAATATCCTATATCTCCCTACTGTGCTTATTGATGACTGAAGTGTCACCTATATCATCCAAAGGACAGATCAGCACCTTCCAGAAGCTTGTTTGTGTGCCTCCAGCCTGAACTGAGGCAGGAGACCCTGCGTGAAACTTGTCTTGGAGACGCTTCAATTTCACCCTCTGTGTCCTCCAGGCCTACTCCCAAATGATAAATACTTCTAACAGATGCATTTGGCTCATAATCCAAGTTCCAATTCCTTCACAATGGTTCTCTCATTAGAAGTGAAGAACTAGTGGGGTGTCAGCATTAACAAACCCACTGGTTTTACTTATAAATTTTACATATATTTTTATGAAATTTTGTGTTTCAGAGAAATGTATTTTTATCTGCGTTACTGTGTTAGGGTATCTTTCATGAACTATAAAGAGTTTTTTAAACAACAGTGTGCTGCGTTAGTGTTGGTTTTTCAATTTGTCATTTTACAAACCTACATCTGCCATGGTGTACCTCTTCCTGTTCATCCCACTACCTCCACTATCACTTGTTGCCTCCAACTCCACCCAAATACATTCATACTGTATAAATAATCATCCCAGTATTGAAGGATTGTCAACTCTTATATTGTTTGCACTGCAGAGAAAACTGTAGGTTTTTTTGTTATGATCTGTTTTTCATATTCTTATTTCTTTCAGTTCAGCTAATAAATATCAGTAAATGTGTTCAAATAACTCATGGACCTGCTGAAAGCAGTAGCTCATTGTATCAAAGAATTCTTGAGACCTACCAGAGGTTCCATCCCAGAAATATTTTAACCCAGTTGACAACAAATCGTACATCAGGACCAACTCCAGGTCTTGCTTTTGCCATCCAGACACAGGTAACACCACAGGTCAGGAGACAGGAGCCACTGGTGTGGTAAGGAATTTTGTTTGCTGCTTACATCCTGCAGCCATGGGAGTGAGCTCCACTTATAGAGAAGCTGAGATCTGAAGGGACGATGGCTGACAGAGGGCCCTGTGGGTTGCATGTTTTTAAAGGGTCCTGTCCTGAGATTTCCTCCCCCCTTAGCACGTTGCAGAATCATCTTCCTCCACGTGACCAAAAGGAATCTCAGAAGGTACTTTGATGAACATTTGCAAATTTTGGCCTTAGATCTCACAGTTCTTTAAGTCTCCTAATTTCCTCTGGAGTGCGCCTGAGCAGGACCCACACACGCACACGTGCCAGCATGCGCGCGCACACGCACACACTACACTGCTGGGATCAATCATTAATTTGTTCATGCAGTCATTCAAATGACATTTATTGGATGCTCAATGCGTGTCATCTGCTCTGCTCCACTGTTCAGGAGAAGAATGCTTAGAAATAAATGGAACAGTCTCTAATGACAGGAGTTCAATATCGAAGGATAAACAGACACATCAATAAATCAAAAATGTCACAGCACGCACAGCAGCAGGGAGACGTGTGCATCACAGAAAAGCATCAACTTAGCTCAACAGTAGTGGGACAGGAATTCAGCTAGGGAGCAAAGATCCTCCTCTGAATGCTGATAACCACATTGAACTTTAAGTAATTGAATCATTTCTTCAGAAATATTTGCTGAGAACCAACTCAATACCAGGCACTGGTACTGGCAACAAATCAGACATTTTAGGGGAAGACTTTGATTTATAGTTTATATATGCTTAGATTCCAGTAGAAAAAAATTTAGTAAAGCAAAGGGCAGGGGTCAGAGTACAGAGAAATTAGAAAGTGGCTTACATCGGAACTCAAGACATAAGAAGGGATCCTGAAACACTGAGTAGGAAAGGGGGTTAATAATCGGAGCACAGAAGGCCCATGGCTCATGCTAGGGTACTGTGTTGCCTTCTGAAAACCAGCTTGGATTCTCCATACGGTTGCCTGTTGATTTCATTTATCTAGGAACTATCTGGGAGAAAAATCAAGGAGACTGCAAGCTTTCAAAAAAGGAATTAACATATATTTTGATGGCCTCCTTTGTGATGTTTGAAGGGAAAGTTTATCTATTCTGAGTGTTTTGGCCCCAAGTTCCAACACTGAAATGTTCTCAGAATTTGTGGCTTTCTTTCCTGTGCTACTTTGCAAAATCTTGGGAAATGTCATTGCAGGTTTTATTGAAGTGTCTGACATTTTGTTATTGAGCTTATTTTTCTTCTTGAAAAAAAATCAGTTGAGTATCTTCTATTAGCAAGCTCCTGCATAAACATCTACATTTGCACATTTTTCATTTAAATTTTAAACTCTTTAAAACCGACTCATTGACATAATGGAGCATTCCCTTGCTTCTGCATAATCACCCTTAACGAGTCCTCTGATGGCACTGTTAAATCCTATTTGCAGCGCAGGCAAACATGACTGTTACAACTGCCAAAGCATTCTTGCTTCTGAGGTGGACTCAGCCCCTCTGGTCTACTCCCGCTTGCCCAGGCTCTGGGCAGATGAGGGTATTAATACCCACAGGCTGGCTTAGCTTCTTTAGTCCGGGTTCTGCCAACTCACTCTCCTTCCTGTGTTCACAGCCGGCTCTTGATGCTGAAATTTCTAGCATTCCTCTGCCCAGATCACAGGCTATTGTAGGCTGGTTTCTCCCCAGACCTGGCACCTGGGTGCCAGTGCACCTGCTCACCTGCAGGGCTACAAAGCCCTGCTCCAGCCCTCCCTCAGATGTCAGGCCCTGGGCCTTCTGGTGTGTCAAACCTCTACTCACCTCCCACACTTCTAATTGAAACCCCTGATTGGCTGTTTGTCCTCAGCTGCCCCAGGGCCGGTGATATCCCTGGAGTTCTTGTCGTTTCTCAGGATCATTGTTTTCATTCCCTCTCCTGTTACTCATATAAAGAGGCAGAGCTTCTCCTAAACCCTCTCCTAAACTCCTATTATTGGCTCCGATGAGATAAGTGGCTCAAATGACACTATGAACCTCTTTCAAAGTGACAGCATTTTAGGTAAGTTCGATAGGCTTTCTAGAATTAGTTGGTTCTTAGAGAACATGATAGCTATAACTACAAGGACCACAGCTTTTATTGGAAAAATATTCATAAATTTTGAGAAAAAAGACAGAACATGAAAAGTAAAAATAAAAGGTAAAGATGAAGAATTGAGAACGGAAGGGGAAAGAAAAAGGAGAAGTCAATACCAGCTAATACATCCCAAGAGCTTTTTATACCGCAAATGAGTGACACTGGGTATTCCTTTGCTGGGATATGCAGGGGTTTGGTCCGGGACCCGCTCCTTACCCTACAAAGCTGTACCCACAAACACCCAATCGCAACCCTTGGAACGCCTTATCCCTTATACATATAAAGTAGGATACTATTTACATTTCCTCTGCGCACATCAGCCATATCCTTTCCACCTTCTCCAATGGGCTTACAACATCAAACACAAATAAATGCCACGTAAATATTGGTTACATTGAATTGCCTAGGGGAAAATATGCAAAGAAAAAAAAGTCTCTTTGATTACTGGGGACATAATTTTTTGATGTTTTGCTTTTGTTTTTGTTTCTTTGTTGCTGTAGTTTTTGTTTTTTGGGTACTAAAGATTGAATTTGGGCCTTTGCTCTGAGCTCCATCCCCACCCAGTTTTTTAGCCTGGGAATGCAGAAACCAAGGTGACAGAAACCCTCGGCATAACTAACTATTATAACTGCAGGTGGATTCTGACTGCAGCGTCTCTGCCTGAAGGTAAAACAGAGCTAGGAGTGAGGGTCCTTGGAGGTGCTAGTACGTGTTCTAGAACTGGACTAGGGTAAGAGCAGGAGCCCCACGGTCTGTCACTGTCCCACAAGTGAACAGCCAGCCAGCCAGTCCACCGAGCCTGGAGATTGGATGCTTCCTCAGAGACTACAATGTGTGGCACATAACCAACCCCTGGCCTCTCTTTTACTTCATATAAATTTGTGTTCAGTTATCTTGCCGTTATCCTCCAAGCCTTCGTGTCTGTGGAGTGCCACCTCGGATGTTGTTCTCATTCTCCAACTGAAATGCCTCACTGTCCAGTCACTTCGGATCTCATTTCTGTGGCTGGGACTGTGGTTGGAATGACAAGTACTAGCCACCTAGTACTAGCTGCACATTTGATTGACAGAAAAATTATGAACATGACATGGGCGGGCACTCTACAAATAGCCTCCTAGAATAACTTCAGTGTCAGAGACCACAGGCATGTCCTCTAAAAAATGTCTGCTTTAAAGGACAAAGTCGTAGCAGGGCTGTGCTTAGTAAAAAGACTCAAAGACTTTCAGCTTTATTTGTGCATAAGGAACTGGATCATTAAGTGTGAACAGTTAGAATCCAAAGGGAGAAATAATCGTAAACTAGGAGTCAACATCAAGGACTCAACTGACAAGAAATGTTGACAGGTTTCAGCCCAATAAAGCCACTATCTTTCTTCCCTTTTAATTAAATTTACTTCTATTTTTTTGTTGCTACAAATAACATTGAAAAGGGCATCAGAATTGGGTAGCATCTGTGCTTGCAAGGAGCTGGATGTGAAGGGAGGCAGCCCCCAGCATCCCCAGATGGGAAGATGTGTGATCTGCGTGATCCCAGGTCCTTGCGTTCCTCATGGGACAGTAAAAGATCTAGTTTCCAAGTGGACACACACATATGCAACATTTTTGAGAACTACATAGGAAAACATTGTATGTTCAAAGTTATAATTAGTGTTTATCTTTGTATCAAAGCCACAGGCACACATTAGAAGGATGAAATGAAGGATTGCTGCAGTACATGTGTCCAATAATGACTAGAAAGTGGAAGTGACAGGATTTGTACAGACACTTTAGAAATGACAAGAACTATGGCCACAGTGAAAGGCAATTATACACCTACAGAAACTAGGTATTACCCCATCATACTAGTTTTCTTCTGTGCCCTTTCCTTTTTAGTAAAGGAATCCGCACAATATTAATTTAGGGCATGGCATGACAAGAGGTTAAGAAGATTTTTCCATTTTAATTACAAGAATCCTCTTTCATTCTCCTTATTAATAACATAATTTCAGTTAGGAAGCTGAGTCTTTTATTAGAATACAACATTAATTAAATGAAGTCCGGTTTAATTACATATACATTCATTTTGATGCGAAAAATTAAATCCTGCTGTGTCAGACACAGAGCTCCACAGGTCATATACTGCAAGCCCAAGTCCCATTCTACATCTATTTCATTATTTAATGTCATGGAATTTTACACATTCTGTAATTCATAATCAGTACATCTTTGGTGTAGATTTTTAAAAATTAAAATGCAGGAGATGACATAATCTAGTAAGTCCATTGTCCCAAATAATTTGAGAAGATCTTTGTCATAAAACCTAACTGACTTAGGCTATCCCCTCCTGCTGCCCTATCTGGAGCTCCCAGCACCTATGATCTCATTGTAGTTACCACTGTCTTGGGGTGGATGGAGGGGGGAGGTCAGGATGTCCTGAACTAAAATATGAGAGAAATGTTCTTTTTTTATTATTATCTACAGTAAAACACCTTCCTACCACAGATTACCATTTGAAATTTGAAATTATCAGTATTCGGGCTTGTCTACTGGGAGCCCAGGCAGTGGGAGTACTCTCTTGTTAATGTATTTGCCCGTGTTCCCAGCTTTCAGTTACTGTTTTTAACGTTCTGAAACAATAAAAAGGCAGATACACATAGAATGCTTTCATAGTTTATTTGTGCAAGAGAACGAATAATCACCAAAGATTTTTAAAAATATTTTCAGGGCAGAATATGTTTGATTCATTCTTCCTTAACAATCTCATGATACTCATGCTGTATAATTGATAACAGCATTCCCTGCCGTGAAAATACGAGTGTGCATAGTCCCCCGGGTCCGGTATTTGAATCATCACACTCGAAGAATTCACTTTGTTCACCTTTTGGAATGCAACTGTCTCCCTGAATTAGCATGTTATGGTGAAAACTCCTCTTTGCCTACACGTTGCTGCTTAAATACTATGTCTCCTCTGATGTGGCTGTCTTCCCGCATGTGCGTCTTTGGGTTTTTTGCCCTTACAACAGGTAAAGAGAACTAGCTGTTGTACATACTTTATAAAATGGACTGAAAAAGCATTTTACCCCAGGGCTGATACAGGTAATGCACAAAGCCCTTAATTTTTATTACCAGATTCTCAGATACAGTTGATCTCTGTTTTCTTTCTTTCTTTCTTTCTTTTTTTAGATGAGGAGCCCGGGATTCACGGAGGCCAAGCAACATGCTCAAGTTAGAAGCGTCATTAAGTCTTGACATGCAGATGAGAAGCCAAATGCCAGAAAGCCAAGAGCTACACGCTTTCCAGACGCCATATTCTCTCTTCCACAAAAACATTACTCTGTTTCTCACTTTGTATCTATGTAAGCATTTATCCGAAATAATAGAGAAAAATTCTCCAGTACCAGGGAGAAAATATACAACTCCAAATGGCATTTCTATGGAACGATCAATGAACTGGCACAAGTTTGAATAGTCTGACCAACCAAAAAGTGAAAATGAAAAGAAACAAACTACTAAAATCAGAAATGAAAGAAAGACCTCATTAATAACATGACAGAAACATAGTGGAAAGGAAATTTGATGGAAACGGTAAAACAAAAACAACAACAACAACAACAACAACAACAACAACAACAACAACAACAACAAAACAGCCTACATGGACTGAACAACTTCCTTGTGAGGCACAAACTCTAAAATCTGATTCTGGGGAGAAAGGGTTGGAGAAGCCTGAGGATTGAAGCCATATTGTTGGCAAATCAACATCTGCCAGAAAATAAAACTCAGGCAGGAGGGGCAGCTCCATTGGTAAAAACTCTACTGCGTACTAAAGTGCAATTAACAATACACCTTCTCAAGCTGTTCCATCAACAGAGGAAAAGTAGCATTATAGACCGGATTCTAAGAGATCAGCAAATATTCTAAAACCAAAACAAAAAAGTCATTTTAAAAAAGCTACAAACAAAATATTTTAAGACAAAAAAGAATTCCTAACATAAAACTGAGAAAAAACTTTTCTAGCAACAAATATAGAAGATTAAGTAACATAGCAAAGTGAAATTTATCACAATTCAAGGTTGGTTTAGCATACAGAAATTGTTATCATAACATCATTCCAATAAAGGACAGAATGTGCATAAGCACATAAATACAGAAAAAAAAGAGCTAAAAAAATCAACATCTTTTAATGACCAAAAGTGCAGCTCACTGGGAGAAGAAGGAAATTCCTCAACAAAATAAATGACTCTGGTAAGAAACCCACAGCCAACTACAAGTCAGTCTGAAGAGTCTCCCCCAGTAATTGAGAATAGAACAACAACAACAACAACAACAACAACAACAACAACAACAAAAATCTTCCTTTGCCACTTCAATTCAGCTGGATACGCTGAGCAGAAGAAAAACTGGAATTCATCAAGATCGCAAAAGAGGAAAAGAAAATTATTTCTATTTGTAGATGCAATGACCTCGTGTATGGTAACTTCTAAAAAGTGTTAAAAATTGAAATTCATAAATTTGCTCAGCAGTTGCACCATATGCAAAACTACAGGTTGCATTTCTAAACATTAGCATAAATAAAATCAAGAACACTTCCTATTCATAAAAATATCTAAGAATGAAATTGATAGTATCGCTAGCATTTGTTTAACTTTTTAAGAAACTACCATACTCTTCACCAGTTGCCTACAATTTGTTAAATCTGTACCTATTAAACACCAAAGACAAACAGCCCAAGGCAATGTATTTTGTCCTTGGGAACTGGTCTGTTGAAGTTAACAAATAAGGACACTTTTTCCCAGAGTTATTATTTGATTTTTAAATGTTTGCCGTATACTAAAAAGTGACATCAACCTGATGCATATACATAGCGTGCCTTGATCGATTTATACCACAGGGCCTGAGGGCTTCCCTTGGTGGTTGGCCCTAGCCACTTGTCGCCTGTCACACACATCATTTTGCCATACCATGAAGTTTTCTGACTTTCTGTTGACCTGATTAGTCTAACTCAGTATTTAAATTTTATTTATGTATTCATCAGTTCCTCTGTCAATTTCTCCGAAGGATTGCAGATGAGCTTAGCGGGAACGGCCCTGCCAGAACCTGGGCCTTGCTCCTGTTTCAAATTCTTAATTCATTGATATTCCTGCACAGGAGCTTACCAGCACCCACCAACTTTGCATTTTATAAGTGGAATTTGTATTTTTATTAGGAAATGTTCTCTCTCCATTTTTACTTATAATTTGATGTTTCATTTGGACTCTCGGGTTTGCAGCTTGTGCAGATCAATACTTACTTGAAAACTCTCATTTCTCTGCTACCAAGAAATAGGAAATACATTCTTCTGAAGGAGAATTTTAAAACACGGAGACTCTCTGACTAAAAATTTGCAATAAAAATATCAATTTATCTTGTGATAATAGTTTTAAAGAAGAAAGAAATAATTCCAATAGCTTTGAGGGAGCATCTAAAGTAAGTTACCACAACCTGGAGACCACATCTGTGGGGAAACACATCCTGCCTAAATTTCTGATGCCTTCATTCCAGAACAGATAGAGTGCCATAAATCCAGAGATTTTTGGCAAGGAGGTGGTAGGTAATTTTACACTGGGTACGTGGCTCGGTGGCAGACACCTTGGTGAGCCCTGAGTTCAATCTCCAACACCACATTTAGAAACACTTTTGGCTAGTAACATTTATTCAGCCAGATTATTTTGTAAGTTTAAAGAATTATAATTGATTTGTAATTCCAGGATGATCGTTTCAGCTTTTGTCCTATTTAACTCTTGGCAGAACCTCCGTGATTTTCTACCAACAACACCTGATTATCCAGTTACAGCAAATCTCTCCAATCCGTAGCCTCTTCCCCACAACCCCAGGCCTTCCGTGGTACCCACTGAACATGACCCTCTGTTCTCTGTCCCAGCACCTTCACCGCGTGTCGTTGTTCCTAGCTGGCCTTGTCCCTCCAGACTCACTGCTAGAGGAGCGGCACTGGAGCACCGGGATCCACATCCCACCTCTGAGCCCTCTGGGTCTGAGGGAGAAGAGCCGCCCGAGAGTGGGGGCAGATGTGTGTTGAAGAAGGAATAGTCACTTAGTACCATTGCTTAGCTGGTAAGTTTGACTTTTAATGTAACTGAACTTAGTTCTATTTTGAAAAACGGGTAGCCTATTGTAAGTTAGATTAAAAATATGCTTGTCATCCTATTTTCGGACAGTTCTTTTTCCTGAAAAAACAATACCTCTCCTATCTAAACTTAATGAACCACATGAACATCATTCACCTTTGTGTTTGGCTCATTAGCCCCTCCTCACGGAATCCCCACGGGAAGGTGCATCTCAGCCTTTCCTCCCATGCACGATGCATCTTTCACGTTCTGCATTAAACTCTTCCAGCTGACCTTAGCGAGGCAGCTGGGTTTCAACAGCTCACACCTGTGAGTGATTTAAGACACGAGCTATTGGAAGGATGCGGTTGTGGCACCACTGGCCTGCCTCTTGATTTCCCTCTCACCCTCATGCTGTCTCTCCGTGTCCAGTCCCCACTCTGCAGTGGAGGAGTCACTTTTCACCTGTGGGGTTTAGGGACCATCTTTGACCCCAGGCTCTCACACATCTCAAACTGGGCAATGCCAGCTTCCCACAAGCAACAGTTCTACTTGGCATCCAGGTTACACAAGTTACACAAGTCTTTCCCAAAAAAGAATGTGAAGTACTTTATGTAAAATACCTACACAAGTCTGTTAAACAATAAAGTCCGAAGAAGAATCAGAATGTTTTTTATCCATCTTAAATATATTTAGCATTAAAGTAAAATTACATGCAAAATCCATAATTAGCACTGGATGTTGGTGGTTACAAAAGAGAAAAAATGATTTTAAATAAAAATGTCACATAGTGATAATCACAACACATTAAATGAGTTTGGCGTGCTTAGGTTCAATACTTTAATAACTTCCATGGAAAACTATGAGCAGTTTAGATCTGTTTATATATCTCAGTTGAACACAGTAGCAGTCCTACTGTCATAGAATGTGTGTTTTCTTGGCCCTGGGCATTGAAACGATGCCTTACCCCATGCAGTCGCACAATTTTGAAACTGAAAAACTCTCTGCACTATTAGGATTATGAATCAGGGGTTAAGGTGATTTTTCTTATTTGCAGAATAAATGTAAAATTCGTTGGCTTACATCCAAACCTCCTCCAACACATAAAAAAATCATATATCAAAACTGAAATAACTTGATACTCTGTTTAAATATTGGTGACCGAACACCAGTTGGAGATTATAGAGGGAGAAATCCTTTGGCCATCTGCCACAGTTCTGTTGGGCTTTTGTTTTAATGAAAGTTTAACTTTTTCTACTGGAAAATGATGTGACATTTGGGTTTAAATTAGAGACTTGTGACTTATGAATTAGCTCAAAGGAATTTGTTTGACCTTTGGATTTCAGTTATATATTTAAGTATTTTTTAAAAATGCTAGTAAATTAACATTGTGCAGATTAAATGAAATGCTACATGAGTGCTTTATTTTTTCTAAGCATTATAAAATATTGGCTATAATAGCATTTTTCCAATATTTCTATCATCATTTATTTATTTATTTATTTATTTATTCTTAAAGTAATACAAATAATAACAGTAAAAACAAATGAGTCAAAAATAGCATTAAATTTTTGGAGAGACCAATTGGTAGAGGATATTTGAGAAACACAACCAGACAAGAGACTAAAAGAGAAAAAATTGTGAGTGAAAACAGTCTGAACTGCAGGAAGGCCTTCTCCCTCCTGCCCACAGAGAGAGCAACAGCTCTCTCGTGAGTACAGTGTGTACCAACTCCAGAGACTCTGCCTACTTTCCCCTACTCCTGGACACCACTGAGCCACACTCATCCTTGACCACTCTTCATTCTTTTCCCCCATTTTTATTGGTATGTAATGTATATCCGATATACAATGGTCATATTGAACTTGATAATTTTGTGCATGTGTATAATGTATCAAATTCACATTACCTTCCCCTACCCCTTTTCACCCACCCAGCCCCTCCTTCATTGCCCTGACTCCTAACTCCTCATTTACTTAGCTCTATTCTTTATTTACTCTCTGGGTTTCTCATATTAGAGAAACCATGTGGTATTTAACCTTCTGAGTCTGATTGACTTCATTGAGGATAATGGTCTCAAGTTGTGTCCATTTACCTACAAATGACTCAACTGTCTTTATGATAGAGTATACATCTATCTATCTATCTATCTATCTATCTATCTATCTATCTATCTATCTAGTGCCCATGGGTCTGCTGATGGATATTTGGCATCTGTTAGTTGTGTTGTTGTATTGCTATAAACATGGGTGTACACACATCTCTATTATGTGGTGCTGAATGTAGATATTCCATTTGACCCCATGAGATCTCTTCTGGGACTCTTCCTTAAAGAGTTAAAGCCACTTGTCACTCAGTCTCTGCAGGTGGTGCACCTCTCCTCCCTCTGCAGAGCTGCTACATGTGTGTTTTCATGCCAGCTTCTCACTCCTCTGTATTGTGCTTACAGGTTGGTTATCTCTCGCATGGAGGGTGGAAATCAGCCCCTGGTGACTTCAGCTTTCTGAAGGAGGCAGTAGGTCCCCTTGTATGTTGAAGGAGCACAAGGAAACTAAATGACTCTTCAGATTACAAAGTGCAAACTTACAATTACTGTGTTTACCTGATTTGTTTACTGATCTGTTTATGGTTACCAAGTCTCCCAGAGACACTCTGTTGCTAATGGCCCCTAGAGTCCACAGTGGAAATGTGTGTGGGGGTAGGGAGTTGACAAGTATTTTCACTAGTGTTTAGAATCTGCATAGATTTCACACTAACCCAAACATGCACAAATGCTGACTATCGATGTCGCAGCCAGTGTAGTCCAGTTTTGGCCAAGGCTATGTACACTCTGTTAGGGAATGTTCACCAAGCCCCCAGGTAGACCAAGTCACAGCTAGGAAGCAGACGTGAGGCTCACATTTCCGTCTTGTTATTTTTGACCATTTTATCTTTAAATGAGTTTGAACTCAAAGAAAGACTAGAAGGCGCTGTATTGTGACCCCATAAATTATGAAAAGGGTAAGTTAGGTCAACAAAGTGGCAAAAAATAGCAATTTCTAATTATTGCCTTGTGCTCTAAATCTATGACAAGAACTAGAATAGTACTTATGACTCAAAATTCAATATTTCCAGAAATATAGGTATCCTTAATGAGTCTCATCAATGCTACATTCATTTGTAGAAGACGAGTATCTTCTCAGGGAACATATTATACTCCCAAGGGGGCATTAGACAAATCTCTGTGCTTAACTGTAGCTAGTAATCTGTTTTATTTGCCAGGAGAGAGACATATTTGGAGTTTTATAAATATATTTTCTGTGTGCTTATTAAATTTATTTTCTATATTTTGTTTTCAAGTGCGGGGTGAAAAATTAGGCACATATTTATATGGGATGTATTATCCTGTGTTGAAACAGATCTAAGTGCGACATCTGGGTTAGTCACTGACTGTCCATCTGACAGTGGGCAAATTAAGACCATTAACTGGTTTTTCTCACATGCAAATTAGTAATTAGATATTATTCACTGTATTTCAGTAAAATAGATCATTTGTGGAAAGCACATGGAGAAACTGTCTGGCCCACAGTAAATGCTACGTGAAATATTATTATTGTTATGCTTTGAATGGTGGAAATTACAAAAATATGAATATTGGAATAACAAAGTTATGCAGACTAAGAGAAATATGAGCCAGAAGATTGTATACAGCAGGTTATATTTTTCTGCTGAGCACAATATTGCTCAAGCAATAATCTCATTGTACTACAAAAATTAAAGCAAGCGAATAAAGGGCCTAATCAATTCAGTGCTGTGTTTATGTGGGAAGAGATGGGGTCAGCGCAGGAGAGGAGCGCACGGACTCCGTAAACAATTGCTGATATTTCAGTCCTGGGAGGATGTGACTAGAATGTCGTGATTCATTCCTTTTTGTTTACCTGAAAACTCCAAAAATATAATTAAATTGCAGTGAAGAGAAAGGATATGAAAAGCAATTGGAAAGTAAAAGATGCAACATTCTTCCAAATCTATTTCCGGAAGGGATGAGTTAAATATTGTATGTAAGTTATAGGAACCAACCAAGAGAGTGGCGGGTGGTCACACAGGGGAGAAGCTACAGACCGAGCACAGGGGCGTTCAGGACCTGACTCAGCTAGGTTCTGGTATTTTTTAACTATGGGTATACAAACACTTAAAACACTTGAGTGTCTAAAACACTTAAAAAGAAAAAAAAGGTTGGCCTCAGATCTCGTGTCATAAAATGAAAATATCTCATTCATCGATTCACTGCTTTGCAACAGATCTTACCTGGAATTCCTTCTTTGAGCCACATTATTTTATTGAAATTTTAATTAAATCTTTGCAATTCTTTCTAAACTATTTGAATTAGGACAAGATATTCTTTCAAATAGATCATTTGTAGTTCAGAGAGTGCTTATTTAAGCATCATTTTTATCTATAATTATTTTATGCGCACGTGTTTGTAACATGTATTAATTTCATTCAACTTAGGAAACTGGTGCATGTCAATGTTGATTCTTAACCATCGCTCCCCCTTTTGTCGTCCTATCTCACACCATCCCCAAGGCCCGTCCCATCTCGACAAGGTCTGCCTGCCTGTTCCCCGTCATGCCTCTTTCATTTTTGTTTTCAGAACTATTTATGCTCTGGGCTCCTTATCTAAGCACTTACCCTTACCACACAGCACTTACCCTTCTGTGTCTGGTTTATTCTGCTTCACCCTCTGGTCTCCAGGCTTGTCAATTTTCTGGCAAATGCCTCAAGTTCATCCTCATACAGCTTAAAAAAGAATGACTAGGAAATTACTGTATTCACATTCCAGGTGCCCACTTTAGGAAGCTTCCAGCCTCAGCACTGCTGACACTTGGGACCCATTTGCCATGGAAGGCCACCTCAGGCTGCAGAAGGACATCAGCAGTGCCCCTGACCTCAGTCTCCAGTAATGATAGAGCCTCTAGCAGAAATGATAATCAAAAATGTCTCTCAACATCCCTGATGTCCCCTTGGGGCCACATTGCCCTGTCCTTATTAAAGACTATTTCGGTGGTGACTAGGCTCACAGGTAAACTTGATCCTCTACATAGGGAAAAAGAAAAAACCAGCTAGATGTCAAAAGAGTTTCAAATGATAGAAAAATAGGAAGTAATGGATTTAGGGAGCAATTCAAAGATTTATTTTCCACTATATTATTGTAACCTAAGTTCTTAACTTAAAACTCAACTAAAAATGTGATATGATGGAGGAAATAATTTAAATAGATATTAATTTCAGACAACTAATCTGTGAATTACAAAGCATTTGCTTTGAACCATGAAGTCTTCATCTTAAGGGATTTACTCAAAAATACAAAAATAAATGGATAAAAATAAATGGGGGGAGAAGGTAGAGAAGAAAAGATATTCAAAAATCCCTCATGCTAGAAAAAGTTTTTTTTACAAGTTCAATATTGGGCACCGTCACGTGCCAGGAACCAAACTATTTGGTTGAGTATAGCAAAGAACGAAGAAGGAAAGTCTGCTTACAAACAGGACCTTTTCATGTGAGACAGGCACAAAATGATAACTAATGGTACAGAGCATCAGAGGGTAATGATCGTTGTCATGAAATAAAGCAAAAACAAGGAGTGTTGGGTTAGGGCACTGGAACCACGTACAGCCTATGTAATGCCCCTCGCTGAGGAGGCAACACTACGCCAAGGCCTGAAACAGTGACTGAGGAAGGAATCATGGGAGGAACAAAAGGGTGCCCAGTGCAGGGGATCCTGGTAAGAACAGGCAGGCAGAGTGAGTAGAGTGAACCTCATCTGGGAACGGTGGCTGGGCGAGATTAGGAAGAGGGCCCCTGGAGGATGGTGAGGATGAACTTAGAGAGAGGGCGCTGGAGAAGATCATGGGGAAGAGATTAGAGGGAGGACCCGGGAGAGGATGGGGGGTGAGATTAGAGAGAGGACCTGAGGAAGGATAGTCAGGATGAGATTAGAGAGGCAACCCTGGAGGAGAAAAGCAGAGATGACGTTAGAAAGAGGAGCTGGGGGAGAATAGCAGGGATAAGATTAGAGAGGGGAGCTGGGGAGGTTAGTGGGGATGGGCAGAGAGAGGATCTGGGAGAGGATAGTGGGGGAGGAGATTAGAGAGGACCCTATGAGGATGAGATTCGAGAGGACCCTGGGTAGGATGGCAAAGATGAGATTAGAGAGAGGACCCTGGGAAACATGGTGGAGATGGTTTCTCCAACTATGGAAGAAATGAAATCTGAGTCTAGACATCATTTGGTCATATTCATGGAGCACAACATTAATAGAGGCTTTGTGTCGACCCAGGGATAGCCTGATAGCAGTAGCCTGATGGGAGGAATGGGGAAGTCATTGGTATTGATGAGTATTTGTGACTACTCTGAGGATTTTTTTCCACAGGAGAGTGAAGACATGGAGTACTCATTCGGGGAAAGGGGGAATGCTGGGTAATGGACTAGCATCTTTTTCTTCAAGATAAAAGAAAAAAGAGGAGGGACCCAATGGAAATGATTGGATGGAATCCAGAGCAGAGCATTCCCAGGAAATATCTCCCAGCAAGTCAAAGAAATTGGACATGGTTCCCCAGTAGAGAGCATTGTGAGTTTTAACTCATAATGAGAAAAAGCCACATGTGGTGATGCAGACCTGTAATCCCAGCTCTTTGGTATGCTGAGGCAGGTAGATCGTAAGTTCAAGCCCAGCTTGAGCACCATATCCTTGACCCAACTCCCAAGTTTCATAGAATTTAATTAAAGTCAAAAGAAAATGAAAGTACGAAGTCTACCTATTGTCTACCAGCTTCTCTTCTGGGACTATCTCATGGTCATTTCTTATTGAACACTGATATTTAATTGGCTAGAGGTTAGATTTTTATATATATATGACCTTTTAAACACCGGACAGCATAGAAACCGTAGATTCTTCTGTCTTTCTTTCAGTGGTTTTCTTCTTATTTAAGTGACTTTTTTTAATGTGTGTAAGCAGTTTTGTAGCTCTTTAGTATGATTCTGCAAAACCCACAGTGTCCCTCAAGCTCCCGAGGGCCAAGTCTGCTCCTCAAAGAAGCCTTGGTGACCCGTGCCCTAATCATCATTAAGGTAGGCCTGGGACAGCTCATTCTAAAAAAATCTGCACTTCTATGGGAAAGATTTTCTGCTGTCCTGTTTCCAGAGGAATTAAAGGATGATTGTGTGATCTCTGCAACCTGGTGGGCAAAATTCGAGTGGCCCAAGGTGGGTGTCTCCTGTGGGAACCTGTTCTCCTGACACTTCCCCACAGGGATAGCAGGAACACGATGGAACCCCCTCTCTGCTTGCATGACCCAGCCCGAGGAAACGTCCGTGCAGATCCTGAAGATCCAAATCAACAGAAGTCATTTGAATGGGGGTAAATAGCATTGCAATGTGGTTTTACTAACAGCTTTTTGATGGTGGAAAGATTTAATATACTTTTATTTGTTTACTTTTTCCAATTGACTTATAGGCCAGATACAGTGTAAATTTTATGGTAATTAGCCAAATATTTATTATGCCTTCTTGTGAGCTTTCATTCAACCTATAAAGGTTCTATGACTGCTTCGGTGAGACAAAAAGGAACTAAATAGACACCATGCAAAGCAATAAAAGTTTTGGTATTGAATTTATGGAGAAACAGGATATTTTCTTATCAGAGCTATTACAAATCCCTGAAGGACATTGTCCTTAACAAAGGGCATCTGAAATATCTCTTCAAAATTGGGTCTTTTTTTCTAATCTTTACCTGGCTGCCAAGGAGATTTCCTTTTCAATTCCACAGATAAACATTTTTCCCACTTTGCTACATTGAAGTCAGAGGAACGACCATAAATCTTTTCACTGAAATAAGATATATATTGGAAAGCTACAAAGATTTAGGGCAGCCAAGAAGCAATCTATCATGAACTGTAGACAGAGCAGAGCAGTTTTATCCTCTGTCACTTGGGCTCTGGAACACCCCCACTCTTTTTCTGTGGAAGTTGAAATGTCAGTCTCAGCTTTGAACTTGAATAGAAAACCAGGCATGATATTTGTGCCGACCAGTAGACAAGCAAGTGTAGCTTTGCACTCTTCTTCTTCCAAAAGCTTTTGCTTTAGCTCTGTTGTGAAAGTTCTAGGAACCAACATTACTCCAAGTCCAAATGTCCACAAACCCATAGTCAATCATGGATAGATCATCTCATGCTATTCAGTAATTTCTTTCGTGGAGCAAATGAACCCTGGAAGTCAAACTTTAAGCTGCCTAAGAAGCTGCAACCAGTCAGTTTCCTCCAACTCTGGGATTGATAACGTATGTCAACATAAAAAGTAGGGCAATGATCCTGAAAGATAAGGCGCTGGTCAGTGAAGAGCATGAGGCTGTCAAGTATGAAATATTAGTTTGAAAGTGTGACAAGGTGTATGTATTAAGTGTATTTAGATCCTCATGTGCAAAGGATACACATTGGTAGCCCAAGAGGAGTTATCAAAAATAATTTTCAAAAGACATAGCCACAAACACAGTATATGTAATAACCTGTACTCCAAAAACTAATGACTCATGCTTGGTCATAAGTTAGTCAAGGCAACTTTAGTTTAAAAACTTAATAATCTAACTGGATAGGACAGCACCTCCAAGGTAAATTTGTTGAGAAGTTATGGAAGAACCTCAAGTATTTTGAAAGAATGTAGAGCTTTGTAACAGCAGGGAATTCAAGAACACAGGATTCAGGAACAATTGGAAGCAGAAGATTGACCAGGGTTAACAAACTATCTGTCTTTCACACCATTCTCCTTGGATGTCACTTTCTGTCACTGTCAACTGCCTTCATGACAGAAAAAGCAGTAAAGGAAATTCATTCCCATTCATTCCCACTTCCTACACCCCAAATCAGCCATTCATGAAGCAGTGGTGCTTCCTTAGTGCAGTGTGAGAAACAGAGGAGGGTCTCTTGTTGGATGACGCTTATCTAAACGGTGAATGAAGGCCATTGGGGTGGTGTCCTGTGAAACATCGACTTCCAGTGTGCTGAAGTGTTGGCACACCAATAGGAGCAATTCATGAAAGGAAAAAAAAAAAAAAAGGATTTTCTGTAGTAGAAAATGAATTACCCAGGACAGGCAGTAAAGTAGACTAGACCCCCACAAGCCCTAGTCAAGATCTGTGCTGCTTACTAGATGTGAGGTTTTCGTCAAAAACCCACTCTTGCTACATTTAACAATCCATAAAAGTTATAGTAGGAATTTTCTCATGCTCATATTATATAGTTATCAAAAAAGATGAAATGACAAAATTTGAGTGAAAAGTCTTCATCTATAAAATAACATAAAATGTGAGACATTTGGTGTCGTGTTCTAACATGACATTATATTATTTATAGTATTATTATCACTAATATGTGACGTTTTCATGTATTATATCTCAAATATTAAATTGTAAGATTAAGGAAATTATGTCTTTAGAATTTTGCTGGAGTTTTCTTCAGTAGAAAAAAATGAGAATATAAGGAAGTATTTCTTCAATTAAGCAATTACAAACACTTGCTCTGCGATTGAAAACCCTTGGGTAATTGTGCTTACTGGAAAAAGAAAAGAGGGGTTGGAGAAAAAAAGGAAAGAAATGGAGCTGGCTTCTAAGCTAGCCTGGTCACTGTTAGGGCTAAACTTTTGCATCATTTTCACAACTCTTATGGTAATTTAAGAACCAACAAAAGTTTTGTTCTGTAAATAGAAAATATTTGAATTTTCTCAAGGAATACTGAGCATGCTATAAAAGACTACTGAAATCCGTACTTTTGATGATTCATTATCTCTAAAACATAATTTGTTTCAATTATATGATCCCGAATAAAGGTCTAAATTTTTCATAAAATTTGAACTGATACCAAAGGAAGTTCAGACAGGTTGTGTGAGCTTTGAACTACATATCTCAAATAGTTAAATTACTTTAAAAATTATTCTAGTTCAATTCCTTTAAACTGTTTTGGAAGCAAAGAAGATAAGGTTTGTCTTCAAAAACTTAGCCACTATCTTACTTTTCTTCATGACTTCATTTCAGGAAATAAAAAGTTTATTTTAAAGTTGCCTACCGTTTCACAATAGAGCTGTTTAATAACTTTGAAAATTACACTGATTGAATGGTTACAAGACCAGGAAGTAAAGAAAGATAATTTTAATAATCCTTCCTTTATCTATACAAGCTAGCATTCTTATTCCACAAATGAAAATTTTAATTCATTATCATTTTAATAAGTAAAATTAATGCCTTTGTTAGAGCCAGCTTTTCTCAACTTCAATTAAACTTTGCCGTGACTTTTGTGCACCGGACATCCACAGAAAAAGTCAACTGCAGACTTTTCACCAACCTTGCATTATAGTAGGCCACATTGTTGTCATCATTTTTATTTATGCTTCAAAAATTTTAAATTGTCTTATGCAGTTTTTTGCACTATTTATTACTAAATTGGTTTGGATATAAGATAAGCTTTATTCCAAGTTAATATTATTTAAACATAATTATAGCATGCCAGTTTTGTCAGACAAAAAGCAGGTAATCTGAAATCTGAGACAGCAGTCTATTTTCATATAACTAACAGCAAATCATAGTTAGAAAACTAATTGGCCATTGACAAAAATAATCAATTTTGCTTCATAATACTATCAACTTGTCATGAGCTGAGTAATGAAAAACTTACTTTAAATTCCATCTTGGATAATTTTCAGTGTTGTCCTTTCCTTAGTGAGTAACATTCCCAATTGTAAAGCCAACAGTTAAGGCAAACACTGCCAATGTTATTGGTACTCATAAGGCGTTTCCAGTAAGTAATGACCTCCTGGCAAAGCACAACCACCCACCGTGACCTCCAGCAATGTTAATCAGTAACCTCTGGCTGATGAGATGTGGTGCGCTTCATTCCAACAAGGTGAACAAGGGGAACCTAGAAGCTCAACCAAATGTTGTGAGGTTCATGTTTTTCTTCCCCAATAATTAAGAAAAAATAAAAATAGTTTCTGCTACCTATATGTGGCATTTTCTTCTAAAATTAAACCTCAAAATATTGGAAAGATTACAGTTTCCAAATTTTCATAGAGCCTCTTAATATTCTTCTTAAATAGGTTATGCTCAGAATAATACAGCAAAGGAAAACTTACAGCACTTTTTTTCCTTGCTTTATCTAAGTTAGCTTGGCTTTCTTATTCTTTTCTGCTTCATTAATTATAGTATTTGGTGGCTACTATTGTCGCCATTGTTTTCATATGCCTATTACCAAATCACAGTTGTCAAACTATGGTGATAATCACAGACTTTTCCTCAATAAAACAACTTGTCACCAGGATGTTGCATCATTTCTTGTCCCCAATAATTTGTGACTTGAGTGTTCCCGTTTATGTCATCTTCAAACCTTCTGGCTCACATCTTGACGTCTGGCCAGTATGATCTCAGATGGATATGCTTTTCCTCTGATGTTCTCTTCCAGCTCTTACTTTTTCTGTATTTGAAATCTACCTTTTTAAAAACTTTAAGCCTCTCTATTCTTTACCTGTTAAGGTAAAAATTGTTTAAAATAATTTTAAGGGTTTTTTTTTTCTAAGTTTCACACAATGAGCAGCTGTGACTTTCACACCCGTAAACTATTTTCCAATATCAGTGATTGTGTGCCTCCACGGTCAGAGGTGGAGGGTCCCCCACAGCCCTCCGGGAGATCGGAAGAGAGGGCCCAAAATAGCGCTCTGCGCACGGTGGGAGCCCCTAGAGGGAAGGTCAAGGAGATCACTGATCCAAAATGGAGGCCTGGGGGCACAGCACAGAGCAGGAGATGCCAATCTGTGCTGCAGACGCACGTCCAAGGGGGTGGTGAAGACAGGAGCTCTTCGAGGAGAAGCCATCTCTTCTCCTTCCCTTGATCTTCTTCCCTCGGTTTACTGGCCCTCCTGCTGGTCGTCCACAGATGAGGCCCAGAGCCCTGCCCTCCCCATCACGTGGGGGTTTCTTAGTCCATTCATGCTGACAGAGTATGACTAATGGTCGTACCACTCGGGGCTCTGAGCCACGGTGAGAGGCCCTCTAGAGGTTGGACTTGCTCTGCCTTCTACCTGCTGCAGGATTCTCACACCTCCTCGAAGCGTTCTGGCAACCTGTTCTCTTTCTTAGATCTTCTGTGGGAGGACAAAAAAAGGAGTCGTTCCAAGTGTCTAGAACCTGATGCCCTCAGACGTGTCTTCTCTTTCTCTAAATCTCTCGAAGCCTCCCCAAGTCAGAGGCTCGAGTGAGTAAGGTTGGTGAGCTCTGTGGAAGTTGCTGCTCCGCCATGTGGTAAAAACGAGGATTATACTTGCCGTAAGTAGCAACAGCTTGTCTATTCTGGGGGTCTTCTGTGCTCAATGTGTCCAAATGTAAACAGAAAATTGTTATTCCAATAATTTACTAGAAATTTTTGAAAATGACTTCATAGGAATAAGTACCTAGAATTGTGAGGAAATTGTTTGTAACTTCATTTCTAGGAAAAATGTTTTCTATACAATTTTAAAACAAACACAGAATTCATTCTGCTTTGTAGAAAGTGCGCATCCATAATTCCTCTACTTATCATCATGGGATCCACATCAGGGAATCTGACTACCAGTTGTTAGGTAATGCTGCAGATTGACTCTTCGCTACTCATGATTAAATGACATATGAATGACAATTCAGGGAAAAACTGAAGGGCTTGATGTGTAACAACAAAATTAAAACGGTATCAGTGAATGAGCATATTGCAAACACCACCACAAAATACCAAATGAGGTAATATATGGTATATTTTGCAAAATATCATTTAATGGGTACTTTCGGTCAAATTAAAGGGAATCAACTGACAAAAAATCATGGGTTAAGAAGTATTTTTGTCTTTATCTTAAAATTAAATGCTTTGAATTTATTAGACTGAAATAATCCATTTTTGAGAAAAAGCTAACAAATCCTTAAGCATTGCAGATACAAGAGTTTGCTTAGTTATTAGGATCAGTATAATTATCTGATTTCAAGGATTTTAAAGGATGGAATTTAATGATACTCACTAGGGAAGGTCCCACAAAGAAAGATATTATACATTACACCATTAACCCAAACATTTAACAAGAGGCAGATCGCATGTATTTTGTGTTTTTACTTATATCCCATCACAGAAGGTACTTGCCTCCTCATCCGTGGAGAGGAGTTTTACTGAAAGTCTCTTGATCCATATTATATTTTCTCCATTTTATTAGTATATGTGCAATCCACATGGTTACATTGACCTTGAGAACTTTGTGCACATACACATTGCATCATCCTCACATCCCCTTCACTCCCATTTTCTCACCCTTCTCCTCACTCCCTGGTCCCCCTGTCTTCCAGCGTCTGGTCTGTTTGATTCTATTATTTATTCATGTTCTGGGTTTCTCAGATTAGAGAGACCACACGATATTTAACCTTCTCTAATATTTAGAAACAAGGACAGTCCCAGTTTTGCATGGATGGCACTGGCTCGACAGGACTGTCACAAATGAGATCTGAAACTTCCCCATGGTTCCTGAAAGAGCAGGCAGAACTATGCCTTTGTAAGTGTCTGTGACATTTCAAATAGCTGTGGTGGTAAAATGCTATATTTTGTTCTCATTAGAAACTAAAAGTAAATAAATAAAAATTAAGAAATAACACAAAAGGAAAGATTAGATCTTCAAAACCTATGACCCCAAAAAGAAGAATTTCATGAACTACCACAACTCAATGCCCTCGCTCTCCAGAACTTGGTTTTCAAAGATTTCCTTATTCCTTCCATTTTTTACAAATGATATAAATGTCTTTTTCTCTATGGATGAGTAGTGCTTGACATAAATCAAACACAGAAGGTTAAATATTGCATGGGTTTTCAAATATAGGAAACCCAAGATAGGAATAATTTTAAGGGCAAAATAAAAGATGGATGAAAAGAAACAGGAAGGTCGACCTCGTGGAGGTAGGAAGGGAACTTGGGAAGGGGGGAGATGGGAAGGAAGAGAAGGGGAGGAGAAGTAAAACCAGCTGGAATGCAAGCGTACACACACAACAAATCCCCAGGGTGAGTATAATTATTATGAACCACAGTGCATACTAACAGCAGAAATGGATTAACTTAGATCCTCTAGCTGAAAAGTGCTGTTGAATGCACTCAGCAGCGCCCATTGCACTGTTATTCACAACAGCCAATAAGCGAAAGCCGTCCAAACGTCCATCAATGTGAGAATGGATACCTAAGTTACACATCTGCATCTAATCGGACGCAAAACTGAATTCATAGAATATTTCTAAACTCAGATATTCCTAGTCACAAGAACAGCAATAGCTTGGAAACACTCCAAATATCCAATAGCAGACAATTAAGTGTGCTCTGACAGGATGACATGAGTATGTCACAATTAGAAAAGAAGGTCACGCAGTGAGTGGCACTCAACGCCAGCAACACACGTCACAAGCAGCATGTTGGTAACGGTTTCTGTGATGTAGGATCCTTTTAAATAAAAAATTTAAAAACTGGCCAACAAACCCCTGTGTCATTAAAATTCGGGATATGGTTTCAATTGGAAGAAGAGAGAGATTGATTTTTGGGATGGAGCGAAAGCCGTAACTTTTCCAAAGCGCTGGCAAAGCTCTGTGGAGGAAGGGAAATGCGCGGTCACTCTTTGTGCTGTGTTCTTGAGATTTTCAAGCTCTTCTGCATGTAAATTGTGCACCAGTGTAGCTAATTAAAAATAAAACTTTATCTTGTGCATAAAATTCAACCACAAAAGAATGTAAAAATTAAAATCATCATGTACACCTATAGATGAAGGAATGCAGACTAAATTAACATCTCACCAATCACTTTGGATACGATCAAACATTTTGAGATACCCAATATACCCTGATAAATGATCTAGGTTCTTTTCAAATTGTTAAAACTAATGAATTTAAATACACAGGTACAGATATGGAAATGATCCCAGCATGTGCGCACACTTACAACCCACCCCCTCATCTACGTTTGTGCACACATAGTCAGAAAGAAAGAGAAAATAGAGAGGAGACATTTTTCTAAGATACAAAATCTCCAGAAGTGTACAAAGACATATGAGTAAAAACAGTTGCCTCTGTGACCTACAATGGTCCTCTTTAGGGACTCGTGTCCACGTTTATCATTCGTCCTCAATATATAAGAATGTTTTGCTTACTTCATTCAACATTATAAGTTAAAAAATAGATTGAAAACACCCTTGCTCCCCCAGTACTGCCCTTTGGGATTGACCGGTCTAGTAAAGATTTTTTCATGAAGAAGTGCTTGTTAATTCTTGAGCACTTACAGATCAAACATATCCATATATACCAAGTTATAATCTTTCATTCATAAAGTAGAAATAAGAAACAATGCTAGGATGTATACCCTGAATGATTTCACCTAAAATTCTATAGGAAGAAGTAAGATTAACTGCATCCGAGTGGTAATGGTGGCTTTATATTTCTTATGCAATATTCAATCTTTCATGTTTTGTACTTTATACAAACTATATGTGTGTAGTTTTCATATTGTTAAAACAAGTGTCTCTTGATTTCTGCCAAGAAGGAGATAAACCTGCTCATTTGATACATTTTCAGAATTCTTTACTGTCAACTACAGGCCCAGGCCTGTAGGAGATACATGATGTTAACTGCCCCAGTAAGTTGGTCATCACAGAACGTGAACGATCCTAACACGGACTCATCTTCTGGCCCCCTCGGTTCAAAATTAGCTCTCAGGTATGTAACATGATGAGCTGGGAGTCAGCTTTGACTTGTTCTCTTTGGAATGTGCGGAATGTTTGGCTTGGTAGAATAAAGAAATCCATGGCTTCTCTTTTATTGGCATGTATTTGCCATGACTGCTAACATGGTGGTTTTCCCTGGTCTGCTCTAGTAAGATACAGGGGTCTTTAGGTGTGACACGAGGGGCTTGCTGCACCCGCTCATAAACACGTCCAGGAAGGAGGCAGATGCTTCCCTTACAGGTTTGCACCAGCACAGTAAGTACAGATATTCATAAATCACAGAAGCCCAGGGGAAGCTGCCCACGTCCCACCTTCTCCTCAGAAGTGTCCCCCCACGGCCTTTGTCCAGTGGCCCGCGCAGCAGGGCGCACACTGCCGAGCCTTTGTCCCGCTCCCTTTGAAGCTGTCCTCGCACAGCAGGGACCTGAGGGGTGATAAGCATTAATAATACCCTTCGCTTTTATCCCTTCCCTTTCAGCTTTATTTCTGGACTCTTTATCTAAACTGAGTTTCACAGTCTAGACAAATGCAATTCGCCTCGCCTTCAGAAGCCAAGCTTGGCCAGCTTGTAGAGATGTATGGGACTATTTTTTTTAACCTCCTTATTTTCTCTAAAATAATCAATACTTTCTTGTAAATGACCATGGGCTTTACTTGGAAGGTTTCGGTATCACAGATCACAACTGACCTGAAATTAAGTGCATCGTTTAAAACGCCTTCCCTATGCCAAGAGACTGCAGCACAACTTTGCGGGGTGTGGGGAGGCTCCAAGTCACCGTCACTCTTGCCCTTGTGGGTGATGAAGCATGCACACACTGTGACACACTCAGTCATGGACTTGGGAGCCTCAGGTGGAGGGAAATTGTGAGTGGCCTGTGGATAATGCCTGAAGTTTAAAATAGAAGAAAAATAGATCATTTGTTACATGAAAATTTCAAAACTCTATTTTATTTACACCAAAATTTTTGTATCTTAGTTATTTTAAATATAGTAGGACAGTAAGTCAAAAAAATACATACAAAACACTTTGATTTATATCATTAAAAATAAGTAAGTTCTATGTTTTTTTTTAAAGATAGAGTCTTGCTCTGCAGCCCAGCTAGTCCTGAGCTCATGATGTAGCCTAGGCTGCCCTTGGGCTCACAGCAATCCTCCTGTCTCAGCCTCCCAAGTGCTGAGATTACAAGTGTGTGCCACCACACCTGGTTTTCATGGTGCAGAGAAATGGAACTTTGCACCTTGCGTTTGAGAGGCAAGCACTGTAACTGCTATGCCATTCTTTTAACCCCTTTATTTTGTATTTACATGAAATTGCCAAAAGCTTGGTTTGGTAGAATTGTTTTAAGTTTCTATAGTTGTTAAGATATGCAAAGTACACTAAAAAGAGTTTTTTAAAATATCAATATTTCGCCAATCCCACTAGACACTTTGCAAGTTAAACATGAATTGCTACACGTGATTATCAATGTTGCTAGCCATGATGCTGTTGTGACAGGTGGTGGGTGAGTCACTTGGCCGGAAATCAAGCAACATGGCCTAACATCTTCAACTTTACTTAGAGTTGCCACTGACACCCATGTAAGGCTTAGGTGCAAGACCTTTAAGGGCTATGTTCTTATTTAAATGAGAGATGATTTCAGTGTGAGAAAATATTACCAACGATAAGTAGTTTTTTTTTAAGCGATATTGTCTGCTCTGCGATTCTGGGAAACATTATCAATCATACTCCACAAACCTCCAGAACACGCAACCCGTTTCCTGCCCCTCTTCTCGGTCCTTCTAAGCTAGAGGACAACCGAGTTCTCCCTTCTAACTACAAATCTCTCCTCTTCCCAGGGGCCACTACTTTCCTTTCTGAGCACATTTGATTGTTTCCTGCTTTACTGAGGAAACCAGGAAGTGCATGTCTCCCTAAGCTCCTTGTACCCTCAGCAGTATCTGTCCAAAGTTCCATTTATTGTCTTCTGGATAAAAAAGCGTCCTGTGTCCTGAGGACAACTGTCCTGATGGAGCTTCCAACCACACCACATTTCCCTTTTCTCCCCACTCCTGTTTTTATCAGTATATACATAAACACACACACACACACACACACACACACACACACACACACACACACACACATATATATAAAATAAACTGTAGCTAACATTGAACCTCAGAATTTTGTGCACGCATGTATCATGTCAGATTCACATTCCCTTCTCCCTGGTCCCTTGGGCCCTCTCTTTCCCTCCCTCATCTCCTTTGACTCCCAAAATTTTGCCCAGCTGACTGTGTTATTTAGTTATGTTATTTAGTTGTTTACTGGGTTTCTCATATCACAGAAACCATGTAATATGTAACTTTCTGAGACTAACTCACTTCACTAAGAATAATGGTCTCAAGTTGTATCCATTTACTTACAAATGACTCAAATCTCCTGGTCTTTATAGCAAACTAGTACTCCATTGTGTACAGATATCACATTCTTTTAATCCATTGGTCTATCAATGGGTATTTTGGCTTCTTCCATGATTGAGCTATTGTTAGTTATACTGCTGTGCACATGGATGTACACATAACTCTTTTATATGTTGCTTCTAAGCCTTTTGCAAAGATACTCAGAAAAGGCCTTGCTGGGTCAAATGGAATACTTATTTTTAGCTTTGGGGGGAATTTCCATGCTGCTTTCCAGAGAGGTTGCACCAGTTTAGTCTCATCAGCAATGTCAAAAGACTCCTTTCTCCCCACAACCTCACCAGCACTTATTGCTACCTGAGTTCTTGCTATTGGCCATTCTCTCTGCAGTAAGACTGTGTCTCAATGTTGTTTTAGATACATTTATCTAATGTCTAAGGATGTTCAACATGTCTTCACGTATTTTTCAGGCCATTTGCACGTCTTCATCGAAGAAGTGTCTATTCATTTCAATTGCCATTTTTTAATTGGGTCTTTGAAGTTGAGGCATTTGATTTTCTTCAGTTCTTTATATATTCTAGCTATTAGCCTCCTGTCTGAGATATAAGTGATAAAAACTTCTTCTCCATTCTGTTGATTTGTTACTTACTCTGTTAATTCATTCTGATCTCTCTTCACTCTGCAGAACCTTTTAATTTTTATGTAATCCCATTTGTTGATTCTGTGGGTTACTTCTTTTGCAGCAGGTGTCCTATTGAGGAAGTCTTTGTACATGGTAATAGGTCTAGGTTCTTCTGCGTGAAGATAGCCAATTATCTCAGCAACATTTACTGAAGAAGTTGTCATTTCTCCAGTGTATGACCTTGGTTCCTTTGTCAAAGATCAGACAGCTGAGGGTGCTTTGGATTGCCACTATGTCCTTAGTTTAGCTCCATTGGTTAATCTGTTCATGTGCCAATACCATATAGATTTAATCACTATTGCTTTGCAATATAAATTGATGTCTGGAATTGCAATGTGGCCTGCATTTGCCTTGTTTCTCAGGCTATTCTAGGTCTCTTTTGGCTCCATATGAATTTTAGGAATTGTTTTTTTTCAAGTTCTATGAAAAATGTTGGTATTTTGATAGCTGTTGTATTGAATCTGTATATCAGTTTTGGCAGTATAGCCATTTTGACGACACAAAGTCTACCCATCCAGGAATAGGGGATGTCTTTCCATTTTCTAACATCCTCTTCAATTTCTTTTTGAAGCATAATATAGCTTTTATTGTAGCTTTTATTTCCAGATATTTAATTTTTGAGGAGCTATTGAGAATGGGATTATTCTTCTCAACTCTTTGTTAGTGAGCTCATTGTTAGCATAGTGAAATGCTATAGATCTTTTTATTGATTTTGTGTCCAGTAACTTGGCCGAATTTGTTAATTAGTTCTAAAAGTTTATTGGTGGTGTTTTTGAGGTCTTCTCTGTAAAGAATCCTGTCATCTACAAACACAGATACTTAAACTAATTAATTTCCAATACATATTCCCTTTATTTCATTCTTTTGCCTGGCTAGGGTTTCAAGTAATATATTGAATAGTAGTCATAAGTGTGGACATTCTTGCTGCATTCCAAATTCAAGGGGAAATGCTTTTAGTGTTCCCCATTTAGTAGAATGTTGGTAGTAGGTTTGGTACAAATGGCTTTAAGGTCCTTCTATTTTCCTATTTTCCTCAAGGTTTTTTTTTTTTAATCATTAATGGATAGTGGATTTTTGTCAAAGGCTTTTTCTGCATCTATTGAGATGAACACGTGATTTTTGTTCTTGCTTTTATTTATGTGGTGCATTACTTTAATAGATGTACATATGTTGAATCATCCTTGCATCCCAGGAATGAAGTCAAGTTGGTTATGGTGCACGATCTTTCTAATGATTTATTGAATTCTGTTGCCAATATCTTATTGAGGACTTTTGTCTCTATGTTTATTAAGGAGAGTGGCCTATTTCTTCCTTTACTAGTTAAGTCTTTGGTTTTGATAGCAGGATAAAGCTAGCTTTCATAAACAAGTTTGGTAAAGTTCTTTTTCTTTCAATTTCATGAAACATTTTGAAAGGTACTAGTGATAGCCCTTCTCTGAAATACAAGTAAAATTCTGCTGTGAATCCTGGACATTTCTTTGTAAGTACAGACTCTGTTACTCCCTCAATTTCCATGCTAGTTACAAGTTTATTCGGGGCATTTATGTCTTCTTAGTTCAATTTTGGTGTTTTATCTAGGAATTTATCCATGTCTTCCAAATTCTCTAATTTTTTGAGCATAAGTTTTCAATATAGATCCTTATAATTCTCCTAAATTCAGCAGAGCCCTTTGTGCTTTTACCTTTTTCATTTCTAAATGCATTGATATGGACTTCTTCTTTTCTTCTGTTGGTTAGGTTAGCTAGATGTTCATCAGTCTCAGAGAGCAGACGGAGACCAGCAGTTAACTTTGGAAGGGTGACAGGAAACAGGAGAATGTTTATAGGATAGAGACGAGCATGACAGAGCTCTACCCCAGATCAGAGGCTGGCAGATAAACTTAAGCACTAAAAACAAAAGTAAGAAGAAACAAGGAGAATTGTGTGTGAAACGGGGAGAGAGGATGTTTTCAGAAACTGTAGAAATTGGTTTTTTAAAGGGTCATAAGGTGTTAGGTGAGAGAAAGAAGTGCAGAAACTAACAACAGAAACAGAAGAAGGGAAAAGAAACAAAGGAAGAAGAAAGAGAAAAAAGATTAAAGAAATACTTCAGTAACAGAAAAAAAATACAAGTTTAATATATTGACAGAAAACTACTAAAGTGAATGTAAAGTCCAAAAAAAAATTTTTTTAATGACTCTCTGTGCTATTTGTGTGGGAATTCTCCACATCCAGGACCTTGGATCTTGCCAAGGCAGGGGGAAGTTGTAACCAATCCCCTCTCTTCTCCTGTGACCCAATATGAAAAATTTCCTTTTCTGTAGTACTTCCTGCCACTCCTTGTGCTCACCATGCCCTTGCAGTTCTCCTCTTTGGGCCTGCCAGCGGACACTGGTTGCAACTTCTGTAACCGTGACTCCAACCCTGTCACTCCACGGGCTGGTCTTCAGACTGCAGCTCTTGCTCCGAAGTCTTACAGACAGGGCCTCTCTGGGTTTCTGCACTGTGGTGGGGATGATTCAACACCTGGCTCCCTTTGTCCCAGATGTGCTGCTGGGGCGTAGAGCCCTGAGACTGACTGTTGCCTTTTGGACCACCGGCCTTGCTGCAGTCCCTAACACTCACGCCTGCAGTGCAGTACACTCTCCTTTTCAGGTATCTAAACTCACCTTCTGGTAATTGTATTTTGCCTCCAGGCCTGTAGTCACCATCCAAATCCAGCATCCTCTGTCTTCCTAGGAGAAACCATAGAGGAAATTCCTTTACTATATCTCTGTCTTGCAGCTGAGTCATACAAAGCCTCTGATGTAATGACCCTTCACCTTTGCAGCGGAGGCGCCACCCCCCCCTCCACCATGTGCTGTGCACCCCCTCTCAGTCTCTTCAGCTCTTCCACCTTAAAGCAGTCTCCTCTCAGCTGGAGTCCTGGTCTCTTGTCCCCTGCAATCTCCGTCACCTTCACCTACTCCAAACTTCCACCTGCACAATGAGCACTGTTACCTGCTGTCTCCCTGTTCGTGCCCAGTTTAAGGCAGTCTAATGTTAACCTCACTAACTTCAATATGCCCTTGAGAAGGTCACCACGGATCTTCTGGTTCTCATTTTTATTTGATAATCTCTCCGGAGGCACCAGCACAGTCAATCATATCCAAGGAGAGACATTATATATTCTTGCTTTGAATTGGAAAAAGAAACTAAATACATTTATAGGTGTAACTTGTCATAGAATAATTGCCACTCATTTTAGGTGTGGGGTTGAGGACATGGAGTAATTACTTACATTGAGCCATCATCAGAACTAAAAAGTTGAGATGCCAGGAGCTACCAGAGCTATGCTCAGAGACCTTATCTTCAAAAATACATTAACACTATCAGATGAATTTTTTATATGGGAATCCAAATAAAATATTTATTGCTGACTCTCAATCCCCTTCCCCCACCACCCAAGAAGTTTCTGAGCAAAGGGAGAGCTTGTCACGCAGAGGCGGCTGTGGACAGTTCTGCCAGAAGAGCAGAGGCCGGCGCTTCCTGTTCTGTGGCTTTTGCCATACTGTGCATCAAGGCCCCGTTGCTTCTTTGAGGCGGTATTTCCTCCACTGAGATAAGAGGACATAAAAAAGATGCCAGTATTGGTTAATTTACATTAAGTATCATTCTGAGCTCACAAAGGGTATGATAATTTTATTTTACTTCTGTTCTTGTTATATCGCTGAGTTTTGTAAAACTATTGTGAGTCGAGTCACCAGCAGTTGTCTTACTTAGGCCTGTTGAGCCGAAGGTGACTGTCTCGAGTGGCTCAGAGCTGCCCAGGACCAAGGCCACACCTGTGCAGACACCTTGTAGCAATTCTTCTCTGCAAGGTCAGGAGCCTGTGCTCCTCATTACATCAAGACTTTCGAGGACACATTTTTTATTTTCTAAATTTTTCCAAATATTCAAGTATTCTTTTATTGTAAGACTAATCTGCTTGTGCCAAAGGAATTAATTCACAAATAGAGTTTGCACCTCCTCCTGGCCACCACTTCTACCACAAATAGAAGCCTGGGGGGGTGTTGTGTGAGGAACAGCAGCCAGATGTCCTCTAGACCCCAGCTCACAGAGTGCTGCAGGGAAAGAGCTGGTGACCACGAAGGCCAAATCTTCCACCTCGCAACTCGGAATGTCAGGACAGTAGCAGCCAGCAGGATGCTCAGGCAGGTGATCCTCAGCCTGAGCCAAAAGAGTGCGAAAGCAAGGACAGATGATGTGGAAGGCAAGGATAATTTTTATTCTCCCACAGCAAATTGTTATTTTCGGTGCAATGTCATAATTTTGTGTGTAGTTCAACTAAAAACAAAAGTATCTGGTTTATAAAGTCATCCTGCACTCTTGGTGGAACTAGTTTAAAGCTCATCAGAGGACCTTTCATGGCTGAGATTGAGAAATCCAATTTTTTTATTCACATTCAAGTTTAAATTTAGTATTCTTTGCATTTCTTTTCAAGAAGATACCATTAGACATGAGTTCCTCGGGTACAGCGCCATGATCACATAGTCTACCAGAATCACACATGGGCTCACTGACCAGGAACAGTTAGATTGGGCAGTGGCAGCTTTACTTTCCCCATGATTCATCTTCTACTTTACACAACTCTGTTACAGAACTTACGAGCTCAAGAGTAAAAAACACGCACAGATAAATATGGACGTAGACATAGAGGAGGCTCTAGGGATCAAGGTAGCCACCGTTGCGAGGGTCTGCCTTCTATTGAGAACCACTGAAGATTAAAAAAAGATTAATCCAAGAATAAACATATCTATTTCCAGCTCTTCAAGGAAAGCTTTTAGAGGAACAATTTCTAGCGAGAAAAATAAAATTCAATAAGCAGAAATTATGCATGGAGAAGATTACCCAATAAAAATGATAGCTTGAAACAGAGAACCCTATTACAAACACATAATTAAATTACATTTAATTTTTGCTAATAATTTAAAGATGCAATAACATCTACTGGCGATGGTGGCAGTAAAGTGGGGCAGATGTAAAATGAGCCAGTGTGAAACGTTCGCCTTTAATTTTTACTCATATTCAATAAAAATGATAAACTTGGGAGCTGAGACTAATAATTTAGCACAACTCATTTGTCTGTTTGTTTAGGGGGTACAAAATAGTGTTCTTGAACTTTTTTATTCAATCATTTCAGAAGCATAACAGAGAAAGTGAACTTGTAAGCACAAGACGGGATGGTATGTAAAAATTATAGTCAACATCCAACTGACTGGAACGAAAACAGGAAATTTCTAAATCTAAAATAGAAAACAAAATCTGGGTGTAGATCACCCCTCCTTTTCTGTGCCTCCTGTCACAGTGGTTGCTGCTTCGCGTTGCTCTGAAGTTGTGCCCTTCCTTACCCCTTGGTAGCTTCCTCTGACCTCCCCCACGCCTTATGGGATATTCCCAAAGTTTACTGGATTGATGAGAGGACAAACTGACAAGAAGCTCCCACTCGACATGAAATCTGATGTTTTTGCCAGCTATCTAAGGGTATGAAATCACATGCGAGACACATTTTTAGGTGAAAAACATTGTTTACCAAACAGAAAGCCACAGAATGGCAACAACAGCCCAAATTTACAGAACACTTCCTATGTGCATGGTACTGAAGAATTATTTGCCTCGTATTCATTGGTTTATTAAGCGTAGCGCCATCAACTACCCTCCCAACATTTGCCCAGTGCTTGCTTTTGAGGTCCAATTACAGATGACTTTCAGTCTCCTCGTTGTGATTTACTTTCGCTCCAACCGTGACCCCAGCTCGGCAGGAGCTTTCAAGACTATCGCCCTTGTCTGCATTACTGCCAGGTGGCCCGCGGTGCTATGCTGAGCATGGCCGCCCATGCGTGAGGGCTCCCCAACGAGTAATTGCTGAGACAAGGCCTAAGCAACTCCTTTCAAGGGCACGGTGGTTTGGAACCATCTCGATTCCAGAAGTCACCACAACAGTTGGATACCTGCTGTGCAGAGATAGAGCCACCAAGAAGGTTTGTGTCAGGAGCACTCCATTGCCTGCCTCCACGGAATAAAACATAATGGAATTCTCACTTTGGCTTCCATTGCTATTAATTTTGTTCAAGTATATCTCTGGGGCAGGCAATGTATTGACAGGTATGTGTTTTCCCAGTTGAATAGCTGAATGCTAAATTTATACACCTTTTTTATGTAGTGGGAGAGATTCCCTGGCCCAATTTGTTGGGTGGGGATATTTTCCTCTTCTGAATAAGAAGAACCCATTGTTGTGGGAAACGGATGTTAATTAATCATATTCTAGCAAGCCTTTTATTGTGTAGCTCAGTTTCATTGGGAAAGCACAAAAGGGGTTGAGATAGGGCAGCAGGAGCTCAGCAAACAAAGCTTCCTGTTTATGACAACACCGAGTACTTATGCAGAAGCTCTGGAGGCTGTAGTCTGCTTTCTGTTGGTAACATTTTAAGGTTGATTAAAGCTGTCAGTGCAACATTCAAATTAAATGTGGTAGGAGGTCATTTAGCAATTGAGAAGTCTGTGCAGCAGACCGCACCCAGCCAAGAGGCAGAGGGCCCAGTGCTGAGTTAGTCGGGTCATTACTGAGGCTCAGCAATCTTGTTTTATTTTCAGAATTAATATTCGGGTAGAGATGTATGTATTTTATTTTGATAAAGCACAATACTATATATAGAATAGCCTTAATTTCTTCGTTTAAATTTTAACTCTTGGTCACAGAAGTCAGTGTAAAAATCATATTTTTCTAATTTTTCCTTAATTATGATCATTGTTGAAATAAGGTATAATAAAGAATAATGGTAAACAATTCTAAAAAGCTAATCCCTCTGAATCTGTCAGGTCATGCTGAGGACAATAATTGCCGATCAGTCGTAAACATGCATTTCTATGCTCTTTTGAAGACAAAGTGAATTTCCATAGATCCGTGGCATTCATTTTCACAGTTGTAACTGCATGGGAATCTTCATTCATAGTTTTAATATTGGAAGTGGAATGGTTCCTACCAGCTGAACCAGCAGCGGAGTGTCACCCAGTGGAGGCTCAGCCTGTCATTGACCCTGGGCTAAGTGTGTGGGCACCGCAGAAGAGAGGCATAGTGATTAGACCCATTACTCGTCCTGGCCTCATTCGTATCATGGGTCATTGTATCCAGCAACTATTTTCTCTTCAAATAAACAGAAAATATTTACCAATGTAGGTGATACGGCAAACCAAAAATTAAGTGTCGAGACGTTACACAGATTGAAACCACACAGTGCTAATTGCACACCACGAACAGAACTAACTATAAAAAGACACTCCAGGAACCCTAAGTATTTCAAAATTAAAGTAGGAAGCTCAAAATAGCACAGCAATGACTTCTTTTTACTTTACAAATGACAATTATATTTGTTACGTACAGGATCCATTGTACAATGTGGCGATTGTAGTTCGCAATATAATGTAGTATTGCAAATGCAAAGCAATGCCCAGGATACGAGGAGAAAGCAATGAACATATTGAATTATTGTTGAAGTTTCACCTTAAGGACCTTACGTAAGAAGCGCAAATACACCTCAAGAAAGATGCATTGAGCAAAGGGAGCGAGAGGAAGAATTGGTGAAATACAGACATGCAAAGCAGAAAATAGTAAAGCTGCCAGCATGCCTGTTTTAGAAATCAGTGAATTTCATGAAACCCCAGCTGGAGTAAACAAGGTAGAAAACAGTACAGATTAGCTACAGAGGACAATAAAGGGCTCATCACTACAGATCCCACGGGCACTTAGAGAACAAGAAGAAAGTGTCACCGTCAGCATCACACCATAAACAAATAAATAAATAAACTAAATCTGATAAAAGCACCAATTTATTGGAAAAATGCAACTGATAAAAGTTAAGTGAAAAATGTAAATTCTTTTACATCCATTAGAAAACATTAAATATTTAGAGAAAACATAAAAAGGATTATTCTTTGCTTTGCCTTACCAAGTCTGAATTGATATAAAAACCCTCATGATTGTTTTATTTCTATACTTAGTACAGGCAGGTGTTTTTGTTTGCTTGTTTTGTTTTGAGCCAAGGTCTGCTGTGTAGCCCAGGCTGGTCCTGAACTCACTGTGTATTCCGGCCTGGCTTTGGACTCACGGCAATCCTCCTGCCTCAGCCTCCTGAGCGCTAGGATTGAGGACAGCACCACCACATCCAGCTTATATGGTGCTGGGGATAGAACCCAGGTCCTGATGCTTGCTAGGCAAGTGCTTTAACTGCCATGCTATTCCTTTATCTCAAGTTAGGTGTGGGTCTTTTTTAACTAGTTCTTGCAGTTAACGTAAAGTCAATATGTGTGTGCACATGTGTGTGCATGTGTGTGTATGCAAACTTGTGTGTGTGTCAAGGTGCACATAAGCTCTGAACTGGAGTAGGACGAGCCTCGTGAGGCCCCTCTTCATCTGCCGCACAGTCATACACTGGCACTCGACTGTTTGGAAACTCAATAAAATTGTTATTTGACACATTTTGATGGGAAAACAGCATCCAGGAACTTGTCCTTGGTTGCTTACTCAGCGCACATGTATGACCTTATTGCTGTTGGCTGTCTCCACTCACTGACCTTTGCATCCACAATAATTTGCTTTTTGGATCCTCTTGTACTTTGCTAACCAATTAACTCTTGAGCACCCCTAGCCTTTGGAGTAAAATGCATTTAACGTTGCTAGGAGAAAATCAAAAAAGGTGTAGCTTTTCAAAACTTTCAATCCTATTGTCTTGAAGTTTTTTCTATGGCAAATTGTAAATCATACTTTTATGAAAACAAAGAACCAAGAGAGGAGAGCTGTTCGGCCTTAGAAAACATGACAACCAAACATGACCAATGATGTATTGCTGGGGCACCTAGGAAAAGACGAATTCACATGAGGGATGAGTGACTTCCATTAGTTAGACAGTTGTTACAGAGGGGAAAGTCCTTTTGGTTAAGAATTTCAAGGTGGGGAATTATAAAATAAAATATCTGCTATTTCAAGTCATTTTTAAAAGATTCAGGAAATAAAAGGGGAAATAAAGCAAATATTCAAAAATACGGACAAGGTTTAATTTTGTGACTAGTATAATATTTACTTTTTGTATTTCTATATTTTTGAACACATTATTATAAATATTGAGGAGAGTTCTATACTCATTATGCAAACACATAAAAACTTATTGACTGAAGTAACAGATGCACAAAGGAGTCCACAATTGACTATCTTGATGAGGACTGGCTTTTCACTAACTGAATTTTTTATTAACAATAGCTTTTTTTTTAAAGAATGTACAGTTAGATATATGTAAGATATGTAAAAAATTTATGAGATATTATAATTCATTGTGAATACAGTGTGATTTTACTATAAATACCATCAGCCAGCATATTTCATATGGATAAAATTTCATATTTTTTAAAAATCCAGCATAATTCTCTTCAAAGAGATTTATGTCACATTTCACAATTTGACTCAGGTATAAAGGCTTATAAGTTTTAAATGTCCATAAATATATGAAGTAGACATTTCAAAAATTTTATTTCCAAATCAAGGCATGACTGAGAAAAATTGTGGCAAATACTAATCCAGATACTTGTAAAGCAATTGTCACGAAACATAACTGCTTGGTTCTCACTAACTCTTGGAAAGCTAAACGCTTGAAAGTAAAGGTCTAATACTTTCTGAATATTTTCAAATTGTCCCAGTTTCTCCCTATCCTCCATTTTCCCCACCAGTAAGTGGTGCCTATGTCACCTTCCTGTGGTTCTGGGCACCGTGGTGACCATGGCAGGCATTTGAGTGAATGTGACCCAGCCTCCTTGTCGCGCGGATCATGGGAGGTGATCTCTGTGCAGGACTAAGCCCAAGCCCAGGTTCCACCTGGAGAGATGCTCTGACTCCCGGGCTCTCAAGCGCCTACCTGTGGCTGGGTGAGTGAGACTCCCTAGAAAGCTCCTCCTCCTCCCCGTGAGTTCCTTGCTGGCCTCTGCTGAAGCACAGACCCTCCGTCTACATCATTACCCAACTAAACTGAGAGCCTGTGAGGAGATATTTCTGCACATTTTGGAGTGGCTTGCGTACAGCAGTAGAAAGCCGCTCTCATGGTCCATGAGAAATGTTATCAAATCTTAACTGAAGAAAATATGCACCTTCAACCATGTCACTGTTCCTGTAGACGTGCTTATGAAATGCCACGAACGATGCCACAGGGGTTGGCATTACCTGTTCTTGGGAGGCACCCATCACCTGTGTATGCATTTTTTTAAGAAAAATTCTCACTCTGTAGTCCAGGATTGGACTGAGCTCACTATGTAATCCAGGCTGGCCTTAAACTTACAGTTATCCTCCTGCCTCTGCTTCTCAAGTTCACGAAGACTTCCTTGAGGGGCTCCTGACACCCTGTGCTTAGACCCGTGGAACCTGCGCAGGTCACCCAACAGAGGTACCTCAAGAGATCCTTCTTTGTCCTCTCACATAGGCTTGAGAGGCTCAGATCAGTGGGTGCCACCAAGCTCTTCTTGACTGCTGAAGCAGTGCAGATTTCTACGAAGGCTTTTAGGAAGCTCCTCTCCTGCTCTTAGCTCTGCCTGTGCCCTTTTCAGAGTCCAAAGCTGAGAGATTTTGTTTGAAGGGCTTCAGTGAGCAAGGTCTACAATCCAGCAATGAATCTTGAGTTGTTCACAGGCAGGTGCTAAAGATTATTTTTTGGAGAAAATACTTGTTTGGGACTTCTATACGGCACCTTGGCTACATCCCTACGTCTTGAGAATATAAACTATGAGGTGCCAAGGACATTATGAATTCTGCTGTGTGGATTTAATACTGCCGTCAGAGTTCCAAAGAACTTTATCTTTGTGTCTTAAAAACATTCACAATTATGAGATAACATTTTTATATATTTCGGTGATATGCTTAGCTTATTTCATTTCCCCAAAGAGAGTTGTAGAAGAGTTAGCTTCTTAGTAAAAACTCGTCTCTAAAAATGCAACTTCAATTTTATTATAGAAAATTCCCATAGCTCAGGCTTTTACCAAATGGAGAGGACACAAACAGCATTAAGCTGTATGAGAGAGTCATGAATATTATAGACGTTTAAATATTACTAAAGATTGCTGATTGCTACCCAAGTTTAGATGAATTTTTTTCCTAATGGGAAGTCACAAGATTTTTATTATTTGTTTAGCATATGTCAGGAATGTTGGAAGCAGATTAGCCGGCTATTTTAATAAGCAGTTAAATTCTTTTCTGGGATGATGTTTAAATAGCAGAATTATCATAAGTGGTCATGTTCCAGATGACAATGAATATTTTTGCAAAGAGATAAAATATGCAACTCTGCAGTTTATTTTGAATTTCTCAAGTGGACATCTGCAGGGTGCTTATTATTGTGGTGACCTGAAATTCTAGAGATATAAAGATGCTCAAGTTGAGAGTTCTTTAAAATTTAGTAGGTTTAGTAAATCTCCAATAACACATTTATTTGTATACTTACTAATTCAGCCATTTTTTTTATTCTGTGCGTTCCCTGTGCTAGTGACTGGATGAGGCGGTAAAGGCGGGAAGACACGGGTTGTTGGGTTCAGCCTACCAGAGCTGTGAAACGGCAGAGGCCAGATGTGAGGGCCTGAGGGGTCACAAGGCCGCTCGTCTAGCAACTCATGGTTGTACCTGAAGGACAGGAGGTCTTCCCCATCCCGTGGTTTCTGCGCCCAATGACGTCAGTACCCTAGAGTGTTAATACAAGAGCCCCTCGTCCTGTGATGTTCTAAATGTCTCCCTAAAAGTTTTCATAAATCTGTAGCTTTTGGTGTGCAAGACAACAACCTTGGTTTCAAATGCACTTGTGCAACCACTTAGCCTGATCCTTTTCTTTACATTTTTTAACTAATAAATGTCTTTCATTATTTCTTTCTTACCACCATTTTTCCATCTAAAATTCACATAGACATGTTATATTTCATGTTTAGTTACTTCAAATGCATGTGATTGGAGGAAAGGAAATCCTGTATTTGATCTTAGCCAGAATCATGGAATCGAGTACACACTAAACAGGAGACCTTCTGAAACACTAAGATATATTTATTTTCTCTTTGTGTATTACCCTTTGTCTTCAATGTAAGTTTCTTGGGAGTTGGTTGTGACACAGGAGAAACACTTGGACTGGACAATTCATGGTCGTGTTCCAGTTTCGCCCAGAGAGGATACCACCCATGATGACTTAAGCACCGAAGGCTTTTATTGACTCTGAACTGGTGAATCCACGGGGTTGAGACCCTCCCCCAGTGAAGTTGGATTGGGGTTCTCAGCGATGTGGTCTCTCTCCTCTAGCACTTGCTGACTGAGGCTCGTGGTGGAATTCGGTGATGGTCTCTGGCAAATCCAGGTGTTTTTCTGGGCCTGCTATGATATGGATCTGCATTGTCCCCCCAAAAGCCTCATGTATTTGGCTTAGTCTAATAACTGGGGAACTGTATGTTATTGTGAGGTGAGGCCTGCCCAGAAAGGGCAGATACTTGGAGCTTAACCTGGAGTGATTGTGCCAATTTGTTGAGACTGGGGGGGGGGGGGGGGGGGTGTGCCTGTGACAGAGCTTTCTGGTGCATGTTGTTGACCTGCGGACCAGGGAATTCGGGAGCAGCTGGCGAGCAAGGGTTGGTGTGGTGGACCCAACTGGCAGTTTGAACTGAGCCAAGGAAGGAAAAAGAAACATTGTTACAGTTTCCTTCTGGGAAAGTTGTGGCTGTGCCTGAGTGTCCAGACATAGACTCCTTCCTGCTCTACGGAGCTTCCATGTGCAATGCTGCGAGCAGCTCTCCAGCCGCTGCTGTGCCCTTCCACCATTGACAGCTGCCCATAAGTGGATTGCGTGAGAATTTTTGAAACTGTGACCTAAATCAGTCTTTCCTCCTTTAGATTGTGGATGTTGGGTATTTTGTCTCAGCAACAAATAAGTGACTGAGACAGGGCCTGGGAATGGACTCCATCTCTCAAAGCTATGAAGAGTGAAAGCGGAAGGCAGAGCTTCCCTTTCAGAGGGGAGAATGTGAACGCTGCGTGGTGACAAGACGCAAAGCAACCTCCCTAAGATTTGCACCAACCTAGCAGCATTCTCTGTTGTTTTTTCCCAAAAGTGGCCAGATGGAACAGATCCAAGGCACAATGGATTTAACCCTAAGAGGATGCGCACAGCTAGGGACGATCTCTTTTGTGACTGGAAGCACCCGCCCACTTATGTGGAGCATCACACTTGGAGACCCCGGTTTCTGGCTCTGCATTGATCGAGCGTGGAGACTCGTTGGCAGGATGTGCTAGACCCGAAGGGAGGGACCACCTCCAAGCAGAGGGGGCTCCTGGGGAACTGCTGTCAGTGAACAGCTGGGACCTTTGAGAAAAAGGCACAGCAGGGCATGCGGGCCCAAGCATGAACCTCTGCTTTGCCACTTCTCATCCAGCAGATTCAGGTGCTGAGAAGCCTTCTCCCTCGGGAAAGACCCCTCCAGCATATGCATCACGTTGCCTCTAATCTGGCCTCATTACAAAGGTCTAATAGCAATAGTCTAGGGAAGCGCTTCTGCTAGTCAGGCCATTTCTCTGTAGAAAAGATAAACCCCAAGTCTCTTCTGTGATTAGGTCTCGACTTTAATTCCAGGGTCCTCCAAGAACAAATCTGTAATCCTAATGAAATCTGCCAGATTCCCAGAGACCTCCTGCGCTCTGAAACTCACCACAGAGTTGTCAATCTCACAGATGTCCAAACATGCCCTTTGAACTCCAAGATCCAGACCGTTTTCCCCTGTGAGAGTGCATTTGGTCTTAAGGGTAACTCAGTTCTTTTTGAGGCATTTCGGAGACTGAGGCTCATTTGATAAAGTTTCCTGTTACAGGAATCATGGGAAAATTAACTTTGGAAAGACAGAGATGTTGCAAGGAAGTGAGCACAAGGGATGTTACAGAGTTATCATGAAGGAAGTAACCGTTTAGGGTAAGTGGTGTCCATAGCAATTTCCCTCCAGGTGATAAGTCAATAGAGACTTGCATAATGAGAAGTAGTCAACCATGCAAAAACTGAAAATTGGTTATCTCTGGATACATTTCACAGAAAATAAGTAGAAAGATACACAGCAGACTTCCACACAGACCTCAACATAGTCTATGAAAAAAATTGCTACAGGCATAATGTCTCCTAACTTCCACTATCGTTTACAATGTGTTACTATAAATAAAATTATATTTTAAAGGACTAGAACGGCATGGTTGCTGCTGATGATGGTCAAAAGCAAACTAGCTCCTGAGCTATGCCTGTGATAGGACTCAGTTACGTAAAACCCCCGTGTAGACCTCTGTCGAGTTAGGCTGATACACTGTATCCACCAACTTTTTGCTCAGAAGTCTGCACCAACATGACAGCTCCCCCCAGAGATATTCTAAAAACTTTCAGCCTTCTTAAAAACCTAAGAACTTGAGATCTATAATTTGGACTAGTTTTAAAAAGATGTTCTTAAAACTTCTTCTCACTGTCAGCATTACTGTCACTAAGTCAGACGCTACGCACGATGGAAGGAATGGCTCAGCTCGTGAGTTTAAAATAGAACAAAAAGACGCAGTTCCAAATACAGAGTCCAAACAATGCCTGCCAGATAATTCGAAATGAGGTTTTGGGACATTCATACATATCATTCTAGTGTTTACTCTTGTGATATCATAACTAGGTCATCAAGTATTTGGTTAATTTTTCTTTATATACAGGACTTCCAGTAATCCAAATACTAAACTGGAAAAAGTCAGAGAAGTTGTTTACTTTCAAAGGCAATTACGTGTAGTCACAAGCAAGCTTGGAAATTTATTTTTAATACTCTTTATAGAAATGAAGTAGTTCTATAAATTGTCAACTGTGATTTTATATTAAGCCAGGAAAACAAATGGTAAATATTAATTTTGAAATGCTGCTGCCTGTGATTTGACAGATGGATTCATTTTTGGCAGCTTTGTGTCATGAAACAACCTGCATGCTTCCAAAAGCCTCATGTGTTTGGATGTAGTTGGGTGACTGTGGTACTGTGTGTTAAGAGGTGGGTCTGGCTGGAAGGGGTGGATGTGTGGGGCTTGAACTCAAGAGACTGTGCCAAGTTGTTGAGATTTGGCATGCCCAGGGCAGAGCTTTCAGGTGTCTGTCTGTTATTGACTTGTGGGCTACAAAGTGAGGGGCAGGTACCCTCCCTGGGCATGGGCAGGCCAATTGGAAGCTTTAGCTAAATAAAGGAAGGAGGAAGAAACATTGTTACAGCTTCGACCTGGGAAAGCTCCAGCCTTGCCGAGTCCATAGATACTAGATACCCGTTTCCTTCCATCTCACGTAGGTCCTGCTTCCCATGACTTGGTGTCTGAGACACCACGAGCAGCTCTCCAGCCTCTACCACGGCTTCCTCTGCTGTTGGCTGCCTATGAATGGACTGTGTGAGACCTTTGAAACTGTGAGCTAAAATAAGTCTTTCCTCCCTTAAGTTGTTGGTGTTTGGTATTCTGTCACAGCAATGAGTAAGTAAAACATCTTGTGGAGGAAAAAAATAGAATGAAAAGAGAAACTGACTCTAAGTGAACCATTGAAGTATTCTAAGAGAAAAATGCTGATAGATTAGACAAAGATGATCATGGTAGAGTTGAAGAGAAATAGAAAAATTTACCATGTCTTTTAAAGCTCAGATACTAGAATTTGCATTTGCATGTTGCACGCACATGTTTGTGTACATACGGTGGTGACAAGAGGCAAGAATTCCAACATAAATGGGGGCGGGGAATTCATAGACATGAGAAAGTCACAGGGAGAAACAAGATTGTTGATTGATGAGTAGACTTTGGATGGGAATAAAAGAAAAAAATCAGTAAGTCATATATGTGAGCACTTGAGTCAAATGATGAATAATCAATGAGATACATTATTCTGTAGCTCAAATAAGACATAAATTTGAGAATTACCATGGTACAGGTGGTATTTAAAATTAAATGGCTTTAGAACATCACAAAAGAAAAGCATATAACACATAAACACTGAGAAACAATGAAAAAATAAAGCAGAAGAGAGAGGAGAGAACCATTATGGAAACTGAGAGGTGCCTAAGGAGAAGACAATGGCAGAATTGGATAAGAGTTCTGCAAAAAAAAAAAAAAAATAGGGCAGGGGACATCACTGGGCATACAGGGGAAGGGCTGGCCACGTGGAGAAATGCCCTTCCAGTGCAGGGTAGGGAGAGCAACTGAATGTGCTGTGAGTCCCGGGTAGTGTCCAGGGAGCATTGTTGAAAGCTCATGCTTGGGGTAGGTGCAGACATCAAGTGGACGTTCGTAAAATTAGGTTCCTGTTTGTCATGGCTGAGTGCCAGTGTAGCACATTTGGAGCCTTATGGGACAGGAAAAAACAAAGGAGAGGTAACAGTGAGGGATTAAAAAAGTCATTCCTCGAAAGGTGGGACCTGGGGAAGTGACACAGGACCATCCTGCATCCACACCCCATTGGAGAGTGGCTCTTAAGAAGCTGCTCTTTCTTCCACTATCATGGAATGTAGAGGAAACAAGGGGTGGTTCTGTGATGGCAGGTGGAGTCCTTACTGCCTGATAACCCAACTCTCTTACATAGTTACCACGTGAAGCCAGCTCATGATGTAGACGGCTGTGGACAGTCTTTGCAGTGTGCTCCTCTGAAAGGCCTGTAGCACCATGGATAGTGCCTGCTGCGTGGCATTTTTTGCAATAATTAGGATGTATATGTCTAAAAATTATATCTGTTGTTTATCCACAATTTAAATTTAACTAAATATCTTGTGTTCTCTTTTCTAGATCTGGCAATGATATCATCTAACATGAGCCACATTCCTCCTTGACCAAGGCTCATGGCAGGACATGGGCAGCTTTCAGATGCCCTGGGTCACACTGCTTCTACCTCTGGGAGATGAACATTTCTTTGGGCACAGAAGATATTTAAACAGAAAGTATTTACATGAGAAAAGTCAAACCATTCCTTTGTAACCTGCAAATTCCTTTTCATATGCCGGAAGGCAGTAGATGCCTATACAGAACCATATTGTTACCCAGGGCTTCCAGACAATAAGGAGAAAGGCAGAAGATTCCTGCACAGAAGGACATCATTACCCAAGGCTGCCAGGCGACTGTGTTCTTTGCTTCCTTGACGTTTGAATCTCAGCTCTGCAGCTGCACGTGACTAAGCACGGTGTTAACATTGCCCACGACACTCGGGAAGAGTTCGGTGACTGAAACAATCTAAAATGCAGGCCCCAGTGCGGTGTGGGCAGAGCATACTATTGTGCTTTTAAAAGATCACTATATGTTCATTAAGAGCAAGAAATACAAATATATTTAACCATTAAAATTTATTTGGTGCAAATGAAGTGATTTTAAAAATAAATGAACACGTCACTTCAGCAAAATGCATTTATTAATTGTATGTTCGTTTCAGTTTTCCAAGCAGAGTGTGTAGCTAGCGCCATTCTGGAGCCATTGGAAAAGCAAATTCATTATGGCCAATGGGTGTCTAGTGCTTGAGAGGTCATGCTGTCTGTGACCTGAGCTCAGAGGAGACATTGTTTCCCGTTTAATGAGCAGAATAATGCTGTGCCCTGTAAGAGATTGGAACAAACGTAGTAAGCGAACGGAAACCTAACAATAAGTGCAACACGCAGTTGAGATCTGAGATTTGAACCAAGCAGCTATCATGTATGGTAAGCTACTAACTCTTTAGGTGGTTGGAATCAATGGATAACTATTTTAGGCATATATACTTCTTAATATATCACATCATGTAGAGAGAGAATGGTAACATGAAAAATACACACTTGGACTCTTCAGTTCTTACAGAAATGTCTTCATTTCTTTGCAATGCATATTTGCCCTGATACTTAGCTTTTACCCAATCTGTGTTTGCAATATGATTTTTATCCCTCAGACAGGGCATGGCATGGGGCGTCATAGCCAATGTGGTACAGCAGGAGAGATGACAGATAAAAAGCGAATCTCATGCTTGTAAGCATGCACAATAATTCACATCCAGCTGGAAGAATTCAGTGGTAAATTTTTTTTAAAGAAAGAAGCTTTTAAAATGTTCATTTGAAAACACTGTGTGTGTATACAGCACTGGGAATTAAGTGCAGGCATGCACTGAGCCACACATCTCCAGCCTTCACTTTCTTTTTCTGAGACAGGGCATTTGCTTTTATCCAGTGTTTTACACGGAAGCAAAAATGACCAAAATATGGTATGTATGTCCACCAATTCCTCGAGCTGAATATAATTATTATGGATCACAAATACATACTAAAAACAAGAATAACATTGGGAAAACTAAAATGAATTTGTCAATGTTGCATAGCTGCTGTGAGCAGGAAGCAGAATCGCAGAGCCCGTGGACCAGGCTGCACAGTTTGGTGTCTGAGTCGACTTTCTCTGCCTCGGTTGCCACATTTATATTGATAAATATTATTTACTCAGTTTAAGTGATAGAAAAAAGAGTACAGAGATCCAACTTCCCATGCAAGAATGCTGATGGTATGTGACGATATGTTTTAAAATTATATAGGTCTAATTAATATTTATGTTCACTTAGGATTCTCTTAAATATGGAATTGTCAAATATAGTTAAGATTCAAGAGAAAAGTAGACAGATGTTAAGAGAACCTCAAACCAACCATATTCATTCAGTATTTGCCAACATTTCAACACCCTCTTTTTAAAATCATTTTCTTCCCTATTATTAAAGGGATGACTTGATATTTTATTTCTTGACAATCTTATAAATATACCTTAATGCTATGGACACTTTTCTTCCCCTAAATATTTTTGTTATGATTTCCTAGAATATTTGCAGTAATTTCTTGATGTTTGATACCAATTTCTATTTCTTCATGTATCTCTGAATGCATAAAGTCAGTTGTGTCCAAATGATTTCCATTCAAGTTGTAAGCCACTTGTCATGTTTCTTCGGCTGGTCTTAGTTCAGAGTAACGTCTCTCTCTATCTACTGCCATCTCTCCTTCGGTGCCCTAACCCTGCCAGAAAAACCAACGCCATACCCGGGTTAAAAAACACCTGTTCAATTTACCTGTCCCTCTCTTTGTGAAGGGACAAGATTCCACTAAAAACTGGAAGCACTGACAATGCATTTTCTCGGATTCTGGTTCAACTTCAGGAACATGGCTTCTGACGTTAGAAAATATATCTTGTTTGTCTTTTCTTTTTCTCTTTTAATCATGATAAGGTGGATCACAGATCCTGGTGGCAAAAGCCTGATCACCTCGAGCTGAAGTAACTTTTCCACCAATCCGTCATGTAATTGTTTGCTTTTAGTAAAAAACAATGAGTTCATTACAAATTGCAAAATGACAATGCTTAGGTTTTTCTATTTCTTCATTGCCTATTAACAAAATTCTTCTCTAAAATGTATCTTTACTCATTAGCTAGAATAACCAGATTATACCAAAATATAATCAGTGTGGGAGCCACAGGGAAGATTATTAAATTCTTCTTTAATTGACCACGCCAGGGTAAAAAAAGTGGTTCTGTTCACGCATCGGTGGTGATCAGTAAATATTTTATTATATTTATTGTAATTTTTGTTATTTAGCTATATCTGCTCCTTAGGCATCCTTCCAAGGTTACTGTCTTCAAAATACACATTTCAGTTGTTATTAATTAAGGAAGATTGTTGCACATTTGCTGAACACGTTTTTCTATGTTTGTCCAAGTGGAAGTTCATCATTTCAATCCCCAAGTCCTTTTAAAATAAAATCATCAGAATTAATTTTTCCCCTCCCTTCCCAAAGAAATCTCAAAAACTCAGCTTGAGTACTTCCTACTTGTTACAGAATTTCCTAAGACATGGCTTTGGAGATGAGACGCCTAATTCCATGGAGCTGTTTTCTAGTTTTTTTTATTCCTAGTCAGTAATATATACATACTAGGAAACATTATGAATTCATATGAAGAGTTTCACTAAATTTGATATCATATTTGATTTTTTTCGTACACAGAAAACATATCCTAAAATATTTATATGAGTACTAATTACACGTTCGCAAATGTGTATATTCAATTCAAAGTAAAAACACCAGTGCTGAGGGCATAGTTTAGTGGTACTAAAATTGCCTAGCCCTTGTCAGGCCCTTGGCTCAGGGCCCAGTGTCACACACACACACACACACACACACACACACACACACACACACACACACACACACACACAAATGATAGTAGTCATAATAAAAACACTAATGCCACTCATCACTACATAAAAATGAAGTTTTAAGATATTTTATAATTCATTCTGTGTGCTTAGACTTCATTCAATGTCTGATACACCAGGTGTCCCCGAAGTCATCATATGTAAACAAATATATTAATATAAAATATAATATACAAATTATGAGTTTATTTTTCTATGTGTGATGTGTTTTGGGGTACCCTGTGTATTCAAAAACATACATTTTGAAGGCGTTCAAAATTGTCTTTTTGTGACAATAATGCAATCCACTTAATGGCTTGGATATATAAATTTTAATTCAATCTTAAAGATCGCAGTTATTTTTCAATTAATTTTACTTTTAAATATGCAGCTCATATGCATAAACTAAGAGTCAAAGCTTATGAATAGAGATATGAATGTCCACCCTCCACCCAAGGCCTGTCTTTTGTCCTCACTCGTGGACAACTGTCTCTTGGCCCCTCTGATGGCTGTTGAGTCACTTGATAGTGTCTCCTTTTGCAATGTTTAAGATACATGGTCATATATTCTTTGTTTCGCAGAAAATTAGCATGCACTGTAAATAATTCTGCACCTCGTTTTAAATTACTAACATACCCTTCTGTGGGTGCAACAATGACCTAAGACACTGGAGGAAAAGACGCAAATATCTGCCAACCACAGCAGAATCAGAGGGCTCCACGAAGCTGGCTGGAACGGCTCGGTGGGAATTCACAGTTCCATTTGCAGAATCTGTGCTACTAGATGGTGCTGATATCCAGTCAAGGAGGTCATGTAGCCAATGGGACTTTTTAACACCATCACCTCTGTATGCAATAAAAGCAACAAGAAATAAAGAAGTAGACAAAAGCATTCTTCCTTCAGAGCGCTGCTCTCCCTGTGAGCCACAGGTTCTGTCCCTCAGAGGGGCTGCACCTGGCCTGGACCTCAGTAGCCCACCCACCTGTACCCAATTAAACAAGGAGGGACCAGCAAGCCCTAGCCGAGAGCACGCACGTGGCTGACCTAGGGGTAGCACAAAGCATGCCTCTTGTCACGTGCTGAAACTTGGTAGTCAATTGAGAGTCGTAAGGGCTCCCGCAAACAGAGAGGCAGAAACGTCTGGGCTGAGAAGAGGAAGTCTCAATAAGGAAGAGAAACAGAAGAAGAGCTCCAGCGGGGGCACCCTGCCCCCCAGGTCTCACAGAGCACTTTCTGTAACAGAGCTGATTTCTGCTCACAGGTTCCACCAAGGTGCTGTGTACTCTTATTTACCAATTCTCTTTCATTATAACTTTAACCCAACCTGAGCTAAGGCCTGCCACCAACCACCAGAGTCCCTCTTAACATATCCATCAAATGTGCACTGCGCTAGGCCACAGAGGGACAAGTCACAGGTACAGTTTAGGGGAGTTTACGCAACAGTCAGTGGGAAGCAGGTCTGGGGAGAATCCCCAGCCTGAGCTGGGGACTACAGGTCAGACAGGCACAAGGAGAAGGTGGCACTTCAGGCTCCCGGGAGTCCATCTACACAGAGAGCAGTTCTCTACTTATAGGGTACCCAAGGACAGGTAAGCTTGCGCATCACCATGGAAGGGACAAAGGCCTTCCCCTCCACTGGTCATTGCCCTGCTCAGCTGTGCTGAGTGAGCTCATGTGATCCCGCGTGCCTCCTGGGCTCCAGGGAGCTGCTGCCTTCGTTAAAACAAGGCTGAATGTAATTCACTTTTCAGGATCAACAACTTTGAATTAAAATGATGTTTTAGATGTCTATCAACACTCTTTCCCAAATGTATACTAGGAATTGAACCCGGGACCTTCACACTGAGCTACATCCTCAGCCTTTTTTTTCTTCTTCTTCTTTGACACAGGGCCTCAGCTGGGCCAGAACTTGTGATCCTCCTGCCTCCAGAGTGCTAGGGTGACAGGCTGCTGCTCCCACACCCAGGGTTTAGCTGGATTCTTCTCTCATTCCTTTATGTACACACAGATTTGCACTATTAACTTGTTGGATTTTGTTGTTTTTGACCCTCACGCTGGCTTTATTTGGTAGGATTCACTTCGAGGAACTCACCGCATCATTGACATCAGCTGCAGAACTCAGTCATTGGTGGCAGCTGCAGCTGCCCAGGTCAATAAATCCTCCCGCCGACGGTGGTGCCTGAGCAGTACCTTGTGATGGCTCGGGGTGTGGAGTACTCCAGCTCCTGGAAAGACGTGTGGTAGCATACAGTGTTCTGAGAGAAAAGGAGTCCTGCCTTCAGGAGAGGGTGAGGAGGGAAGGCATCGTGGGGGGCATGAGGGTTTCCCGTGGGGCCCAGGAAGTCATTGCTGCCGTGGCTCACGCTTGTGAAGAACAAACAACTAACAGCCACACTTTCCAAGGAAAATTGTGAGGACGTGTTGTGAAACCACAGGATAGAGGGACACTCTGAGTAGACTAATGAGTCGTGGCTGTACCCGGACAGAAGACCCAGGCAGGGGGATATCGCGGACTGGTACAGGCTCAGCCCTCCTCAGGTGCCTCCCATGCACAGCTTCTCCAAGGACTCACTCCCTCTGGCTTCTCCGGACTTTCCTGGCCCCAGCCTAAGGCTGTCTCCAGAGTGCATTCGCTTCCAGCCTTCCTTGGACCAAGCAGCCCAGTACAGCCACCCATGTGCAGAGCTTGGAGTCCTGCCTGGTAAGTCCCCCTGGAAGAATCCTGGGGCTGCCCCTATGCCTCCAGAGGTCCTGGCCTTGTCCCTACAGTCTACACTCCCACACACATAAGTAGGTGCTGGGTATAGCCAGTGGTGGCTGTGTGCCCGGTAGATATGAGTTGAAGTTTCAGGAATGAGTGAAGAGACCCTAAAAAGGTTGCATTTGTGAGAGGGAGGGCATCAGCAGATGGTCTTCTAGTGGGGGGTACAGCCCTGGGGTCCTGCATCCCTCAGAGCCTGCTGAAGGCTGTGCCACGCTCCTTGCCATCGTCACCACTCCCCACATCTACTCCTTCCTGTCCATCTCTCTTCTCGGGAACCTTCAGCTGTGCCCCTACTCAGGTCTAGTACAGAAAAGGCCCAGGTTAGCTATTTGATGAATAAAGAAAGAAGAAAGTGCTCCTTTCATGGTTGGATTGGGCCTCTGTGGGACTGGAGGGTAACTTCTCACCAGGGGAGGACCCTCTCCCAGTGGGAAGATGGCTATACTTCCTTCACACGCTGGGTTTAAGAACAAAATCCAGGACGCCTCAGCCATAAATGTACTTAAACATCTGCTGGTTGTAGCAGAGCCTCTTTGGCTCTGACCCCAGAAATTCTCTGGAGTGGATGTGGGCAGTGCCGAGGTGCATCTCAGCAGCCTGTAGGTAACTCTGACTCCACTGGCCCATGGGTTGCACCATGATCTTCACAAGGAGGTGATTGCCTCCAGTGAAAACAGCTGGAGTTGCACCGAACTACAATGGTGGTGCCAGCCAACAAGCGCTATGAGACAGGTCTTGGTGACACAGCGTGTGCACCCACTGTGTATGTTTGATGTACTTGTAGTACACAGTTTTCTCATGGTGATCTTAAATATCAAGTTCTATTTTTACAGGCACAAGGAAATTAAGTTGCCTTGTATCCCTTACCTATAGATGGTTGAGCTACCATTTATCCCAGAGTCCAGAAAATTGGACACCATGCTGGGCTGCCACACTGACCCGTATTTAATTAAACAGGTTGATGGAAGATTAACCATACCCTGTGTTGCAGTGCTGATAGATGTTTACTCAGAGCGTACCACGCTGGGAATTTAGCATAAAGGCTTTTGTGCCGTCCCCTTAACAATTGCATGAGGTGATTTTTCTCCTTTTACAATTGGAGGTATTCTCACAAAAGTAGTTACGGGAGGCTTCTCGGAGCAAGTGGAGCACGAGACCCCTAGCTGCCATTGTTGATCCCTGTGGGGAGGCCGCTCGCCAGTCCTGGGGCCCCTAATTACACTGCTTCCGTGACTCTTCCCAACATTTCTCTAGGGTGGATATAAGCAGAATACGTAACACTCTCCCCCTACTGTCTGTAAAGAGCTTGATGTACAAGTCCTCTGTATTTAGTGAATGGTGAACTCCCGTTCTGCAAAACTAAAAGTGCCTGGCTGTCCAAAACCAAAGAGCAACACAGGAATTGTAACGTGAAGAGAACTTTGCAGTACCTCGATGAGAAGGGCTTGTTGGCTGAAGTAGGGAAACAGGAAAGAACTGAATGATTTCTCATCACCAAAGTCATTCTGTGTTTGTGTCAACCTATCCCTTACACTGAGGCATGCAGCAGTATTACATATGTTTAGTAGCCGCCAGTTAATACTCTTCTGACTACGTCTATGATAGAGATCCCGTGAAGGGAAGTACCTGGCCTCCTGGGAAGGACTCTCCACTCAGCCTCAGGACAGCAGCAGAACCTCAGGGAGGGGGCTTCACCAAGCTCTGGTGTCTTATCTGTGTTATCAAAGTCTCAACACAAGGTCTTGATATGTTAATTTGTTAAAGAAGGGTGGACAGAGAGACAGGGAGACAGAAGTTCTTTTTTGATACCAGGTTTCTTTCTATAGTCCAGGCTGGTCTTAAACCCACTGTGTAGGCTAGGCTGGCTTAGAACTCATGTCAATCATCCTGCATCAGCTTCCCTGGTGCTGGGATTATAGGCACGCCCCACAATACTCAGCTCTTACATGGTTCTGGGGATTGAACTCACAGCCCTGTGCTCCTTAGACAAGTGCTGTAATAAATGAGCTACCCCTTCACTCCACATTACTGCATTCTTTAGATGTAGCCCTTGTAAACGATTCCTATCTTTGAATCTTAACGTATTAACCTAGGTGAAAAGTAACTGTTAGATTAAATTTTGTTGTCTAGAAGGTGAAGGTAGAAATAGAAATATCAACAGAGGATAGCTTCAGGGGGTGATAGTGTTACAGGGTCCCAGGAAGAGATGCCCTAGCTAATGGGTTTCCAACTTGCCAGGGTTAGCGACCAAGCAAAGTTAGAGTGGATGCGGCTGTGGGCAATTTCAGTGCAGGTCACAGGGCTGCAGAACCTGGGCCAAGGTCACCCTGCACTCCAAGCTCCCTAATGCCTGAATTACGAGCCTCCACCTGTCCTGAGTTAAGTGCCCTTTCAGAAACCTCTGGATGCCTACCTATCTATTCAGATTGCAGAGCAGATCTTGCCTCTGCTACTTCAAGTTTGCTGCAAGTAAAGTTTTTTTTTTTTTTTTAAAGTATGACGTGTTCCTTATTTTTATTTTTGGCTTCTTAGTTTGACAAAGGTAAAGAAGAGATTGGCTCTACAAATGCACATATTTTATGTGCTGTATTTCAAATGAGTGATTTGGCATTCTGCTGGCCAGGGTAGTCCCAGCTATAACTTGGGTACCAGTTGCTCAGCCCTGGTCAGCCTTGGGCGTGCATGTGGCCACAAGGATAAAGAAGGGATAGTGTAGCACTGGTGATGGCAGAGCTCAAGAGAAAAGAGTAGCTAAAAGAAAACAATAGAAAATGCCCTCCTTCCCTGAGGTCAGGGTCCCGTATCTTCCAAGGACAGAAGTGGAAAACCAGGCATGGAGACGGAGGCAGTGCCAGCAGGACGTGCTTCAGGGCACGTATCTGAAGAGACGAGACGTAGGCGTCGGTAAGGAGTTCTGTGTCACAACATGCTTTTTCGTCTGCAATTGCTTGTTCACCAAGGACCATTGATGTGCTGGGTGTGGTGGGAATGTTCTCCCCACCCCAACTCACACAGCACCCTCCACAGGTTAGTGAATGGTTGACATGAGTTCACAGACACCCCCAGGCGACAGGGCTGAACTTGAAGCCTGGTGTGACTTGCTCCAGAAGCTGTGTTCTTAAACCAAATATTTGTAAAATGGATCACAGTCATGAAAAAGGCATCTATTACTTCATTTTTATAGATTGACTTAAATATTTACCACTTTCTCTGCCAGCTCCAGAGCGCTTGAGCAGGTGACCAGCGAGGTCCCAAAGAAGGAATGTGTTGTAACCGAGCTGCCTGGGGCCACCAGCTGGGTCAGGAAGTTCGCTCTACACATCCCCTCAGAACCCTTTCTCCCCATTTCTGCACCAGCTCCCACTGGCGCCCACTATGTGGAGACCGAGCCATGCCATTCTAGGTCTGAGGAAAAAGGCAGTGGAGCTAGGAAGGTCCTCACCTCCCCCTCCACAAGGTTAAGACCATAAGCCTACTACACACTTGTTTTATAACTTCACCTGGACTAGCACATCTATACTGGGGGGTATCTGGTGTCTGCAGAGCTGAAGAAAGATGTATGCTGCAGTAAGTGGAGGGTTTTCCCTTTTTTTTCCTAAGTAGTATTGACAATGTTTTTAGAATGAGCCTTTGAGGTGAGAGAGAGAGAGAGAGAGAGAGAGAGAGAGAGAGAGAAAACTGGCCTGCATATTGATCCCAGAAGAGCACCTGGGCCGTCTGTGCTTATTCAGAGACTTGTAGCTGCAATACTTAGTTGGAATGACTCCCTGCTCAGTGGATATGTTGGAGATCAGCCAGCAGCTCATGCCTATTTTAGCAGCATTTAACAGGCCAAAAAAATCAATCTTCATTTGGAAGATTTAAAAATGTCTTCATTAATCGAGTTCAAACTATCTCTAGTTCTGTTGGCCACTGAAAAAGCCTTCGGCAAAAGCCTTCATAAACACACATCCCTCCGAGCACCTGGGGCTGGAATCGAGCTACTCCAGTCAAAAGGACAATGAAACTCAAGTTTAAACTGTCATCATCTGCTGTAGATAACAAACACCTAGATTCTCAGGTGGTGGAGGGAAATCCTAATGTGTAGGGGGGTTTTTGTTGTTTTGTTTTGAGACAAGTTTCACTCTCTAGGTTGGTTCATGTAACCCAGGAGTGGCCTTGAATTCATGGTAATCCTCGTGCCTATGCCTCCCAGGTTCAGGGATTATAGGTGTGCACCGCTATGCCTGGCTAATTTTTCTGTGGTGCTGGGGAATCAAACTCAGGATCTTATGCATGCTAGCAAGCACTCTTAATTAAGCACAGAGCTGTGCCCTCGGCTCTGAAGAGCCAAATGTGTTTATAGTAGGGTAACCACCCAAACAGGTGGCCACAATTGAGTTTCAATTTTTACTCTTCCCTCCTGTATGAATCAAAGTATTGCTGATTTTCTACTCCATAAGGTAAAAATGATCTTACCCCAGGGTGTGGAAGAATATTTGGGCTAAAAACTTGGATATGGAGACCTGGGTATGGGGCATCATGGGGACTTCAATTTCCTCTTGGGCATGGCCATTCAGCAATGGTGGGCACCTCTAGAACCTTGTAGAACACCACTGAGCCCAGCATGAGTGTGGCCCTTGACAGGGATGGGCAACAGGTAGCAAATATTGTTGAGCCTCTGAAATATACAGTCTACAGGCAAATGGAAGCTTACACTGTTTAGAAACTACCATCTCTTATGCTTCTAGGTGCCAGAGTCCTACCTAATAAAGCAAGGAAGAAAACAAGAGGTTAGGGACTCCAGCATAGTGCAAGGATAGCAGGGTGCAGGGAAGTGGGGAGGAAGACATAAAAACTATAAATCATGATTGTGTGGGTAGACGGGGCTCCTCCAGGGGCAGTAGGGAGTCCAAGGATTTCTGGGCCACTGCCACAAGACGGGCTGCAGTTGCTGGGGGCTTTGCCAGACTGAACATTATGGCCAGAAGTGGCCATGTGCTGTTACGTGAAGCTTGGGTAGAGTAGATTGCTTGAGTGCCACATGGCTGAAGGTTCTGCCAGGATAGAGCCAGTCCCAGGGCCCTGGTTCCAAGATACTCAGAAATAAACTGTGGTGTTTGATTTTAGCTTCAAACTCATGCAGCACCATTTCTTCCGAATGTTTTTGACCTAAATTAAGTCATAGTATACTTCACATGGTTGGGGAGGACTGCTCAGGGCAGGGGTCCAAAAGCCCAGGGCTCACGGCTGGGTGGGAGACTGGGAAGCAGCTGTTGAGCTAACGTGTAGTTCTGGTCACAAACACCAATTCCTTCATCACTTGTGTTCTTTCATATTTATTTTTGCCAGCCAGAGGTGAGTATTTCAAACAGTCTGAGAACATTTACTTTTCCCCCAGTGGCTGTTACATTACTGGCACAAAGACACCACTATTGAAAGACCAAATGCATAAACCACTACACAAATAGATACATTTTCACCTTGATTCAGGTCTGGTTTCTGAATCCTCATTTCATCCCAGAAGAAAGCTACCAGCTGGGGATTGGCATAACAGAGAAAGGGCCAGTTACCTGATAGCGACTCACTTGGTGGAATGTTACACTGAAAGCACAAAGAACTCGGACTGAAGTGCTATTTAATCTGTTTAATTATGTCGCCATCTGGAGTATATTGCCACCTTAATAATTTTAGATTTGATCCACTGTAACATCAAATAAAATTGGTCAGGCTCCCACGATCCAGGTTCAAGGGAATCTGCCAGAGTGGGCTCTTTGGCATCTTGTAGCTATGAGACTCAGCCATCACTAGTATTTAAAAATAGTCATTACTAATACCATAGTAAATACGATATGAAATGTGTTTAGTGGTAGGAGAGATTAGCTTGCATGCATTTTCTGTTTACTCTAATCGACTTTTCCAGAGCTTATTTTCTTCCATTGGTTCACTTTTTTCTTAGAGCCAGCACTTTTATTTCTGAGTCATCACAAACGTTCCATCACAGCACATAGCCCTCAGAAACATTTTGATGAGTTGAATTAGACAAGTGGAGTTGTTAGTTCCCTAGAAATGCACACACTGTACAGAATAAATAGAAAAAAATCGCTGGGGCCACGTGGGCTTTGCTTTTGTCGAGTCTTCAATGTTGCAGCACTGCTGGTGGCATGGGACACTGGGGTGGACTGGGGTGGGGCCGCTCCCATCCGTCGACCCTGCCTGGAGCTCAAGGGCAGCTCTGTTCTGGGACCCTTTCTCGGGTCGTCTTTGTACGAGAAAAAGCCTGACCAGCTATGAACTTGCAACCACTAAGCGGCAAGCCTACCTCAGCCTCCAGGCTGACTTAGTGATGTGTGTGAATGGACAAGTGTTTCCCAAGGAGGTGGATGCCAAGTTCTTTCTCCAGGATAGTGTGCAGGAATCAGCCCTGGATTCAGGAATCTATTTACAAGTGCTCTTCATTCCTTTTCCTTCTCTTTCCTGAGACAAGGCCTCATTCTCTAACCCAGGCTGGCCTTGGACTCACAGCAATCTTCCTGTCTCAGCCTCCTGACCGCTGGGATAGCGGGTGTGCACCACCATGCCCAGCTTTACGTGGTGCCAGGGAATCAACCTCGGGACTGTGCCCTTGCTAGGCAAGCGCTTTAACCACTGTGACGTTGCCCCAGCTCCTTCTTTTTCTTTTATGGAAAGTGTCATGCGTTCAGCCACGTATTTTAAGTTGTGGTCGGTTTGTTGGTGGTCTTGAGTTTAAGAAGAGTTGCTAAAATTGGTCTCAGACTATCTCAGCTTGAATGCTGAGAGGTTAGAAAACTGCTCTTGCTTTCTCCACTCAGGTCTGCGCTCAGTCTTGGTTTGTGGAGCAGTCGGTAGAGCTGCGGTCCTCTCCTCTGCTACTAATAATTCACCTGACCTAGATAAAAGTTTTATCTGTAGGTAGGCAGACAGGCGAGCACAATTAGAGATTTGACTATATTAAGAACGACTTATATCAGAATGGGATTTACTGTACTTTCCAGATAAGAGTTTCTCTTTGGTCTCTGGTGAGGCAGCCATTACCCCATCATCCCCAGTCCTCAACAGCTCCTGTGTGGGATTCGCAAGCTTGCCTGCTGTGGGAGCACAAATGGGACCTCGCTGTGTAGACACTTTGTGGCCACTTTGCAGATTCTCAGGCGGAAGTTAGGGGTCATGGAGGGGATCTGCGACAGAGGCATCCGGGAGAGACACAGCAGAGGTGCCTTCTGCACTCGTGTTACCGAGAGGAGAAGCTGGCATACACTCAGTCCCGTGAAAGCAATGCAAGGAACAGATAAACATGTATGACGGGATGGTTCGGGGCGCCTCAGCATCAACGAGGTGCTCACATATGCTGCTGAACCTATGAATGAGCTGCCCTGCACGGTTCATTTCCTCCTCAGTGGAAGGGTGTGGTGCTGACCACAAACAGACCGCACATTTCTACAAAGTGAAAATGGTACTAGGAGCATTTGAAATACAAATATAAAATAGATCGGGTATACTTCTAGCAACAGAGAAGTGGGCCTGAACATTACATATATTACTCACATGTTTACAAATAATTTTGCAGGAATCGCATTGATACCAGAGCCCAGTTTCATTTCTGTGTCATTATGAAGTGCCCTGCCCCCATTTTGAGTATAAATTTGCTTTTCCTACTGCATACCAATCACACAGATGAGCAGGTTTCACTGTGGAGGGTGACACAGGTGCGTACGTTTGATCATTCCCCCACCTGCCCCTAATCGCATGTGTTTTTTTTTTTTGGGGGGGGGGCGGGTGTCACAATGGGCATAATGCATCCTGAGCATATCCGTGCCCTCATTGCCCATCCTCGGGGCAGTGAACACAACATCGATAACCCTGTGCATACGTAAGTAATTGTATGGGTTTTCTTTCGGTGGTAGTGGAGTAGAAGCTGACCACTGAGCACAACCCCTCTCTGCGTGGCCTGTGCAGACCCTCAAGGGACTTTTAAGGTAGGTTCACAGAGACCGTGCTCAACGGTGCAAGAGACCAGGGCACTGTGTGCGGCACAGCCTGCAGAAGGGGGGGGTGACCAGTCGCCACCTCCCGCCTGCTGGGACCTGCCACACCCTGCACTGCAGCCCTGCAGTGTCTTGCTGCTGGGCCGCCGACTTCCCCTGTGACTCCTCATAACTAAATGTGATTTTACAAAGCCAGAGTTGAGAAGCTTCCTGGCTTTAAATTCATGATCACCGGGTGTGAGTTTACTCATCCACGTCTGTAAGATGCCTCACTTTCTCAACAGAATCCTGTAGTCACACACATGTACACATATGCCTATACCCACATATAGGTGTGTGTGGGTACATCTGTCCCTTCTCCCCTCAGATGATTCAACACTCCTCAGTTCCTAACTAAGCTGATGACCCTGTTTCAGGTGCCTTGGAAGAGCCCAGGCAGCCAAGACACCGGTAGGTGTCTGGAGAGGCGTGTGTGCCTACACCGGCCCATCACACTGGCTACCGCTCCTCCTCTTGAAGCTGGGATTGCTGTTGCTATCACGATGCACACTGAGCCCAGGGCCAGTGTTCACATTGAGCTATCTCCTCAGTCTTTTTTGGAATCTTTTTTTTCTGACAATAGCCTACTAAGTTGCTCATTGTGGGCTCAAACTTGTGGTTCTCCTGCCTCAGCCTCTCAGAGTGCTCAGAGGAGAGGCCTGTGTCACTGGGCCTGGCTCCTCCCTCCTTAGAAGCACAGCTTCAGCAATTATCCTCTTTCTTCTGAATCATTAAGTTTAACCTTCATGAGTGGGTTATTCCAGTGAAAATATCAAGCTTTTGGGAGGCTGAGGTAAGAGGTTCACAAGCTCAAGGTCAGTCCAAATAACTCGGCAATTTTGCAGGACCCTGTAGTGCAAAGGCCCTGATTCAATCCCTGCATATCCGCAACTGTGATCCCTTCCTGATGAACTGTTCCCTTGACCAACGTGTAGAGTCGGCTTTTTTCTCTCCTGATAGATTCTGGCTCCACATCAACTCTGTCAGAAGCATGGAGCAGTTTCCCCTGCTGCTTTCTGTCCACTGGGTGTGGTGGCAAGCCTACCACGCTTTGTGTCTTGTTCTTTTCTTACCTGCTGTGCTTTGAGGGGTTACGTGTATTTGTTTGGGATTTGACCCTGTCTCTGTGTGTATTCTACTGGTTGATTCAGAAATTCTCAGCCAGAGGTGGTGCCCGCGCCACAAGCTTGGGAGGGATATCGGATAGCATCTGCAGATTTTGGGAGGAAGTTGCTGAGGGCACCCCTTCTCTGGCAAAGTTTCACCCTTTGCATATTTAAAAAAATCACTTTTTTTCTCTTTTAGATAAACTTTTTGGTTTTTATTTTGCATGTGAAGTGCTTATTTTAGCAGTAGAACTGACCGCATATTTAAATTTTCCATTGTCCAAAAATACCTTTGGTTCAGTTTTATTTGTGAATGAGCACTTGAAGGATCTTGAATTCTGGGTTGACGTTTTGCTTTACTTGACCCCAGCATGCTATGAACTGTGTCTAGGGTTTGACGACAGATGTCTTGTCATTGTCATCATTGTTTCTGCACAGATATTGTGTATCTCTTTTTGATTGCATTCAAAGTTTCTTGCAGCAGCTGCTGCTGCTGGTGATGGTTATTATGACGAGTTTTCAGAAATTTGAACATGCTGAACTCAGGGGCCCTGTGATCATTTCTTTTATTCTCTGTGGACTTTAAACTGTAGATTTATGGGGTTTGGTATAGTAGAATTATTGCACCATGACTTTTCAAATATGTCTAGAGAGCTTCGTTCTTTGTCCTGGGACTTCATAATAACATCAGTGTTTTATCTTCTGATATTTCCCTGCAGGTCACCGAGAGCCTTTCAGACATATGTTCGTTGTGATTGTTATTTTTGCTTCCTCTGTTGATCACAGTCCTACAGTCCTTCCCTGTCACTAAATTTTTCCTCTGAAATCTCTATTCTGCTGTTGATAACATTGGGGATGTTGTGCGTTGGTGTACATGGCTTTAAAGTTCCCATTTCATTTTTCATTTATATTTTTTCTGAAACTTCCTATCTTCCCATTTCTTCGCACAGTCTCTGAAATTCTTCACTGGAACGTTTTACAGTTGCTGCTTTAAGATCCTCACCAGGTGTCCACAGCATCTGTGAGATCTTAGATTGCAGTCCTAGTTTTGACGTTGTGAATTGTTAGCAAGTCCAGGGACATTGCATTGTGCCTGGGATGTTTAGAGTGCAACATTTCTTTCTTCCTCTCTGTCCCGGGGATGCCACCCTCACTAGATTTGGAATGCGTGTTGTCCTCTAATGAGAGGGCGGGATTGGGAGTCAGATGTCGGTCTCCTCAGGGCTCTTCTGACTCTAAGCCGCATCTGTGTAGACCAAAGGTGACTGGGAAACCCAGGGTGGCAACTGCATGATGCTCAGCCTGAGTTTCTACTGGGCTGGTCCTGGTCCCTTTCATGGTGTGTTGGTGAGGGAGGGGTGTATCAGTAACTCACAAGTTTAAGGAAATCTCTCCATCTTTCTCTGGTCCTGCCTCCTCCCTCCTTGGGTGGGGGTGGGGCAGGGCGAGTTCCTCACTGTTACTTGTCTGCCTATTGCTGTGTAGGTACTCTCAGGACCCCTGAGGGTTCAGGCTGCAGCCACCCAACCCCATGGTGAGGACAGGGTGCTGCCCTTTTAGCTCCTTGTCTTCTTTTTTTTCCTCATTTTATTGACATGTGTCAGTGCAAAATTTAAGGTTTACATTGATCTTGAGCATTTTGTGCACATATCTTGTCAAGGTAACATGGCCGCCCTCACTATCCTTTCGGCCCACCCCCGTCACCCCCCAGCTTGACCCTCCCTGGCTCCATTTACTTTTCACTTTAAGTTCCCTGAGACAATTGTGATCTGGGTCTCTCATATCAGAGAGACCATTCAATATTTCACCTTCTGCTTCTGACTCGCTTCACTAAGCATGATGTTCTCAAGTTTCTTCCATTTCTCTGTACAAGCCTCCACGCTGTTGGACTTTATCGATGCATAGTATTCCATTGTGTATAAATACCATAGTTTGTGTATCCACTGGTGTGTTGATGGGTATTTTGGTGACTTCCATATTTTAGCTATTGTTAGTTGTGCTGCTATGAACATGGGTATATGTGTACCTCTGTTATGTGTTGTTTTCAACTCTTTTGGGAATATTCCCAGGACAGGTAGCGCTGGATTGAAGGAGATATTTATTTCCAGTCTTTTGAGAAATCTCCATACTGCTTTCCAAAGGGGTTGTACAAATTTACATTCCCACCAGCAGTGCAGGAGGGTTCCTTTCTGCCCACAGCCTCGCCAACACTGAGCGCTATTTGAAGTTGTTGGTATAGGCCATTCTCTCTGGAGTCTTACTTCTGACAGAGGCAGGAGCTCAAGGCTGAAGAGGAGAGAGTGCCTGCCTCCCTGGCACTGGTGCAGGGCTGGGAGGAGTGACAGGGCATCGTGTGATGTAAACCTAAGGCAGCATGTGATCCGGTGGTCAGTCCCTGCTTCGTGAAGTACCTTCTTCCCTCCCTTCCTAGCACTCCTGTCTCCAGTGTTTCCTCCTCCTTCCTCTGTGCTGTTTCCTTTTCTCTGGCCAATGTCTGATTGTAGAAACACACCCTTTCCCTATCCTTGAGACCCTCTTCCCCTCTATCTCCTCTCCTTTCCTAGGTAACCTTAACTAGCCAGATAAACACTAATGATTCCCATACTTACATCTTTAATAAAAACTTTTCCTTAAGTACAGGAATCACTCACCTACTTGCATACTTGACCAACACTTTCAGGGTCCAATAAATGATTCAAATTAATACATTAAAATTAAAGCCCTGGGGGCTGGAAGAATGGCTCAGTGGCTAAAGCCCTTGCTTAGCAAGTAGTAGTAAGCACCTGAGTTCAATTCCACAGCACCACATAAGTCTGAGCAGCGGGAACATGCCTGTAATTCTAACACTTGGGAGGCTGAGGCAGGAGATTTGCCTTGAGTTCAAGGCCAGCCTGGGCTCCATAGCAGGTTCAGGACCAGCCTGGACTATAGAAGGAGACCCTGTCTCAAAATAAAGTACTGGTTTTTTTCCCTGCAAACTTACCGTGTCTCGGCTTCCTGTCATAGGTAACAGTAGTTGTTCCTTTGAGTTGCTCAGGACAACCACAAAGCCCTCTATGTCTGCTACCCTCCATATTCAGTCCATCAGAAATCTGTTAGTTGCCCTTTGTGATATAACCACAACCTGATTACTTTCCCCACTCCGATGCCAGCACTCAGCTCTAGGAAGGCGCTTTCTTTGTAAGATGTTTGTTATAATCTGTTACCTTGGTTCTCCTGATCCTCTCCGTCTACACATGAGGTACAGCATGATGAAGATGAATCAGTACAAAGTATGAGTACTTTAAAGCACTGTTAGGTTAATATTCCTAGTTCAAAATTCCCAAAACCTCCTCAAAAATCTCACCTGAAAACTCACAGGTCTTCCAAGCCCTGCATGGCCTTTCTGGTCTGCCTGCCCGTTACCCATCCATTTTCCTTTCCTGCACCTTCCTGTTACTTAGTACAGTCATGTGTGAGGGGCCCTTGGGTATCTTACAAAACTAAAGTTCCCCCAGAAAAGCTAAAGTCTCTCCTGCACACGGGCTTTTGTGTCACCCATGATTATAACCCGGATCGTAGCCAGTTCTTATTAGCTTTAAATTCACATATGGTAAAGTTGTTCTTTATGTTGTAAAGGTTTATAAATTTCTACTATTTGTTTCTAACTAGATGCTATTTTAGTGGTCAGGTATTTTTGGCAACTTCGTGTGAAATATGTAAAAAGCTTACTCGTACCCACGCACACATGCACACACGTGCACAGGCTGTCCCATTCAGCTCTCTAACAGGTGGCCTTTGCATGCCACCCTCTAATGGCCCAAATTTCAGGATACATGTTCCAGATAGGAAGACTGTTTTTGTTGCTATTTTGTTTTTTTTCTGCTTAATATCTAGAACTGCCATAAATTTCTGATACTAAAATGAGCAAAATGTGCACCTCAATCTCCCTGATAATTTTTCAGGCTCTACTCTTCTATTTCAACCTAATTTGGTTCCCATGTTAATGCCAGAGGGAGTGCAGAGATTTCATTTAGTGTTTCTGTGTCCTAAACATTATTCTTTCACAGAAATTAAGGCTTTTGATTTTATATCTTCATTACATAAGCTGATTTTTCTAACAATTTAAATATTGTTAAGTTTTAGTATCATTTTAAAATTATTTTATAATATGTACCATGTCTGGACATGCTTAGAACAATAAAGTCTTAGTAAAGATTTATTACCTACATTGACCGAAGATTGCTATTTCCCTTTTATTCTCAAAACACAGGGATCCCAGTTTGTTCTCAGTTGGACCAGACACACCAAGTCTGTCTTTTATTTTTTTAATTACAAAAATGCTTTATTAAAATATAATTTGCATAACATAATCTAAATTTCCCCATTTTATTGATATACATAAGTGCAAAATTTAAGGTTTATAATGAAGTTGAGCATTTTGTGCACCTATGTATCCTGCCAAGGTGACAAGGACTTTCCCACTCTCTTTTTGTACCTCCCCATAACTACCCCTCCCTCCTTCCCCACCCTACCCTCCTGGTTCACTTTGTTTTTCGTTTTAAGTTCCATGAGATAGCTGTGATCTGGGACTCTCATATCAGAGAGACCATTCGATGTTTCACCTTCTGCTTCTGATTCACTTCACTAAGCATGATGTTCTCAAGTTTCTTCCATTTCTCTGTACAAGCCTCCACGCTGTTGGACTTCATAGATGCATAGTATTCCATTGTGTATAAATACCACAGTTTGTGCATCCACTGATCTGTTGATGGGTATTTGGGTGACTTCCATATTTTAGCTATTGTTGTGCTGCTATGAACATGAGTACGCATACATCTCTGTTGTGTGTTGTTTTGGCCTTTTTTGGATATATTCTCAGGAGGGGTGTCACTGGATCAAAGGGAATATTTATTTCTAGTCTTTTGAGAGATCTCCATACTGCTTTCCAAAGTGGTTGTACGAATTTACATTCCCACCAGTAGTGCGGGAGGGTTCCTTTCTCCCCGTAGCCACGCCAGCACTGATCACTATTTGACTTGTTGCTATAGGCCATTCTCTCTGGAGTCAGATGGTATCTTAGCATTGTTTTTTGATTTGCATTTCTCTTATGGCTAGAGATATTGAACATCTTTTCATGTATCTATTGGCCCCTTGTACTTCTTCCTGAGTGAACTGCCTCTTCATTTTGTTAGCCCATTTTTCAATAGGATCCTTTATTTTGGTAGGCTTACTTTTCTTCAGCTCCCTGTATATTCTAGTTACGAGCTTCCTATCTGAGATGTTGGTGGTGAATATTTTTTCCCAGTCTGTGGGTTCTCTTTTTACATTGTTGAAAGTTTCCTTTGCTGTGCAGAAGCTTTTTAATTAGACAAGATCCCATTTGTTAATAATGGGGATAATTTCTTTTTTCCCATTTTATTGATATATATATGTGCAAAATTTAAAGTTTACAATGGAGTTGAGCATTTTGTGCACATACATACCTTGTCAAGGTGACAAGGGCTTTCCTACTCTCTTTTTGTCCCTCCCCCTACCTTTCCTTCCCTCCGTCCTCCCC